>CM044012.1:38847256-39192256 GCA_024085815.1 Flaveria linearis
AAACTCCCCCTGAACCAATGCAGCCAAAACTCTAATTATTGAATGTCCCACTTATTGATGGCATAAAGATTGGTCTATTTCCTTCTAGATCAGATTAGAAGTTGACCCAGATAAGCACTGGCCAGAGAGGTAGTCTCAAGTGTTTGTTTGGATAAGTATGGATGGGAGCTCTGTCTGGGGAATTGGACACAGAGCTGTTGCCCCATCCATGAGATCTACCTCCCACGTACAAGCCGGTAGGATTCTCTACAGTAAGCCTGAAGAAAGACCATTTGTTCTTCTTTGGACAGGTCTTCAGGCTCACCTTCAAACAACCCCTCCCGACCGTACAGCTCTGAGATGAACTTGACCTGTCTTCCATTTTGAGCTCAAGTGTTGTGATTTGCCTATATGCAAACTCATCAGGGATGTTTACCCTCTAACAACAAAGTGAGCTCATCCCTATGAAAATTCTCAAGCTTCTTATAGACCAGACCCTTCCTAACCACCCTATTATCTAGCATTGAAAAGGGTGATTGGCCGGCTCTATAAGCTTTCTCGATTCATCTACTATTTCCCAGGGTGTTATTACAATAGCCACAGAGATCTCTTCATCTACGATTCTCTTTAGTTGGCTTTTGTATCTCACAGGCATGTCCTTTTTGACTATCCTGTGAGCCACCCTTGGTCAGGCCAAGTTCTCACCCTTCCCTTTCATATTGAAAGGTTTGTTTGAGGGCGAATAACCTCAGAGCTTCTCTCTGCATGTTTTTATAGAGGTGGTAGCAGTATAACATTTGTCAATGCTTTTCAGCATTTCCTCATCATGTCTTTTCTGCTGCTCCTCCTCTTCTAACTTAACCTTCACAGTGTCCTGCTGTGAGGTGGGATTGATGGTTTGTGGTTTGGCTTTGGGTAGAGGTATAACTGCTGAGAGTGGCAGGCTATCCTCCTCATCATCCTCTTCTTCATCTTGCAGCCTCAGCACCCTTCTCTTCTTCTTCAAGGGTGGATCATTGGCTGCGGGTTTTGGTGGTAAGGAGTTGGTTTTGTGGGTTGTGGTTGGGTTGTTGGTGTGGGAGTGTTGGCAGGCCCTGCTAGCAGCCTAGAGATAAGGGCTGGTTTGGTTAGCTTAACTAGCAGTGTCCTGTTCCCAGCACCGGCTTCAGATAAGGCCTCTGCGACCAGTCCCTTGTAAAATCACCAGCCGAACAAATCTTGGTGGTTATTGCCAAGAGTTTGTCCCTGGTCCATGCCTTAACATCAAGGACTGGTCTGCCCAGGTACTTCGAAGTGAACCTACTCATAGCCTCAAGTTTCTGTCTTTCCTCTTGGCTATGAGTAGTCCATCGGTACTCAATCTCTCTCCTCTCCATATTCCTGATCTCTTGATCTAGCAAGCAGTGTCCTTGTCAAAGCCTTGCCTGAACAGCTGTTCAATGACTTTGTTCATTGAACGGTTATGCTCAGCATCAGCCTCCTTGACAAGGCTGCTAGATCAGGATCAGCCACCTTCTTTCCCTCTCCCTTATTCTTATCAGTGATACTGAAATCCTTTTGGATTTCAGCCACTTCTATATCTGCTCTACCTCCCTCACTTTCCTCTTCCCCTTCTCCCCCTCACCTTACTACTCTCCTCAGCCAACTCCCTCTCTACCACCACCTCTTTCTCTGCTCTTTCCTCCTCTCCCCCTCTTCCTCTTGTCTTGCACTGATGTCTCCCCCTTTTTGGTTGCATTGGTTGGGGTTTGACTATCAGCAAGAGCCTTAGAAATGGCAACCTCCACCATAGGTTGTAATATGTGGGAAGCCTCTCATCAAGGGTTTGAATACTATATCTTTAAGGATTGGTGTGATGAGAGGCAGGGATTTCTGGAGGATAGCATCCAGCTGCTCAGGGGGTTTCTGTCCCTGAGAGCTAGTGCCAGAAGCAGGGGCTGGTGGCTGAGTTTGTGGGAGTGGCTCAGTGTTTGTGAGACCTTCAGGTGAAGGTGCCATCTTTGGGGTAGTGGTGGCAGATGGACTTCTATCCTGAGTCATTTGAGCAAGCAACTCTTTGAGTCTGCTTATCTCATCCTCAAGGATAGTGTTTTGAGCTACTACATCAAAGAAGAAGCTCAGGTCATCATCAGCATAAGCTGAATCACCTGACCCCTGACATTGTCAGGATAAACATGTCCTGAGTGTGGCTCAGTAATGACATGTGCCCCTTGTTCATGGTACTGGGGACTTCTGGCCTCCGGATTGGATCCATCATCGGCCATTGCCTCTGGTGAGGTCTTAGAGATGTTACCAGCTTCACCCTGCTCAGATGTTGATGCAGGGGAAGTGGCAGCCTCACCAGATTGTTCTCTCTCCCTAGCCACACTGGGAGAGTGAACTGATTCTCTGTGCTGTGGGCTCCGATCAGCACTTGTGCCCACCCCTCTTCGGTTGGAGTCTCCCCAGTTGTAATAGGTTTCTGGGGAGAGGGTGGAGTGCTCAGATCAGTCAGCACTTTGGCTATTACCAATGTTGGCTTAGTGGGGCAGTCTCCTCAGTATATGGGCTAGAAGCAGTATGCACATGGGGAGGACTGTGCTCTTCAATGGCAGTCTCCTCAAGTGAGAGAGACCCCAGTAATGTGGTTGCCCCAAAATTGGTTGCATCAGGCTCCTGTTGAGAGGAAGCCTGTGCGGTTGTGGTGGGTGGAGTCGTGGTACCTGCTGGGAGAATCGAGCCAGCAGGCACATCCTGCCTTTGTGTGGCAGGGGCATCCTCAGGGGACTCATCTCCCTGAGTAGCCTTTGTGGGCTTCTTTTTGGCTTTTGGCTTGGTGGACTTTGGATTTGGAGGTGGAGGCTGTGGGTTCCAGCTGCGTGGGTTTTCGCAGCCGGCCAGCCTGTTCAGTGTTTGGTCAGTGTTGTGCCTGGAGTATACCTCGGCTTGAACAGCCATGGCAGGGACCCCAGTGCCAACTAGTCCCTCAGCCTGAAGCTGGTATTCGATCATGGCCATTATGAACCGTGGATATAAGTTCCAACGGTTAGAAAAAGGTTTTGTGGCCATGTCCTTGAGTTCCAAAAATAAAAGTTCAGTAAAATTTAAAGGTTTTTCTCAAGGATAGAATACAATACCTGCTGCCACCTTGTGGACATCTGGTCCCACGAAGAGGTCTTGGGAGCCAGACACACGTCACCATGTGGAAGATCAATCGTTGAGGGTCAGGAAGTGTTTCTTCAACAAGGTGGAGGCGGAGAGGTTACCCTGATAGTCATGAGATGTGAATGAGAGATCCAGGGTACCTTGGGGTAGGAGTTGGGTGAGTGGCATCCTCCAGCTCTAGGGTTTGTCGTATGGTAGCTGGAGTGATAACCACGGGTTGCCGTTGACGGAGGACCGGAGGGAGACCTCGGCATTCTGCTCTCCGGTTTGGACGGTGACATTTGTCCAAAACTCCGTCAAGGAGTCGGTGTATAGAGTGGGGTTCAAGAGAAAAGCCGTTTTGTATGGTGAGTCGTGCATGAGATCGACGGCTTGGTGAAATTTGGGCCATAATGGCGACTTTGGTGAGATGGGCGACACAGTTGTGTCGAGGTTTCAGTTGCATGTTCGCCATTAATGGTGTATGGGATTTCAGAGGTTTGTAAGGATTAGGTCAAGTGAGGAGTAAATGCTCTGAAGATGGGGTATTTATAGGGTAGGCAAAGGTTGAAAGAAACTACTGAAGGTTTTGTGTTAGTTATCAGTTGTTGTAACAACTGATGACGTGGTTTTAACCTTCAGTGGTTGTAACATCTGAGGACTTGGTATTAGTCTTCAGTAGTTGAAACTACTGAGACCTTGGTTTTGTCCTTCAGATGTTGTGAACGTCTGAAGAGTTAGTCAGTCGTCAGTAGTTATGAACTACTGATGACCTAGTATTCTTCTTCAGACGTTGTAACAGCTGAAGACTTGGTGTTAGCCTTCAGTAGTTGTAAACTACTGAGATCAGTAGTTGTGAACTACTGAAGACATGGTATTGCTTCAGCTGTTGTAAACAACTGAGGACTTGGTTTTAGCCTTCAGTAGTTGTGAACTACTGATGTCAGTAGTTATGAACTACTGAAGACATGCTCTTGTCCTTCAGTTGTTTGTGTATGAAACTCAGCTGTTGTTATCAGCTGATGAGAAATGACTCATCAGCTGTTTCCGTCAAATCAGTTGTTTCATACTAGCCTCCACACTAACTCATCAGCTCTTTGGCTGATTTTCAGATGTTTCATTGACCCTTCAGTTCTTGTGAATATTTATGCCTTCAGCTCTTGTGATCAGATGTTCACAAGTGCTGATGAAATATTCTTCAGAGCTGGTGAACAAATTTTGTCTTCAGTATTTGTGTAAGATTACACATCAGTACTTGTGAGCAAATTTGTTCTTCAGTACTTATTTAGTGAAAATCATACATCAGTAGTTGTAATCCACCTCACTACATTAGTTTTTTCAATAAATAATGTACATCAGTACTTTTGAGTCATTTTAGTCTTCAGTAGTTGTGAAAGAGCTGAAGACTAAATTACTCATCAGTACTTATATTTGACCTTTGCTCTTCAGTAGTTGTGAACTAAGAGTCCAGCATAGTCAAATCATTCAAGCTGCAGCATACCAAGCCTTAGTACCAAATTTTGGAATGTGGCACTATCTAAGGCTTAGTAAAAATGTCTGCAAGCTCATCAGCACTAGGCACAAACTTAGGATCAATCAGACCTTTCTCATAGCATCCCTGATAAAATGATGTCTGATCTCAAATGCTGGTCCTAGAGTGCTGGACTGGATTCTTAACAATACAGAGAAGAAGCACTATCCATTAATAATGGAGTCTTAGTCTCAGTAATGCCATAATCCAGAAGTTGGTTCTGAAGCCAGAGTTTTGAGAAGTACAGCTTGCAGCAGCAATATACTCAGCTTCAGCAGTGGATGTAGCAATGGATGTTGTTTCTTACTCTGCCAAGAAACTAAACAATTGCCTAGGAATTAGCAACCACAGAAGTGGATTTTCTGGTGACTTTGCATCCTGCATAGTCACTATCAGAGAAAGCAACTAATTTGCAAGAATGCCCAGCTGAATACCAAAGACCTAGTGATTGGGTACCTTGCAGATATCTAAAGATCCTTTTGACTGCAATCAAATGAGATTCTTTAGGTGCAGCCTGAAATCTAGCACAAGCACATGTTGAAAACATGATGTCTGGTCTAGAAGCTGTAAGGTACATCAAGGACCCAATCATACATCTGTAAAGGGTTTCATCAACCGCTTTACCTTTCTGATCTACATCTAGTTGTGTGATACTGCTCATTGGAGTAGAACAGGGCTTACAGGATTGTAAATCAAACTTATTCAACAACTCTTTGGTATACTTGGACTGATGGATGAAGATTCCATCATCCAGTTGTTTGATTTGCAAACCCAGAAAGTACTGTAATTCTCCCATAGCACTCATTTCAAATCTCAGCTTCATAAGCTTTGTAATATCATCACACAACTTTGGATCAGAGGATGCAAAGATGATATCATCAACATAAATCTGAACAAGGAGTTTATGTTGTCCCACAGTCTTGATGAATAGGGTTTTATCAATGGTGCCTCTAGTGAATTTATTCTCTAAAAGAAAGGTGAGAGTGTCTCATACCAGGCTCTAGGAGCTTGCTTCAGCCCATAGAGAGCCTTATCAAGCTTGTACACCCAATCAGGATGTTTATTGTCCTCAAAGCCTGGTGGTTGACACACATAAACTTCTTCTTTTATTTTTCCATAAAGGAAGGCACTTTTGACATCCATTTGATAAACCTTGAGACTGTGAAAGGCAGCATAAGCTAAGAACAGTCTGATTGCTTCCAGTCTGGCCACAGGTGCAAAGGTCTCATCATAATCGATGCCTTCCTCCTGTGCAAACCCTTGGACAACCAGTCTGGCCTTGTTCTTGACAATTTGGCCCTTCTCATTGTTTTGTTCCTAAATACCCACTTGGTGCCTATAGCACACTTATCTTTGGGTAATGGAACAAGCTCCCACACTTGCTGTTTCTTGAATTGAAGAAGCTCAAGCTGCATAGCTTCCACCCATCCATTGTCTCTTAAAGCAATATGATAGTTCTTTGGCTCTTGCTGACTGATGAAGAGAGCATAGAAGCAGAAGTTAGACAATTGATTCCTGGTTGAAACTCCAGCTTGGATATCACAATGATTTGTGAAGTGGGGTGATTCTTGAGCTCTTGATAAACTATAATATCTGTGCAAGTGTTTGTAGACCCATCAGCAGCAACAGATGGTGATGGAGGTTCCTGAAACCATGTAGAGGATGGCAGCTCAAATGAAGTAGAGCAAGCAGAAATCTCATCAGCATTTGTAGTGGATGGAGCTGCTGAGGCTACAGAAGCCTCAGGTTCAGTGAACTTAGGCAGATTGTCACTGATCCTGAAGAGGTGAGTACTGACTTCATCATCATCAGTACCACCAGGTGGAGATCTGTTGACAGGCTCAACAGATGGAGGTTGATAAGGAACATATTGCAGTATGTCCAGATCAAACAACTCCACAGGGTTTTGTGGAATCTTGTCCTTTGGAGATTCATTGAACTTAACATGCAAAGTTTCTTCAACTCCTTTGCTTCTACAGTTGAAAACTCTGTATGCTTTGCAAGTTGATGAATAACCAACAAAGTACCCTGCATCCACCTTACTAGCAAACTTATGGAGTGGGGCTAGTGTTGAGAATAAAACAAGGACACCCAAAGGCTCTAAAGAATGAAATAAGAGGAGCCAAATGATGAAGAACTTCATAAGGAGTCTTCATCAACCTCTTATTCACTAAAGCTCTATTTTGTACATAGCAAGCTGTATTGACAGCTTCAGCCAAAAGGTCAGTGGCAATCCAGAGTCAGCCAACATTGACCTTGCTGCTTCAATGAGGGTCCTGTTCTTTCTCTCCACCACTCCATTTTGCTCAGGAGTTCTAGGAATGCTAAACTGCCTTCTAATTCCCTTGGACAGGTAAAAGTCATCAAGTGTGTGATTTCTAAATTCTGTTCATTGTCACTCCTCACACACTTGACCTGTAGGGAATACTGCTTTTCTACTTGTAACACAAAGTTCATTATTGTCTTTGCTGCTTCATCCTTGGAGTGCAAGAAGAAAGTCCATACAAACCTGGAGTAATCATCCACAATTACCAGGCAGTATTTCTTCTTTGCCATGCTCATTACTCTGACAGGACCAAAGAGATCCATGTGCAGAAGTTGTAAGCAGGCAGTGGACTTTGGTTCTTCTATTGAAGGGAATGAAACTTTGTGTTGTTTTCCTTTCAAGCAAGCAGTGCAGTCATCTTCACACTTGAACTCCTTCAGAGGCAATCCTCTTACTAAACCATGGCTTATAAGCTGATTCATGTTCTTGAAGTTTACATGACCCAGCCTTCTATGCCATAGTGTAGATTCTTGAGGAGATGCCTTGGAGAATAGGCAAGGATGACCTTTTAGATCCATCTTTTTGGAAAGATCTAAGGCATACACTCTTCCTGTCCTGTTGGCCTTCAGGAGAGTGTGTTCATCCAATGCCTTGTCAATCAAACTCAGAACTTTGGATGACAGAATCCGACAGTTCTGGCTTGTGAAAAGGGCAACATGGCCTTTGTCACACATTTGACTGACACTCAAGAGGTTGTACTTGAGATTCTCCACATGGTTAACATCATCAAACCTTATTTCCCCATTGGAAACAAAGCCTTTTCCGATGATGTAACCCTTTGCATCATTGCCAAAAGAAACAAATCCCTTCTTTCCTTGAGAGTAGTCATTAAGAAGGGAACTGCTTCCTGTCATGTGCATGGATCCTCCACTGTCTACATACCAGATGCTTTTAAGGCATGTTGAAGAACCCTGCAAACACAACCATGTGTTAGTTTGTCTTGGAGACCCAAACCTGCTTGGTTTTGGGTCTGTTCTCAGCTACAGGAGCAGCACTAACAGTTGTGTTGTGTGTGACAGCTTGAGGTGAAGAAGATGGTACAGAAGAGGAGCCCTTTGGCTTGGACTTCCTTTTCTGTGGTTTCAACACAGGAGCATCTAAGTGGTTGACTCTTCCCACTAGCTGCTGAACCATCATCACCAATTGTGTCTGATTCTGTGATAGGGCTTTCAGCTCTTCAGACACATTGGAGTTTGCTGATGATGAGTTCCTATGTTGTGCCATCTTTTTCTGAGCAACCTCAGCTGTTGCCTGAGTTATCCCTACCTTCTTAGATTTAGCTTTGGGCTTAGGGATTTCAGGCTTGGATGTTGCTAATACAAACTTGGTTTCAAACTCATTCTTCATTTTATTGATGCTCTCAGTAATTTTCTCCTTCTGTTTGAGTTTGGAACCCTTTTGTACCAGCAATCATCAGCAAGATGATTGAATAAGCCACATATCTCACATGGCTTTTTCTTCATCTTGTGCTGATCATCAGCTGAAGAGGATTTAACTGCTGAAGACTTGTTCTTCAGCTGTTTGTCATCAGTACTAGCAGTTTTCTTCCTAGTGCCTGCTTTCCTGGTATCCTCTCTAGCTGTCTTCAAACCTTTCCTACTGTTAGTTTTCTTCTCTTTAGTGCTAACAGTATTTGAGGTTTGAACTTCAGATGTTGTCACTTGCTCTCCAGTACCTTCAGTACTTCTAGTGACAACTTCTGAGTTGACCAGCCTTTTGGTCATGTGACAGTCTATCTCTGATGATGCTGATTCAGAGGATAGTAAGTCACATGATGAGAAGGATTGGTTATTGCTCTCCCCATCAGATTCAACTTCTGCTCTTGAAATGAAGTCTGTGGGAGGAGCAGTGTGATTATAACCAATGCCAAACTTCACATTGGAAGCAGTTGCTTGCTAAGAAGCATTTCAAAACCCTTGCATGATTGCACCCATCGATCACACTCAACTTGGGTGGTTGCAAGAGTTTCCTTGAGATCTTTGTACTTCTCAAGAAGTACATCTTCCCTAGCTTTAGCATCTTTGATTTGGCAGTTAAGCTTGTAAATCTCATCATTTTTATCTTTTAGAGCAACCTCAAAATCAGCTTTTCTTTTGGAAATAGTGTGCTCAAGCTCAAGATTTTATCTATTAAAGCTACATTTGCTTCTCTAATAGAAGCAAATGCTGCTATGCATGACTCTGACAAAGCTTGGCTTTTGCCTCAGTGGATACCTGAGATGAGGCATTAGATGATGACCCTTCAGCAGAATCAAGGGCCATCAGAGCAAGATTTCCAAAAGGTTGGTCACCACCATGTTGACCAGCACCTTGGAGTAGTGGTTCCTGACCAGATAGCTCTTCTGGTAGACTACTCCAGTCAACAGCAGTTGGGGTGAAAAAGCTTTGTTGTTGAGGTTGTGTGTGGTGATGAGATTGGGAAGAATGAGGCTCTGGAAGAGCATGAGGTGGTTGAGCCGGGGTGCTTGAGTTTGACCAGGCTGAGGCATGTAGTAACAGGGGTAAGGATAAGGCATATGACCCTGTGACACAAAATAAGCAGGTGGTGCTTGTGCCTGAGATGGATGGGTAGAACTGTAGGAAGGTTGCCCTTTGTGCTGTGAGCTATTGCTGGGAAAAGTCACAAGGGTGCAGATGAGTTAGATCCAGATGATCTACACTCTCTTGCAAAGTGTCCAAGTCTTTGGCACTTATGACACCTCAACTTGCTCTTGTCAAAACCAACTTTGGTTTTGCCAGAGAGTCCTGGGAATTTCCTACCAGTTCTTTGTAGAACTTCTGAGATCGGATATTTATCATTGCCATTTGGTTCAAAATATCCATCTCTTCCAGATCATCATCTGGAATGCCCTTCAAATCCTCCATCAGAAAACACAAGTTGTCACCACCTCCTCCTGAACTACTGACACCAACAAAAGCTTGTTCTGAGCTTGTAGAGAAATCAATATGCATCATAAGAACTTTCTGATGAAGCATATTCTGACTCATGACTTATCAAGCAGCATTACCTTGGACAAAGTCATCAGCAAGTTTGCCAGAAGATGACAACTTCCTCTTTTGCTCTACCTCTCTCTCAAAAGTGAGTAGTTTCCCATGAAGTTGGGTGAGAGATAGAGTGTCAAGGTCAGCACTAAAGCGTAGGACAATGGTATATGTGTCCCATCTCTCAGGCAATGACCTGAGGAACCTGTTGTTCATCTGGCTTTTGGAGTACTCTTGTTTAACCATCTTCAGCTCAGAGATTAAACAAGAGAACCGTTCAAACTGCTGGGTCAGAGACTCACCCTTTCTATATGAGAAAGTCTCATATTGTTGGGCAAGGATTTCCCTATTGTTTGCTAAGACCGAATCAGTTCCTCCAAATTGTTCCTTTAGAGCAACCCATAGGTCATGAGCAGACTCATGATGCAAGAGCCCTGAATATATCTCGTTTGGAATGGCCATGGCTAAAATTCCATGGGCTCTGGCATCAATTTCGAACAGCTTTAGATCCTCGTCCGAATATTGTTCAGGTTCTTGGCAACCTGTTCATTAGACTCCGGGACGTTCACCATAGGCTTGTATGGCCCATGCACCACTGACTTCCAACAACCAGCACTGTTGACAGCCAAGTGGTGTAGCATACGTCTTTGCCATATGTTATACTCGTTCCTAACCAGCATCGGAGGCTTGGTTGCGGAACCAGTATTGTGAGGATCATTGGTTGGTGTTGTCATCTCAGGTTTTGGTCAAAAACAAGTTTAAACACGACAAACGTAACTCAAAACCACCAAAAGACCTCAAGATGTTGGCCGGAAACAGCAGAAAATTACTCTCTATGGCTAGCTCTTGCAAATTGCTAATTCAATCAAACAGAGAGACCAAAAGAGCAGTTTCAAATGATCAATGTTGAAATCGATCAATGATTAACCTGCTCTGATACCATTTGACAAGATCTCAGCCTCTCTTGTTGATCAATTAGATTATGTTTGCAGCGGATTTAGCACATTAATTAGCAATTAGAGCAAGAACATAAAAGATATTTCAAATTAAAGCATAAACATAGAGAGAAGAGTTTCTGCAAAACAATAAATGTTCTATTGATCGCACGTTTCGGCCATTAAAACAGCATGGTTCATCATCCTTTTATAGGCGGCAAAAGGATGGTGGTGATGTCCTTTCTCTGACATCACTGAATATTTAAATTTCAACTGACAAAACATAAACTACTGAAGATGTCAACAACTGACATCTTCTTACAAAAGTTCCTAAGTGCTGACAAAGTAAACTACTGAAATCCTACAACGACTGAAGAACAAACTCTTCAGTCGTTTATAACTACTGATACTATAACAACTGAAGAACATGCTCTTCAGTTGTTGTACAACTACTGAAAGTAAATAAACTACTGGAAGGGAAAAACCACCACAACAACTGAAGAAGACTTTCAGTTGTTGTGACAAACTCTGAGTCTTCAGTACTTGGTCTTCAGACTTTGCTTCAGATGATATAACAACTGATGACTTCAGTAGATATCATCAGTGTTGTCTTCAGTCTTTGTCTTCAGACTTTGTGCTTCAGTAGAAGGTCTTCAGTTCTTTAGTTCTTCAGATTTTGATTCTTCAGTACTTGTCTTCAGTACTTGAAGTCTTCAGTACTTGAAGTCTTCAGTACTTGTATGATCAGTACTTCAGACTTCAGTACTTGTCTTCAGTACTTTAGAGTCTTCAGCTGTTGTTTTTCAGTTCTTTGATCTTCATACTTTGTTCTTCAGACTTTGTCATAACAACAGAATGGGAGTCTTCAGCAGTTGTAGCAGTGGCATGTGGGACTTAGAGGTTTTCCTGATCTTGGCTCATTGGTTCTTTTGGTCCAACATTTATTTTAACGACATTAGAAGTTGAAGTTAAACAATTTGTATGTTTATGTTATTTGTGTTGTTAAAAGTCGTATTGTACTTCTTAATACTTATGTTATTTGTGTTGTTGGGAAATCTGAAAATTTGGTTTTATTTACAGGTTTTTTCGGTTTATAAAAATGGAAATTAAAAACCCGGAATTTTTTATTTGAATTTATAGCGGCGATATTGTCGCCGCAAATGATGGAATTAGCGGCGACATCTTTAGCGGCGACTCTTTAGCGGCGATATTTTCCACATTAGCGACGAATCATTAGCGGCGACTTATTAGCGGCGACATGTCGCCGCTAATACTAATAGCGGCGAAAAAGGGTATCAATAGCGGCGACAAATGTCGCCGCTAATGAGCTTATTCCTTGTAGTGTATAGAAGTAAAATGGTCTATTAGCCATTACCATTCAATCATGGTTAATCACATAGTAACAAATGTCTAATTATCTATCATTAACATATCACATAACACTTTACTTAAGCATATCCATTAGCTCAAAAAATTTAAGAAAAAAACATATATAACTCACATAATCTCTGTTACTATGGTGTAACAACATACCCGTAGGACCGGGTGAGATGTACAATCGATAACTAGGAAAGCATTAACTAGTCATTTCAGTACTATTTAAATAATTGTTTTACAAATTATATTACAAAAGATATGTATAGTATCCTATGCTTCCAATACCCATGGAGGATGACTATCACCTTAGCTCACACATGATCTATTAGCTACCAGCCCAGGTATACTAAAAATACATCAGCTTATGCTGATGAGTTCATGAATCACATTTTGTAACCCTTAGTTTATTATGCCTCATAATATGGTACGTATTTTTTTTAGAGGCCTTGCGCCTTCCATGGCTTCGATAACATGCACCAACAATGTACCACGTCGATATCCCCCGGTCATCACTTGGGTATGAGAACGTGTTTGCTATTTTATATCAAACCTAAGTCGTGTGGACTCCACACTCTTGGAAAAGTCTTATAAGTATATAAGAATCTATATATGCCCTCATTAACATATAACATACCGTGGCCTTCTCATTATTACCAGTTTGACCAGACAAGTATACTGTATAGAAAAAAAATCATGATAAGTCACCTAAGTTATTAGTATGGATCTGGTTTACAAAAGTATCTAAAACTTCATTCATATCGATGATCAATATGTGTTTCGTTATGTGATTAGGAATAGAATTGGAAAATGAATAATCATCATCGATTGGCTTTACATGCCTAGCCCCAGTTTAAGCATAATTAATCAGGCTATGCATACTTAACCTAGTTATGACTCCCAAAACTTGTCCCTGAACCGAAATTTAAATAAATAAGTCAAACCTAAAACGTACCTAGAGTTACGAGTGGCTACCAAAGCTAGAGGCTCGTAAGGTGCTTAAAAGGATGTTTCGAAACAAATCTCATTTGAAACGGTGAAGAAATGGATGAGGTTCAAACCTTAATTTATAGGATTGACTCTAGCCCTGTCGCGGATCGTAATAAGTCTAGATGGTGGTCTGTCACTGAACCCTGCGATCGCCTTATCCATTTTAGCCACATGCAGGGTGTTACCAGTCTTGGTGGCGGTCCATAATGGTGTCGAGTCATCACACACGTGTTAAAGCTTGATGATTAGTCATCATATCAATTTTAGAGGTTGCTTAACTAGGTCCTTTGCGAACGGTTATAAGGATTGGTAACAGTATGCTACTAACCCAATCTTAACTTTTTTAAAACTTGATTTCTAAAGGACTGCCATTCTATTTCACAAATTCTTTATTTTCTGATGAATTTTTCACTATAGAAGTTTTCTTCTTAAAATATTTTATTAGCTTGATCCGTACCAAAATCTTCTCACATTGGCCTGCTACCCGGGGCGCTGCATCCGAACCTCCGTTTGCCTTAGAGGTGGATATTTTAAACTTGGGTATTAAAAAATTTGTTCTTTAAATTTTAAGGGAAGTGTTGTGGGTACTTATTTCTCACTTTTTCTTCAAATTTGCACCTATATTCCACGTCATGACTTGCATCTCATTTTACATTAACTAAGAAATTCTCCTTTTGACGTAGTTTCCTTATTTGTTAATCCTCGATATGTAGTGGTTTTTCCATAAAGTTCAACTTCTCGTATACTTGAACATCTTCGAGAGGTACTTGTTATGTTTCATCTATCAAGTATTTTTTTAAGATTTGATAAATAAAATGAACAATGTATTCCTCTCAGCTCCTCAGAAAGATTCAATTAACGTGTAGGCTACTGGACCGATCTTGTATATTATTTCAAATGAACCATCATATATAGGTCTAAGTTTATGTTTCTTCTCGAAACGTACCACTTTTTTTTTTGCGAGTGACACTTTTAGCATTAATTTATCCCTTATTATGAATTCTAGTGTTTTACCCCTTTGATCCATATAACTATGTTGTTGATATTGAATGCTTTCTTTTATCCTAGATTTGTTTAATAACTGATTATGTGGGAATGATAAAACAACAAACCGTTTCTTGATATAAAATGGTTTCCATACGAACTAGTGAAACCAAATTTCAATCTTTTTTTATGGGAGAGGATATGCTACAAAGGCTATATTTCCTAAAAATGGTGAGAAGTAATTCTGGCCATTGGATCAACTCATTAAAATAGATCAATGGTTTAAAAAAACGCGGTGGCAAACATGTAAATAAGTGGAAAACTGCTAACAAGCGGAGGGGCAAAAAAGTAATTTGACACAATGGTTGTTTGACACAATGGTTGTTTGACACAATGGTTATTTGACACAATGGTTGTTTGACACAATAGTTGTTTGACACAATGGTTGTTTGAAACAATGGTAATTTAACACAATCATAGTTTGACACAATGGTAGTTTGACACAATGGTAATTTGAAACAATAGTAATTTGGTATGTTGGCATGTTATTATATTTTGCTATGTGTTGGCATATTAATATTTGTTGTTATATGTTGCTTTGCATTACACAATAGTATTTTGATAACTTGTTTTATCGTCAAAATCAAACGTAAACAAAACTCTTCAAATATAACAAAATGAGTCTTATGACACAATGAATATAATAACACAATGAATATAATGACACAATGAGTATATAACATAATAAATCTTATAACACAATGAATCATATTCTTGAATAGGCATAGAATCAACTGTTGAGCTATTTGAAACTTGTTTATCCTTAATGCTTTGAAGATATAAACTGCAATTGCGTATAACGTGACCAGGTTGTTTGCAAAACCCATAATTTCTCAACTTTTTTCCTACTTGTTCGATGGCTAACTCACGAGCTGACTTCATTCTTTTCGGCCTGCCTTTTGTCTTTTGCTTAAAAGGTACACTGAATTTTGCTTCATTTCGTTCGCTCCCTCCAGGTAACTCTGCAAACCTATCTCTCCTGCTTGGAGGTGGGGCGACCATTTGAACTTTATCAGCCTTAGACTTGTAACTATTTAAATAATCAAGATAAAAACACAACTCGTCTTTGTTCGTAACCAATTGATTAACAATCACTACTAGAAAACTGTTAATAGATGACGCGCGAAAGATGACGCGCGAAAAAGATGACGCGCATTTACGCGTATCATAAATTATTTGTCATTTTTTAAAATTTTCTTAGAAAGGATGACACGCATTTTTGCGTGTCATCTTAATGTGTCATTTTTTAAAAATTTAACCATTATCATCAGCGCGCAGCTAGCGCGACCTATTCATTCCAAAACTCATCTCCCGCTTCCCTCAACTAAAGCCCTAAACCTCCGATCATCCACCACTGGACGCGCCTGCCGCCGCTGACCATCCACCGCCGGTCGCGACCACCACTTCCGACCATCCACCGCTGACCTTCCACCGCCGGCCGCAACCCCCCAGCACCACCATCGAGCCTTCGACCTGCAGCCCCAATCGAGCCGCAGCCAACTGCCGACCTTCCACCGCCGGTCGCGACCACCACACTGCCACCGCCGACCTTCCACCGCCGGCCGCAACCCCCCACCACCCCCACCACCATCGACCCTTCGACCCGCAGCCCCAATCGACCCGCAGCCCCAATCGACCCGCAGCCCTTAATCGACTTCAACCCAGCCCCAATTGACTTTCATCCAGCCTCAATCGACCTCACCCCAGCCCTCACCGCCGCTCGGCCACCCACCGCCGCAGCCATCTTCAATCGGTCAGTAGTTATCATCTTTTGGTTATGTATTTCTTGAAATTCAGGTTTCAACCTGAACAATGTTGGTTATTTAAATCAAATATACTTGATTTTGTTGTTTATATGAACATAACTGCTGCAATTTATAGTCAGTTGACTATAGGCTAAATGGTTGTTTATATGAACTTAAGTACTAAACAGTGGTTTATGGGTCAAGTATCAAAATCTGTTTAGTGAGCGAATAAATGCTTAGCTTTTGGTTTGATGATGTGATATAAACAGTGCTTTATCCAGTTTATCCAGTTTCTTCATTTCTACGTTTCTATATTTACTGACAAATTGAACAAGTGGATCCCCAAGTTTTCATACAATCAAATGGATGATTACAGCAATACAACCATCATCCTTTTGTTACTCTTGACGCTTGGTTCTCTGTTAGGTATATTATTTCTTCTTTGACTGATGCTAAACGTGGTGTTGATGGATGCAGAGACCTTTTTTATTGGTTGTCCCAACCACTTATAGAGTTCCCTGATGCTATTCAATTGCTGAGACAAGGTGCTGTTGCTATGAAGGTCATTTATACAATGATATATTCATTATTTTCTTTGTAAATATGCAATTAAAAATCAGCAGATTAAGTAGTTTATGTTTGTTTCCTAGATAGATGTTCATAAAGCAGCAGAAGTGTGCTTGTGGAGATATTGTAGAGTTCGTGGACCAGATCTATTTGTTTAGTATAATATAGCAGTTCAACTTTGTTTCTTTCAGTTTTGTCTTCTGGATTTAGCAATGAGTTTAGACTTTTGAAACTATATATATGTTACGTACCTACAGTCTTTCACTTTCTCGTATTTGACACTATATATATATATTTTGTTTAGAGTTTTGAAATCATGTTTATACTAATTTCTGGTACTATTGCTAGCTGTTTGCTGAATAACAAGTTGATGTATATAAATATTCAGAATCTGCTTTTCCTGATGTAGCTAGCTAGCTTCATATATCAACTATACTTCTAACATGCTACGCGTACGTGGATGCAGGGATCTCTTATATATATAACCTCACAGGAGATCTACCAAACTCCCTTACTTCATCGTGTCAAGCATTTCAACATTGTAAGCCTCTTTCCTGGAACTACTCATTACTTGTTAGTAAGTTATTGTATAAATATGTCCAAAGCTCTAATGATGCTTTCATTTCTAGATGTCATATGCACAACACTCTCTTAACGTACAGGTTCTTCTAATTCTCTAGCTGCTCTTCCTTTGACTGATGTGTAAGTTTGAATTCTCATGTACCATGTTAATCGTGATCTGTGGTGGTAACAATTTCTCTACACTCCCTTGGTCAGTTGTTTTTAGTAACTTTTCTTATATGATTTTGGTCTGTTAGCCTACTCACTATTCAATCTGTGACTTCCAAGGATCCGATTTATGCACGTTTTCTGCCTCAGCCTTAGTTTTGTATAACTGTTATTTTGTTTTTATTCAAGATTGCCCGAAATTAAGTTCCTTGATTCTGGTGGCTAGAGGAAATATAACATTTTGATAAGGTAATACTGTTCAATCTGTGGCTACTCACCCTTCATTTATAAGGTAATACTGTGATGTTGTGGATAAGGTAAAATAAAAGCGGTTCTGTTTACTTTGTGTGTGTATGATGTATATGATGTTGTATAATCTGTATTTACTGATGTGGTTAGATTCATATATCAACCATACTTCTAACGTGCTACATGTTGATGCAGGGATCTCTCATACAAATAACCTCACAGGAAACTACTTGACTTCATTGTCAAGCATTTCTACATTGTAAGCCTCTTTCTTGGCACTACTTAATGCTTATTAGTAACTTTCTTCAAATGATATAAAATTTGTATAACATGACAGTGATATAACTTCACCTGTATTGCCCTAAAGGCTGCAAAACTTTTTTTTTCTAAAACATTAATATTTCATTATAAACAATAGGTGTCAAATATGGTTACAACTTACAAAATTTGTATTATTTCAGTAATAAACTGATTTTTTGAATGAATGATGGTGCCTTTTGGTTAGTTTGTGCAATTTTGGGCCTTTTCGTTTAGCTAATATTTTTATTTATTTTGCCCCGTATGACTTGTTAGATATTTCACCATATGATTTCTTAGAGATATAACATTTGACTCAACCCTTATTAAGGTTTTAACCGTATGACTTCTTAGAGATATGCCATACGACTTGTTTGAGCCACTTGACTCCTCATCTTTTAGCTGTTGTTTTAGTTAAGCAATTGACTTGTAATAGATAAAACATTAATTTTTAGTCAAAAGATCATACACCCAATGGAAAGTGGTGAAATTCTTATATAGATCATCCAACAATGCATATTAAGAAACGAGAACTAATTTCAATTATAAATATGATTTTAGGTGCTGGAATTCCTCCTAGAGCCCCTTGACATGTCAAGAAACGAGAACTACACCATGAACAAATGAATCTGAAGCTTCCATCTTTCTTCCTTGCTTGCCGGAGAAGGTTATTATTCTTAAACTGGTCAGGTTGGTGGAAGCGGTTTTTTGGTTAAATTGACAAGTTTAATTTGGTGAAATTGGTTTTGTCTTAGGTTGGAGGACGTAAAGATGAATACACCGATGGTGATTTGGATGAAGTTCGTGAAGACTGGTCGCGCTACGTATCGAATTACATTTATATGTAGGCATGCAATGATATATTTGGACATGTATTAGTATTGTAATGAATTTGGACTTGTATTAATATTGGTATTTTGTATTTGATGTTATTTAACAACTTTTGTAAATTTTGTTGGTATTTAAATGGATTTCGCTTTTAGTGTTATTCGACAATTTGTTTTATAAAAAACAGGTAAATTTATTAAAAATAAAAAAAATTAAAAAATGCAGCTAATTTTATGACGCGCAATGCGCGTCATCTATTGCACGTCATAAAAATTTCATAGATGACACGCGCATGCGCGTCATCTATTCATTTATGACTACCCCTTCCTTGACGCGCATTGCGCGTCATCTTTTGCACGTCATAAAATGCGCGTCATCGTTTGCGCGTCATAAACAGATGACGCGCGGATGCGCGTCATCTATCATTTATGACCACCCCTTCCTTGACACGCATTTGCGCGTCATCTGACCCCAAAGATGACGCGCAATGCGCGTCATCTTTTGCAGTTTTTCTAGTAGTGAATAATGTTTTATTCAGACACAATGACAATACAAAAGACACAATGACGAACAAAAAGACACAATGATGATACCTAAGACACAATAACGATGTCAATCAAATACTATTATCATATAACAAACACAACAACATAAAAGACACAACATATAGAGACTCACCTAATATTTGTAAAATATGTTCAACAACATATTGATAATGTCTAGAGTAATCTAACAGTATAGACACAATAACTGTTTTATCAGACACAATGACAATACAAAAGACACAATGACGAACATAAAGACACAATGATGATACCTAAGATACAATGATGATGTCAATCAATAACAAAATTCACAAAATCTAACAGTATAGACACAATGATGATCCAAACGACACAATTACGGTGCGAAAAGTAACATACTATTTTAATTACAGTATATAATCGTCTTCATACGTACCAAACGGATGTTCAATCATCGACATCGGCGAATAGAAATCAAATAGATCAACATAACTCAACGATCTTCAACAGAAACAACATAAAGCAATCTTCAACACATGAATTCGATCGTTTGAATCTTCAACGATTGAAATTGATGTAAGATGAAACGTCAACCATTTGAATCGATAAATTGAGAATTTTGTTGAAGGCTTGTGTTCAAATAAATTAGATGTAAGCAATCTTCAACATAATTTTGTTGAAGGCTTGGGTTCAAATAATTGTGTTGAATCTTCAACGATTGAAATTGATGTAAGCAATCTTCAACAGATGATTTTTGTTGAATCGATAAATTGAGAATTGATGTAAGCCCACACCTTCATCTCAATAAATTAGACTTCCTAAAATACTCCTCCTTCTATTTTTAAAAATATGCCACATGTCACTCACCGATTGCTTCTTACACTTTTTACATAATGTTCACTTTGTATTTGAACCCAAGTCATTTTCTATTTTTCCTTTTAATCTTATTTAACAAATCGTATTTTTATGCTCTAAATTAAATTTCTTAAGTCTTTGAAATTAAAATATATGTGAAAACATAAAGTAAATTCATATTTTCTTTTAAACTACATATACATATATAGTTTGGATTTTTTTAAAAATATTTTTAAAGTTATCCAATTTTAAAATTTAGCGTGATTAGTAAACAGCTTAATGCATGGATTTAATCTTAATAAAACAAACTAGTATTTGCTCCCGCGTGTTGCTGCGGGGTTTTCTCGTAACGCTATGAAAATAATATATATGTTTTATAAAAAAACAATAAGTTATAAGAGTTATAAAACAAATATATAAATGTTGTATAACTTGTATAAGTTTTAGCTATTGTTATAACACGAATTTAAATATCAATAATATTACAAAAACAATCAATTTGTAAAGTTGTTATATAATTAAATAAATATTTTAATTGGTTACTAAACATTATAAAAATACTAATATAGGGCTTTATTTTAATACTTAAACACTTAAATATGAATTTCAAAATATTATCTTTAAATAAACGTTAATGATTTTTATATTTTGTATTCTACTAAAATTTAAAAATAAATAAAATTAGAATAGTTGACCTAGTTATTTTTACGTTTGAAAAAAAAGATGACAAATATGTTCTTTCGAACTCCCCCTCCAACGTTTCTTCTATTTTTATATTTTTTTTCACCCTTTTAATTTTATGTCTCTCATAACACTCAAACACCATTTATTCATTTAAAACTTCTACACTCACTGCTGTCTTTTGTAACCATTACCTTTTTTATGTTCTGTATTTTATGTATTTGAAAATACTAATATGGTTCAATGTTAAACAAACAAACAAACAAACAAACCCAGTGTATCCCGCTGGAGAGCAGGGTCTGGGAGGGGTATATGGTGGCAAGTCTTTCCTCTATCTAAAAAGATAGAGAGACCGCTTCCGAAGAGACCCCCGACTCGTTAACAAAGGCAATAACAATAACAATCATGATACAAAGCATACAACACAAAGATATATATCACATAAAGAATTAGATAATGCGCTCATAAAAAATACGGCATGTAACACCCAAAAAGGGTAGATGAGGAGAACTACACCTAGCGAGTATGGTCCGGCCATATGTCATCGTATACCCTTCCCCCTCACAAAACCCACTAAAAGTCCTTAATTTTGATTCTACGCCTCCACTCACTTCTATCATCGATCATGTTCTCAGAAAGATGCAAGTCTATCATATCCCTCCAAATAACCTCGTCCCAAGTCAACCTAGGTCTACCTCTACTCCTCCTACCCTCTAAACTGATGTTCTCTACTGCTCGGACAGGTGCTGCCATCGTTCTCCTCTTCACGTGCCCAAACCATCTTAATCTTCCCTCTCTTTTTTTTCTGTGATACAAGCCACCTCTAGCCTCTGGCGGAAGACGTCGTTTCTTATCCGATCCAATCTTGTGTGTCCACACATCCACCTCAGCATTCGCATTTCTGCGACCTCTATTTGTCTCTTGTGCGATTTCTTTATGGCCCAACAGTCTGTGCCGTATAACATAGCTGGACGTACTGCCACTCTGTATAGTTTTCCCTTTAGTTTGGCTGGGATCCTCTTATCACACAAAATCCCTGATGCTGCTCTCCACTTGCACCATCCTGATTGTACACGGTGTGCTACATCGCTGTGTATCTCTCCATCTTCCAGTACGTACGAGCCAAGGTATTTGAACCTAGACGTCCGGGGGACCGCCATGCCCTGTATACTGATTTGGGTGTCCTATTCGGCCTCACCACTAAAGTTACAATGCATGTATTCTGTCTTAGAGCGACTTATCCTTAGGCCCCTGCGTTCTAGTGCTGCTCTCCACTGTTCTAATCTCTCGTTAAGCACCGTCTTAGATTCTGATATTAAGACAATATCGTCCGCAAACAGCATACACCATGGGACTGGCTCTTGTATAGACTTGGTCATCTCGTCCAACACTACTGTGAAGAGGAATGGGCTCAATGCCGATCCTTGGTGGAGTCCTACTTCCACCAGGAAGTAGTCTGTGTCTCCGACAGGTGCTCGTACACACGTTTTTGCCCCGTCATACATATCCTTTATTATTTTGATATACCTCTCTGGTACATTTCTAAGTCGTAGACTTTCCCAGATGAGTTTCCGCGGCACACTGTCATAGGCTTTTTCTAGGTCAATGAATACCATATGTAGGTCTCTTTTCTTTTCTCTATATTTCTCCATTATCCTCCTTATGACGTGTATAGCTTCTGTTGTAGAGCGTCCTGGCATAAATCCAAATTGGTTTACTGCTATCTGAGTTTCTCGTCTAATTCTCGTGTCAACAATTCTTTCCTATAGCTTCATCGTGTGACTCAATAGCTTTATTCCCCGGTAATTTGCGCAACATTGGACATCTCCTTTTTTCTTATATATGGGGACTATGACACTACTTCTCCACTGCTCTGGCATCTTTCCTGTCTTAAAGATAGTGTTGAATAAGTCTGTTAGCCATTGTAGGCCCTCATCTCCAAGGCACTTCCACACTTCAATCGGGATGTTGTCTGGCCCCACCGCCTTAGCCCTTCCTATTTTCTTCAAAGCTCTCTTAACTTCATCGACTGTGATGCTTCTACAATAACACTTGTTTTGTTGCATCGTTTGATTTGTTTCATCGATCTCCGTTTGTTGATTAGTGTTCGTTATGTTGAAAAGGTTATCGAAGTAAGTTTTCCATCTCCCCTTGATGTCCTTCTCCCTCACCAAGACCTTTCCATCTGCGGCCTTTATAAACTTCACCCATCTCAAGTCCTGTCTACTACGTTCCCTTGCCTTGGCAATCTTAAACATGTCATGTTCACCCTCTTTCGTCTCTAATCGCTTATACATCCTCTCGTATGCTGTGTTCTTTGCCTCTGACACAGACTTTTTCGCCTCTCGTTTAGCCTCTTTGTATTTATCTTTTAGCTCTGCTCATTCTTCCTCATTAGTACAGTGTAGAAGCTCTCTAAAACTTTGTTGTTTAATTCTTATCTTCTCCTGTACATCTTCGTTCCACCACCAGGATTCCTTATGACTGATTTTCCTATTTGTTGTAGTCCCAAGTGTTTCTTTAGCTGCTTGAATGATTCTAGTTGCCACAGTCTCCCACTTTTGGTTGGCATCTTCCTGTGGCCCACTCAGGTTCATTGGTATGATTTTATCTCTAAAGATGGTAATCTTTTCGTCTTTGAGTTGTCCCCATCTGATCGTAGGTCTACTTCTCTTAGTTGGTTGGACAATTGCTCTCTTCAGTCGTAGATCTGCCACCAACATATGATGTTGAGTGACTACTGTCTGTCCGGTATTGTCTTGCAGTCCTTCCACAAGCTACGATCTTCTCTCCTCATCAGCAAATAATCTATCTGTGTGTGTCTCCCGCCGCTGCTAAACGTAATTAGATGCGATTCTCTTTCTTGAAAACAAATTTATGATGCTTAGTTCATGCGATAATGCAAAGTCAAGAAGCTCCCTACCGACGTCATTCCTCAGACCATACCCAAAGCCTCCATGCACCGACGGGAAATGATCGTTGTCCTTACCGATATGCCCATTAAAATCTCCTCCTATGAATATTTTTTCTTCTCGAGGTATGTCTCCCATAATGTGATCTAAACTCTCCCAGAACTTCTTTCTTTCCGTATCCCCTAATCCTACTTGCGGTGCATACGCACTAACTACAGCCACTACTTCGTCTCCTATTACTATCCTTAACAACATAAGTCTATCATCGATTCTTCTAATCTCCACTACATTATCCTGAAGTTCTTTAGCAACTAAAAAACCTACTCCATTTTTGTTCCATCTGACCCTGAATACCATAGTTTATACCCATTACACTCCTTTGCCCTCCCACCCCGCCATCTAGTCTCCTGGAGGCACGCTATCTGAACCTTACGGCTCCTTAACACATCTATTATCTCTAATAACTTACTAGTAAGTGTTCCTACATTCCACGATGTCACTCGTAATTTATAACCCTTATTCCCTGTAGTTGCATCTCTCGTCACCGTACATGATCTCGGGACAACATAATGTCTCCTGTTATCTATTATACCTTACTCACCCAACGTGACAAGACACACCTTAAAAAAGAGGATGCCACACTACTAAAGCTTAAACAAAGCAGTCACATACGCAATGGTCAACAAAACACAGACGAACACAATGACAACTAGCAACAGAAATATATCAAATCACAAGACAATGTGACAGGCACAATCAAATCCATATTTAAAAGCAGAGTGCTGGTACCCCTAACCCAGCCAATCAGTCCAATCAGTCTAAACGAAAAATATAAATAGAGCAGACTAGAAGCAGAGATAAGACCCGAGACGGGACGATCTCACCCAAATTACCCGAACAAGTAGCTATTTAAAATCAGATTGCTGGTACCCCTAACCCAGCCAAACAATCTAAACTAACAGATATAAACTAAAGGTATAGTTAAAGATATAATGAAAGACGAGTAAAAATAGATATGTAAACCCGAGATAGAACGATCTCACCCAATGTACACCCAATTTAGGGTTCGCTGGAGATGATGAGTACCGGGCAGGCGATGCTCTCGGGTTGTGAACAGCGCCGGCTTAGATGTTGTCGATCGAGATGATGCGTACCCAATTTAGGTGTTGTCGGGTTGTGAACGGCGCCGGTTTAGGTGTTGTGAACAGCGTCGGTTTAGGTGTTGTCGATCTAGATGATGAGTACCGGGCAGGCGATGCTCTCGGGTTGTAAACCCGAGAGAGCAGACTGTTCACTGGAGATGATGCGTACCCGATTTACGGTTCGCTGGAGATGATCGAGGGTAGCACACTGTTCACATATCGCCGGTGGGCGATTGCTCTGTTCACAGATCGTCGGTGGGGGGTGGGGGCGATTTCACTGTTCACAGATCTTGCTGCGTGTTGTACAGATCGCCGGTTGGGGGGGTGATGTGGTGGGGGGTGATGTGGGGGGGGCGATGTCTCTGTTCACAGATCGCCGGTGGTGGGGGCGATTGCACTGTTCACAGCTTGTTGCACAGAATCGCCGGTGGTGGGGGCGATTGCACTGTTCACAGCTTGTTGCACAGATCGCCGGTGGAGGGGGTGTGTTATTGTCTGTGGAGGTCGCCGGTTGGTTTGGCCGGCGGAGGTCGCCGGTGAGGCTTTGGCCGGCGGAGGTCGCCGGTGGGAGCGTTGCTGTCGGTGATTTGAACGTTGCTTGCGGTGAGAGAGAGAGAGAGAGAGAGAGAGAGAGAGAGAGATAAAATCCAAGGACCCTTAACCATGGTTCAATGTTGTATTAAATAAATATATTATTTAAATTTTGGAGTCAAATAAATGGCATAAGGAAAGTACAACTTAATAAATAAAAATAAATCTGAATTTGTTTGGATCTCAAATGTTCTAATTAACCATTTCTAATATTCTTTTAAAGTTCCAAGAACCACCTCGTAAACCTAAGAAAAGAGAGAGAAAGGCTTCTTGTCTTCCTGCTTTGGTTCGTCAAGAAACAAAAGTTCAAATTCAAACAAAAAGGGGTCAGATAAAAAGAAATCTAGCAGGCATGATGATCCCACTGTTCTAGTTTTTAACCTTAAGGATATAGAAGAAGGGGTTGAAGGTAAAAATTTCCATAATCTGTTAACCTCATTGTGTATATACTGGTTCTTCCACCACCGCCACCACCCAACACCACCTTGCCTGCAACAAACACCGGCGACACCAACACACATTGCGGCGACCAAAAGACGGATCTATCATTTCCATTGATGATATTGGTGTCATCGTGAGGGGATAATGCGTTCTTCGTTGAAGAACGCGATGAAGGTGAGGGCCTCTACCATAGCTCCGGCATCGGTGGCGGCGACTCTAGCGATCCGCAGCACGACAACTACCGCAACCATCGCACCACCACAACTACCGTAACCACACACAATCACAACTACATGTTCGTTCTAACCCTACTCCCTCATGGCGACGGAAAGATAGACCCGTGGCCGCTACCATACCTCCGGCAGCGGCGGCCTCACCGAGCCGGAAACAGTTCCAAAATCAGTCGTGCATTATCAGCTTGTACCTTCAGCATCAGGACTTGTACATTGTGCTTTTAAGACCTAAGCTTTTACAAGTTGTACCTTGTGCTTTGCCTTTGGTACGGTGGCACTGTAGCCACCGACCAAAGGTAATAATATGTATTATAATTTATATATAATAAAAGACTAGCTTTTGAGACTTGTCTCAAGTTTATACAAACAAACAAACAAACATACCTAGTGTATCCCGCTGAAGAGCAGGGTCTGGGAGGGGTAGATGGTGGCAAGTCTTTCCTCTATCTTGAAAGATAGAGAGACCGCTTCCGAAGAGACCCCCGACTCGTTAATAAAGGTAATAACAATAACAATCATAATACAAAGTATACAACACAAAGGTAGATATCACATGAAGAATTAGATAATGCGCACATAAAAAAACGGCATGTAACACCCAAAAAGGGTAGATGCTGAAAACTACACCTAACGTGTGGGGTCCGGCCATATGTCACCGTATACCCTTCCCTCCCACAAAAGCCACTAAAAGTTCTTAATTTTAATTCTACGCCTCCACTCACTCCTGTCCTCGATCATGTGCTCAGAAAGATGCAAGTCTATCATATCCCTCCTAATAACCTCGTCCCAAGTCAACCTAGGTCTACCTCTACTCCTTCTACCCTCTAAGCTGATGTTCTCTACTGCTCGGACAGGTGCTGTCATCATTCTTCTCTTCACGTGCCCAAACCATCTTAATCTTCCCTCTCTTATTTTTTCTGTGATACAAGCCACCTCTAGCCTCTGGCGAAAGACGTCGTTTCTTATCCGATCCAATCTTGTGTGTCCACACATCCATCTCAGCATTCGTATTTTTGCGACCTCTATTTGTCTCTCGTGCGATTTCTTTATGGCCCAACAGTCTGTGCCGTATAACATAGCTGGACGTACTGCCACTCTGTATAGTTTTCCCTTTAATTTTGCTGGGAACCTCTTATCACACAAAATCCCTGATGCTGCTCTCCACTTGCACCATCCTGATTGTACACGGTGTGCTACATCGCTGTGTATCTCTCCATCTTCCTGTACGTACGAGCCAAGGTATTTGAACCTAGACGTCCGGGGGACCGCCATGCCCTGGATACTGATTTGGTTGTCCTCTTCGGCCTCACCACTAAAGTTACAATGCATGTACTCTGTCTTAGAGCGACTTATCCTTAAGCCCCTGCGTTCTAGTGCTGCTCTCCACTGTTCTAATCCTCGTTAAGCACCGTCTTAGATTCTGATATTAAGACAATATCATCCGCAAACAGCATACACCCTGGGACTGGCTCTTGTATAGACTTGGTCATCTCGTCCAACACTACTGTGAAGAGGAATGGGCTCAATGCCGATCCTTGGTGGAGTCCTACTTCCACCGGGAAGAAGTCTGTGTCTCCGACAGGTGCTCGTACACACGTTTTTGCCCCGTCATACATATCCTTTATTATTTTGATATACCTCTCTGATACCTTTCTAAGTCGTAGACTTTCCCAGATAAGTTTCCGCGGCACACTGTCATAGGCTTTTTCTAGGTCAATGAATACCATATGTAGGTCTCTTTTCTTTTCTCTATATTTCTCCATTATCCTCCTTATGACGTGTATAGCTTCTGTTGTAGTGCGTCCTAGCATAAATCCAAATTGGTTTACCGCTATCTGAGTTTCTCGTCTAATTCTCGTGTCAACAATTATTTCCCATAGCTTAATCGTGACTCAATAGCTTTATTCCCCTGTCTCAAGTTTATATATGTTCTTATTATTGTTTTCCCGTTTCTCTTATGTTAATATTTATAATTAAAAAAATGATTATTTTACTCTATACATAATCATAGTTATTTATTTCTTTTGTAATCAAATCATTGTTTCCTTATACTAACAGAGGTTTTTTTATTATTTCAATTCTTTTTTTTTTGTTTAAAGTGTATGATTGTTTATATGTAAATTCTATTTTTTTTTGTTTTTTATAAAATTTATTTATAAATTATGTGGTGATTTACTTAAAATAAATATTTGAAAAATATTACTCAGCCCTGTATAATATACTGGTTTCTAACCTAATTATACATAATATGAGTTAATTATATAGAGGGTTTATTTTATTTATCTTTTATTTGAACAACATATAGAGGGTTTATATGCTTTAAAAGTTTGGGAGCCAAACAGAAGAAAGTAAGAGATTTGTGTATTAACTTTAAATTTTGCATTAATTTAAGTGTCAAAACTAAATTTCATTCTAAATTAACAGAAAAACTAATAAAAATAGCAGTTTTGACCACTTGTTTGCAAAAATTTCATTGTTATTTAAGAGAAATGTTAACGAAAGCTACATTAGTGTGAGTTTTTAAATTTTATGGAATGGTTTAAGTGGTTGTGAATGGAGAAGAGATAAAATGTTACTGTTAATCTGTAAATTTAAAGATTTACTGTTCAAACCTTATAAAAATTTTAATATTTTAAAGCTGATTAGTGGAGAAGAGAGAAAAGATAATGAAAAAGGCATAAAATATATTTTTATGTTTATATAGTGTAATTGTTACCAAATAATATACAAAATCAAAACACTAAACTTTAGTCCCTGTAACATTCAAAATCGAAGTTGCAATGTTTAGTCTCCGAAGACGGACCATTCGAAGAAGAATCAATTTCAATTTCAATTTCACTTTCACTTTCACTTTCACGTTTCACACGGAAAAATATATACAGATGAAAATGGATATAATAATTATCATCACTTCAACGTCAATACATCGGAACCACAACATGCGGCGGTTTAGGAGGCACCGGAACCTCTTCTCCGGCGATCTTCTGCCGCCGCGGCGGCTCACACGGACACGGTAACGCTATAAACTTCGCAACCCGATCTCCGGGCATTATCACCGGCAAACTCCCGTCTTCCGTCCTACTCTTCTCCTGTTAACAAACGCATCGATTCAATTCACACATTCATCAATTCCGAATCAAATGAAATGATCGACTGAAATTACCGTGAACGTTAGATTGGATTTGGAAGGTGAGTCGTCGGAATCGGGATCGGAGGCTCCCCGGAGATGGCGGAGCTTGTCCCAATGGTAGCAGCAGGAGAAGAAACCGCTGAGGCTGAAGATGATGATGAGAAGCAAGGCGGTGCCGAGGGGGAACCCTAGGGTGGGGCGAGAGGTGGTGGCGGAATGGTGCGGTGGTGGTTGGTAGTACAGTGGAGGTGGAGACTCCAGCAACCGGAGTACAACTTCCATAGCTAATTGTACAAGCTAGTTAACTGCAATGACAAACGAGAAATGATGATGGTGGTGGTGGTGGTGGTGGTGGTGGTGGTGGTGAACTGAAGGGTGTCGGATTGCAGAGCTAGTGTGGGGTTTATAAAGGGTGTGAGGGGTTAGTGGGTGCATGCGTGTAAAGGTTTGTCCCCTAAGGGGATTTGAACGGTACGGAGGCAGATTAATATTTTGTTTAACGACGTGGGATTTGAATTTATTCTCTGAATAAAACCTAATATCTTTGATTTGATATAATAATATGGGAAATTCTGCACACACCGTTCATTTTTTAGGGTATACCACCTCAAACGGTTACGGTTAGGGCTAATCGTGACCTTTAGGTCGAGTGTAGGACCTAACCGTTACGGTGAGGCCTAACCGTGACGTTAGGTTCTCGGGATCATTGTAATTATTGGGTGTGTAATTAATGGGGTGACAGTAGGAGGTTTTGGAGGTGTATATGTCACGGTTTGGCCAAACCGTAACATTTGTACATATTTTTTAATTTTTTAATCATACTAGTTTGTTTTTATTTTTATTTTATCACACGGTTAATCTAATCGTAACATACGAGTTTGTGTTTTATGTTTATTATTAATTTATCATATTACAAGTAATTTTTTTATTTTTTTTAGTAACTAATGATTTAATGTCATACGACGACTGAAATACACCTTGATTACAAATGGGTGTCATGATCTTGATTGAAGTAGTGAAAGCTGCAGTGATGATCACCAATGTTTTGAAGGTAATTTGCAGGATGATGATCCATTGATGTTGAGGAGAAATGAAAAGATATGTAATAATGATGTATATATAGGTCATAGGTGTATGTATGTGTATGTATGAGAGTGGAAAATGTGCCTATGGTTACGGAGTTACATTCATTATTTAATATTGAAAGTCGTAATAAATAGGGAAGGAGCATAACATTTTCCAATTAACTTATTATTACACTTGATCATCATTGTGTTAATTTACAAAAATCGGTTGTTATTATACAGTTACAATACGAATGTTTTCTAACCATGACATATTGTATATGTTTTCTAAATTTATGTAATCATACTAGTTTGTTTTTATTTTTATTTTATCACACGGTTAACCTAATCGTAACATACGAGTTTGTGTTTTGTGTTTATTATTAATTTATCATATTACAAGTAATTTTTGTGTTTATTATTTATTAAACAAGTTGGTTGTTGTTTTATCACATGGTTAACCTAATCGTAAAAATCAGTTGTTATCAAACATATACAATTAACTTTATCAACATTACAAATATAAAACAAACAAACAAAGAAACACAACCAAATAAACACAACCAAATATATAAGCCATCATAACTGAAACTGCATATATATATATACAACGAGTTTTTACATACAAAAAGAAATAAAATACAAACAAAATACCTATCTAATCCGTCATCTCTGAATCACCGCCCTAACCAGACCCGCCCGCCAGATGGACCAGCACCGTCATGGCCTAACCGCCTCGGTTGCTGTGACAACAACGGTGTACCGGATGCGGCATAGTCCGCGACCATGTGCTGGATGACCCAGTCCATCATATCCTGCAGCCTCGTGTTCATATCCTCTAGCCTCGTGACCCTGGCTCGCGTGTCCTAAAGCATATCAATAACATGAGCAGGCAATCGCACGGCATGGTACACGCGCTGAGGATGCTGGGGCGAGTCCTGGTCGTGCGGCGAATCCCGGCCCTTTTGTCAACATCACAGTCTACCTCGTACCTTAAACTGAACCTCGTACCCTAGAGGTCACGGTTAGGCCAAACCGTGACGGTTTGGTGACTGGGTTTCAACTTTATCAGCCCATTTGTCATTTTGTTGTCACGAGGTGTCGGAACACAGACACATAAACCGTGACCGCAAGCACTTGCGGTCACGGTAGATAACAAACCGTGACCGCAAGCCCTAACCGTGACCTTTTGGCTCGGCCTACCCTCAAAAACCCCTGCGGTGTCCCCATTAGGACCCAATAATATACCCTATGAGTATGTCTAATGTTGTAATTACTAGAAAGTATAGATTTAAAGACGGACAAATAGGTCTCAGAGAGATGTTTATGATGGAATGTGGTATTTTTTATGTGCTTGTATCGTTTATGTAATTATGTCAATGGGATGATTTGGATTTATCTAATTAATCACTATAACGGATTTCCAATGAAATATCATCTTGTTGATAATCAGTAAGGCTGGTAAAATCGGTATTATCGTTTTTAACAAGTTAGAGATAACTCGGCGTCGCTCACGTATTAAACATGTAAAAGACTTGTTTAACTACCTATATATTATGTCTATAATTTTTTTATATGTTTTTATAAACCAAGAATATGAAATAATGAAGTCTAACCTCTTGATTTTAATTATTTTTAAAAATGTGAAAAAATAAAAAATACTTTGATTTAATCGTGTGATAAACATGTTGGTAATTGTCAGCCCTAAATTAATCAGTTGCTAAAATGCCATTTAAAAAACATGTATAATTGATTTTTTAATTTTGGTTAAAATAGCTAGACCGTAATACTACTCGTCTTTGAGTTTCAGCTTGGAAGGAATCATAAAATTGATTAGTAGCGAGTTCTTATTTCATATGAGTTTCACTGGAATCCTGAGTACTAAATGTCAGCATGCATGTTTATAAACAATCGTTGGTATATGCACCATTAGAACGTCTGATCTTCATCGTATAAATACTAACAAATAAAGGTAATTTGTAGTCAGGATGGAGAGAGAGAGAGAAGAGAGTGGGTTCGGTACAGCAAGCGCCGGGAACCTAAGGAAGATGAGGATCCGAGGAAAAAGACGACTTTCTTCATTACAAATATCTCACATCGGGTGTCAGGCGGTTTATTTTGGAAAGCCTTCCTTCCGTTTTGTAAAGGTTACAAACACATTTGTCCCTAGAAGAAAGAATGCAGCAGGGAAAACGTTTGGTTTTGTGAGATGCGAAAAGATAAAGGAAGTTAGGGAGGTTCTTGCTAGACTGAATGAGGTAAGAATCATGGAACAAAAACTGAAGGTGGAATTGGCTAAGTTTGATAGGTATCACCGGAAAGTCGATTATGATGGTTCTCACGAAAGAAAAAGGGAGTGGGGTAAAAATGGAGGTGTTGCAGAAAGGGCTGAAGGTTTCAACATCCCTCGTAAGAGCACAAGAACATATGCTGAGGTAGTCGGAAAAGGAGATAGTGTCAATGTACTTGAAAAAAAAGTATAGTTATTGAGGGAGATGGTGCTCACTACCCGCGACATTGCATCGGCAGATCCCTTGTTGGAGTTGCAAAGGATATTGGTAGTCTGCATGGTCTGAAAATGATGCTGTTTAAAGCAGTTCACCAACAGGCGGCAGTGTCGTACATCGGGGGTTTATCGTTTTGATCACTTTTCACGATCGAAAGAAGATGGAAGATTTCCAGTATAAAATGGAGGAACGGTGGAAGGAGGTTTTGGTGTCGGTTCATCCATGGTTGGGACAAGATATGAATACAGATCGGATAGCGATGTTGAGGGTAACAGGGATTCCTATTTGTTGTCGAGATAGTGATGCGTTCGATAACGTTGGGAAGTTGTTTGGCTCGGTGGTGTGGCCATCAAGCTTCTCATGGAATAGCGTTGATAATTCGATAGGCTATACATACATCCTTACGGATCTGCGAAGCAGAATTGATGAGGAAGTTGAGGTAGTACGGAAAGCAAAGAAGTACAATATATGGGTAATAGAAGAAGCCTCATCGTGGGTACCGGAGTTCGAAGAACCAGAGATTGGATCAAGGGATGTAGAGGTGGAGGAAGGAGAGATTCAGATGGAAGTTGATGATCGCCGGATCGCCGGAGTGTTCTCCGGTAACAAGGAAGCTGAGGAGCCACATGGTAGAGTGGAAGATGAGGAGATAGGAGAAGTAAATGCGGACGTGCATAGGAAAAACTCAATGACGGCGGAACATACGCATGGGGGGAGTAATCAATTGGCAGGGAATGTTTTAAATGAACATGTGGGACTTGCTCATTTCAATATTCCTAACCATACCGAGGGGTTTCCGGATAAGTCTACTGGGCCGATTACTAATGGGCCTGAGGTAAATACGGCCGAAAGTGGTCCAATTAGAAGAAGTAGGAAAAGAATGAGGATGCTGAGCCCATACGCTTTTGATAACTCGGTTACAAGGATAAACAGAGAAGAAGACAGTAATCGGCTGCGGACGCTTCCCGATCTAAATTGTGATCTGAGGGTACCCGTTGTGGGAAGAGAAAATGGTGATGATTTCATAGGACGCCTTCACGTTGACGTCACATCGAGTAACCAGATGGCTGAAGCTTTAGACAGCCGAGTGGGGGCAGAAGGTCGAATGATAAATCCAAAAGCGATTGGGTTCTTGCTGATGAAATTAATAAAGAGGTGGATGCGACGCTCAGTGTTGGTGAGGTTGTGGGTGTCGATATGAAAAGTTTCGAAGGAGTTGTTGCGGTGGAAATTCTGGCTGAATCGAGGGATCTTAGTTATCAATGAATTGTTTATCAATAAATCTTCATGGAGCTTGGGACTCAGGTAAGGCTGGTTGGATTAAAAGTCTCAAGTTATCTTATAGTGTCGATTTTATTGCTGCCCAGGAAACAAAGTTAGCCGATCCCTCGTGTGGTATAACCGTTCAATTTTGGGGTAGATCCACATATGAATATGAGTGGGTGAATGCTATAGGTGCGAGTGGGGGCCTCATATGTTGGTGGGACCCGAAGGTTCTTGCTAGATCTGGATGCCGCAAGTCGAGGCACTGTCTTATAATTTTAGGCATCCTTAAAGATTCTGGCAAAACTATCAACATCGCCAATGTTCATGCACCAAATGACTCGGCGGGAAGGAGACGGTTATAAGGGGAGTTGTTGAGGTATAAGATGGAACTGCTGGGCCTCTGGTTGGTTATGGGTGATTTCAATGAAGTTCGCTGTGAACAAGAGTGTATGAATTCAGTTTTCTACCCTTCTAACGCAAATTTTTTCAACGACTTCATTCTCAAGGCCGAATTGGTGGAATATAATACGGGTGGTCGATTGTTTACATACATGTCGGATAAGGGGGACAAACTTAGCAAACTCGATAGATTTTTGGTGTGTGGTGATTTTATGAATCTGTAGGCTGATGCTAAGGTGACAGTACTGGAAAGGCGTTGGTCAGATCATTGTCCTATCTTACTATCTACAAAAAAAACAGATTTTGGTCATATCCCTTTTCGTTTCTTCAATTCATGGATGGAGCTACCGGGTTTTGTTGAATATGTAAATGGAATTTGTGATAATTTTGTTTTTGATGGTCTGGCGGATAAGGCATTGGCAATTAAACTAAAGTGGCTAAAAAACAGGATACGTCAATGGGTTGCTGCGGATAAGAGAAGTAAGGAGCATAAATATTTAGAGTGGGTCAAAGAGGTGGATAGGTTAGAACTGATTGCCGAGTCTCGTAACCTTACTGAGAAGGAGATGGACGATTGGATAGGAGCGAAATTGGAATTGGCAAAGGCTGAAAAATTAAAAGCCTCGGATGCAAAACAGAAAGCTAGAGTCAAGTGGGCGGTTGAGGGTGATGAAATTTAAGATACTTTCATCGGGTTATAAACATGAATTTAGCAAGCAACAGAATAAATGGCCTTCTAGTGCAAAATGAGTGGATTTCGGACCCGGTAGAGATAAAGAATGCGATGGTTGATTTCTTTTTAAAGAAGTTCACGGAACCTTTTACTAATCGGCCTATCTTCAGATGCCCGGACATGCCGCGCCTATCGGAGATGGAGGCTAATTCTTTGGTTTCCGGTTTCACCTTGGAGGAAATCACCAAAGCTGTCTGGGAATGTGAAGGGGATAGAGCTCCTGGACCTGACGGTTTTAACTTCAATTTCATTAAACAATTTTGGCAGGTTTTAAGAATGGATTTCTTGAGGATGTTCAATGAATTTTTCTTAAATGGGGAGATCAGTCAGGGTTGTTTCTTGAATTTTATTACCCTCATCCCTAAAAGAAGGACCCGGTGTCGGTCAACGATTATAGGCCGATTACTTTGGTAGGTTGTCTTAACAAACTGATATCAAAGGTGTTAGTGAATCGGCTAAAAGGAGTTATCAAATCAGTGATTTTGGAGGAACAATAAGCTTTTCTAGCTGATAGAAACATTCTGGATGGCCCCCTCATCTTAAATGAAACTATCGCTTGGATGAAAAGATCTAAGTTCAAGGGTCTACTTTTCAAAACTGATATTGATAAGGCGTACGACTCCCTAAGTTGGAGTTTTTTAGAGGAAGTCATGCATCAGATGAATTTCCCGGAATGTTGGAGGAGATGGGTCATGTCTATTGTCTCTACTGCAAGAACTTCGGTCCTCATAAATGGATCGCCGACTGTCGAATTTGGGTGTTCTCGCGGTCTAAAACAAGGGGACCCTTTCTCACCTTTTCTTTTCATTATCGCTATGGAGGTCTTAACTCGCATGATGAGAAGAGCTTGCTCCTTGTGTGTTTTTCATGGTGTTCGTTTCAATGGGGGTGGTCCGATTCTTTCACACCTAATATACGCTGATGATGTTATTTTCTATGGCGAATGGTCGGTCTCCAATGCAAAAAGCCTTGTCCGATTGCTGAGATGTTTCTATCTTATTTCAAGGCTAAAGGTAAACCTTAAAAAATGCAATATCTTCGGTGTGGGTGTAGACGATGAAAATATTGTCAGAATGGCCAGTCTCTTCAACTGTAAAGCGGGGCGTCTTCCTTTTATCCATTTGGGAATCCCTATTGCAGCAAATATGAATCTTGTCAAGCATTGGAAGCCGGTCATCGATAAATTTAAAAATCGATTATCCGCTTGGAAGGCAAAAACTATGTCTTTCGGGGGTCGGATTACTTTACTAAAATCGGTTCTTAATGCTCTTCCGATCTATTATTTCTCACTTTTCAAAGCTCTGATTCAAGTGATCAACTTGTTAGAAAAGCTAAGGCAGGCGTTCTTTTGGGGTGGAAGCGAGGAAGTAAGGAAATTAAGTTGGGTTGCCTGGGATAAGGTAATCGGTTCAGAGAAACAAAGGGGAATGGGCTTTGGGTCGCTCCTTAATGCAAACCTGGGTCTCTTATCGAAGTGGTGGTGGAGGTTCAAGGTCGATCAGAATGGTCTATGGCGAAAGGTAATATGGGCTATCCATAATTATGCTAGTAAGTGGTGCTTTATGCCGGTAAAGATTTCGATTGGAGGGCCATGGAAACAGGTTGTGAGCATTGCGGACTTATTGGCTCGGTACAGTGTTAATATCCGAACTGTTGTTAAAAGTGTGTTGGGTAATGGGTCAAGTGTTCTTTTCTGGCACGATGTGTGGGTTGGATCAGATACATTGGCTGATGCGTTTCCTCGCTTTATGCGATTGAAAAGCATAAGTTTTGTGTGGTGGCGGATCGGGTAAAGATGGGAGATGACGGTATTGTTTTTCGTTGCGAATGGAGGAGGGAGGTTTTTCAAAGTGAGGAAGTTGTTGATCAATCGCGTTTGGAACAGTTGCTCCGGGAGTATCGATCAGTTCAGGAACAGACAAATGGATTTGGGCGTTAAAAGGGGAGGATGTTTTCTCGGTTAAGAGTATTAGAACTTATTTGGATGACTTCAATAAAGTGCAGGCACTTGAGAGGTTTTTTTGGAATAATTGGGTTCCAAAAAAAGTGGGTATGGTGGCTTGAAGAGCAATGCTTGACAGGCTTCTGACAGCAATGTCTTTGAAAAATAAAAACATTTTTTGTAGATGATTCCTTATGCAGATTGTGCGGGGGTCAAGATGAATCGACTGAACACATTTTCACGGGGTGCCCGTTCTCTCAAACTATATGGCAACTTATGGAACAGTGGTGCAATCTTCCGAATCAGGTAATTTTTCACGTTAGGGATCTCTTGAATGTACATCGGACGGCGGTAAAATCGAAGAAAAGGAAGAAGGCACTAAATGAAATAGTACAAACGGGCTTATGGAGTATTTGGAAAGCAAGGAATGCCGCTATTTTCAATCATAAACAACCTACGGTTCAAAAATGTTTTGAAGAGATCAGATCTATGAGTTTTTTGTGTGTCAAAAATAGGGCAAAAATGGAAGAGATGACATGGGATCATTGGAGAAGGTTCGAATCCGGAATACTTAGATAATGGTACGAAAAAGGTGGCATCCGGTTTTTCATTGTAATGTTTATTGATTCCTTTTTGTTCACCTTATCTACTATTCGGATTGTATGTATTCTCTTCTGTTTATGCAGAGTTGATGTATTTTTGCTAGTGTCTTACTAGTTGCGGGATATATAAAATTGAAGTTTTGGTTTGAAGGTAATTTGTAGTGTGTGACTAAATTCAGTGGGTGGTACTTTAATCCCCTAACAAAAATATCTTAATTAGGAGGCAAATCATCATACACGGTGAACAAAGTGCAAAGACTTACAAGGGCTAAATCAACTAATAAAGTAGACCAAGAAGAGTTTTCCTTTCCTATCAATGGCAACTACCAATCAAATTGCGTAATTAGTTACCTTAGTTTTTTCAAGCACCTACTATACCCTCATGTTCAACTTCCATGGTTTTGTTTCACGTAAAATTACGTTAAAAACAACTAGTTTTTTTTTTTTAATTAAATAATATTTTTTCATACCTTTATCGTTACCTTTTTTTATCCACTCACAACCACTTTAAAAAATATTAAAAAATTTATAGGGTTATACCGTGTTTCCCCATATTTCCCTAAATATGAGGAAACAAAGTATAACGCCCAGAAATTTTCTATATTCTTCATTCACAATTACTTACAACCATCCCGTATTATATATGACACCCACTCACATAAAAATAGGTATTGAATGCTCTAAGCAACAATAACCCAAAGTTTGTCTCATCATAGCAACCAAGGCAAAGTTGAGAGCACCTCGGTAAAATCTAAATCATTTACATTTGATCACATCAAATAAGGTCAGACCACAAGAAATCATCATTTTTAGATATCGTTGAGGACAAGATTGAGGGTCATGACGTTCTGTGCAACAGCAATTTCATGATGTGTTAATTACGTGATGCAAATTCAAATCCTAGAATCAATAAACACATAATATTGGAATGATCACTCACAGTTTATAATAAATAAACAAACAAAATAACTCAAAACCTCAAGTACAATAAACTCTCATGTAAGTCCTAAGCTTGGCTATGTATTTATAATAGAAACCAACTTGTTCAACAAGGTTAAAATTTAAAAATATTAGATAAACCTTTTGGACTTTAACTGACATGTTAAAACCCCTTGGCCCAACCCACCACCTTAATTGTAGTTGGCATGAAACATAATTTAAACCTTTTAAACATAATTTTAAAAAAACACAATTTAAAATTGATAATAAGACTATGATATGGGTCCAACGTAGTTGGCATGAAACATGATAAAAGTGACTACTGAATAGATATACTTGAAAGGTGGCAGCTGCCCGGTGGAGTTGGTGGCTATGGCAAGTGGCCGGGGCACAACGAAAGCCATTGGAATTGCTGATTAATCTGCCAAGTGGGACAAACCTACTAATTATCACTCTTTTCTATATCTTCTAATCCAATATATTCATAAAACAAAATGAAAAAAAAAAAACACACACACGCACACACACTGATACTTTAAATTCCAAAAACATGCAACCTTGTGGGAAATGGGGGTGTTTGATTTCGGTTGACCGGGCTGACCCGGCTGACTGGCAGACTCGGTCAGCGGGTCAGCCCGTTTGATATGCATTTTGTGTCTGGCTGACCGGGTTCAAGAGCTGACCCAAACCTGAAATTAAAATAGGCTGGCCCATTCTCTTTGTTAACAAACCCATCAGATCCACATCCACCCACCCACCCTCCTTACGGCCACCACCCCACCCACCCTCCGAGCACAACCACCGAACAACCACCGACGACCAGCCCCTCTGCGCGACCGGCCCCTCTGCGCGACCAGCCCCTCCTGCGCGACCATCCCCTCTGTGCGACGAGCCCCCATGCGTGACAAAGTCCCTGCTCTTCGACCCCTCCTACGCCGATGACCTCCCTGCTCGAGTCCCCCCCCCCCACCCGGTAATCTTGCTTTCTCTCGCATTTTCTCTATGAATTTCTGTGGTTGTAGATGTATATATATATATATATATATATAGATGTGTATGTATATGTGTATGTAGATGTGTATGTAGATGTGTATGTAGAGCTCTATGTATGTGGATGTGTATGTGTATGTGTATTTAATCTTGAGTGAGGGGAAAAACCCCTCTGTGTATGTAGATGTGTATGTGTATCTGCTTATTGATCTATTCTCTAGCTTGATTTGCTTTTTATAGTTTGGTGTGTTCTGTTCAATGGTTGTTGTAGTGTTAATCTCTCAAACTTAAGTAGTTAAATGGACTAGAAAGATTGTTAGAACTCGTCAGAACAACGGGGCAATAATGTTATTTTTCTCATTCAGCAGAGTCAGTCAGATACTAAATCAAACAGCCAAGTTTCAGTCAGATGCAGACCCAGTCAGAACTTCTTACTGGGTCAGCTTCTAACTCATTCAGATCCTACTCAGTCAGCAGTAATCAAACAACCCCTAATATTAGTTGGTATGAGAGGTTAATTGGATGTTACATCAAATGTGTTAAAGAAGTATGTTGAGAGCTTTCCATTGGATATTCTCTCTTTGTGGCACATAAAATAGTGGTATCACTATTTGAACTTGACAGTCGAACATTCGATCCCCTTTCTGGTAACAAGCAAACTTGGGTTCACTTGTTTCCACTTTGTTGCCCATGTGATGTGATTGCAGTATGTGGTCAGAGTCCAAGAACCACTCATCATTCTTGAGTTGTTCATCTCCCATGCGAAGTATCATGCATCACTGTTTCTTCACAAACCCTTGGTTGCTTTAAATTTTAACCTCACAAAACAGTCTTTCAAATCAATCTCTGAAAACATGAAAAATAATATCTGTAAACAATAAAGAAAGTTGGGTAGATTGTAAAAGAAACATACAAAGTTAGTGGCCAATATATATACCCGAACATGCAAACACCACGTTAAAAAGCCACTTATAAATTTCAAAGAATGTAAGATTCGCATAGATATATGTTTGAAAAAAACGCACACACAATTAGTTGTTGGCTCCTATACATGATTATTTTTACCTACGAAGCATAGGAAACGATGATAATATGTCACGTGACGTTGCTGACTCCGTGGGCTAGGGGCATTGCCGCATGGCATCAATTTGTTCACCGCAAAATACACAACACAATACACACATATTATAATAATAACCGTGTTGATGTACCATATACTTGTGTTTTTATTAATGGTAAAACTCGTTATGTGTAACTTAAAACAACAAAATCTTCACGCATATCATTTTATCTTCCTAAAAGTTATTATTTTCTCAATAGAGATTTAGAGATATATATAGTAATATTTAACTCATATTAGAAAAGATAACGATGCTATATTAAACATTTCATAATAAAATATATAAAAGTTCTTTGATCTGAAAAAATTAATGAAGCTGGTATTTATTAATAATAATAAAAAGTCGATCTAGCACAAGAACAAGTTTTCTATTTATCCTCGATCCCGACTATTAATATTTTTCAAAATCTTAACCAACGTTGATCCTGTATACACATCCCTCTAATCTACACATCGAGTAGCATATATAATATCTTAATCTTTTGCAGGAGTGCATTAATAATAGTGATCCTTATTCAATTAGATGAAAACACACCCGGGTATCACTACAAGAAATATGATATTTTGCGGCGACACAGTTCGTCGCAAAAAGTACCAATTCGTCGTAAAATGTATTTTGCGACGAAATTTTTGTCGCTATTCATTCGCCGTAATAAAGTGGTCGCAAAAAACCTTTTGCGACGAAATTTGCGACGAAATATTATGTGGGCTCCACAGCATTTAAAAAAAGGGAAATTCGAAAGAATTTTTTTTGAGACGAAACCTTTTGCAACGAAGTTTATGTTTTTTGCGGCGAAATGTCACCGCAAAGTTTATGACCAAATTCTTTTTTGCGACGAACAATTACATTTGTTAAAATGTTATTTGCGACGAATTATCGCCGCAAAAAACTTCATTTTTTTTTTTTAAATTTTTGCTGCATTTGCAGCAATCCACCCAGATATTCCTTGGTACCAAACCTGCAGTTCAAAATCGCTAATACCATCACAACCATCAAACCATTCGCAAATACAAAAGCATAGCATATAAACAAAATATTATCTAAAGTTAACAAGTTAAAAGTCATACAAACAAATGTTTCAAAATTTTTAAAAATATTCATAACGAACATCATAGTGAACATTTTATGACGACCCACCTTCATCATCTTCTTCATCTTCATCACTTTGTTGAGAATGACCACTTCTCTTCAACGTGCTCTGGACTTGGCTTGGATTTGACTTTGCATTTGTGCCATCATATTAGCCATCATCTGTGACTGTCATTGTTCTTGCTCACTTGCCAGTCTCGCTGCTATCATCTCCTCAACCTCAGATTGTGAGAACATCCGCTGATCTGTTCTATGAGGTGGAGGTGGGGGTTGTGAACGCATGCTCGGTATTGGATCGATGCCACGTTCCCACCCAGGCCGCTCCCCCAAGACCTGCTGCATGATCTGCTTCTCTGACATTTCAGGGTGTTGTTGTTGAAGCGCGGCCATTTGCTCCTGTATAGTTTATAAAAAAACAATAAATAATGTTATATATATGGGGATGTTATATATGACTCTATTTTTATAAAATTTTAAGATGTGTACATTACTTACATAGTATGCAGCGGGTTCAGGTTGATAGAAATTACCGCTTGAATGGTATAGAAGCGGCGGTATGCTAATATGGCACTCCCAGGTTCATCAGAACCCTCTTCACGCTCTAAACACATTAAATAGTTATATAATCATATAAAATTAACTTACAAACACATAAAACAAATTATAAAATAAATTAGATTAAAACAACTTACAAACACATAATGACACTGGGCTAGAGATGTCTGACCGCCATGTCCTTTGATCGTTTGCTTCCCTTTGTTTGACTTGTTGGTTGCAGACCGAGTCTTGACTTCAGGAGAAGTGTAGTAATCCACATAGCCTTTCCATTCAGATTCTTGCATATCAGGTGACACAACATCCGAAATATCAACCCTGTCCTCCCCGCCTATTTTGCTAAAATGTTATTGCTTGAACGGTATTTGTGATCTTTATACCGGTTTGCAGCATATTTCTCAATGTCTGCACTCAATCCTTCGTGGGGAGTCATATTAAAATGCATCTGCATATTATGAAAACAAATAGCTTAGTGTATATATATTTAATCACTGAATTTCATTATCAAAAACTTAACATGTAAGTCAGGCCAGATAGTCGCCTTCAACTCTGCGGGTATCTTTCTCCAGCTCTTATAGTTTTGAGGAAATTTGTCAACGAGTGTGCCAACCAGTGAAGCAAAGGTCGCCTGATTGGCATCTACAGGTTTGTAGGTGTCATGCGTACCTTGCTCAAATTCAATTGTCAGTAAATTTTCTTGAGGATTTCTCTTGCGCATACCCTGAAGTGTAGTTTTCCCATGCTTGCCTTGTCCTGCAAATTGATAATATATAAAAATTCTTTGTTAATTATATATATTAATTTTAAAATATAATAGTATAAAAATTCGTCATACCTCTTCCGCTACCGCTGCCGGAATCATCACTGACCTCGCACTGTCGTGGCGGCTGCCACGATCGATTTTCATCGGGAGGACCACCACCAGGTGGACCACGACCATAGGTATCCCCACCATGACCTCGTGCCACGTCTGGCATCTGTAAAAAAAGATTATACAAGTATACCAATATACCACAAATAACATTATGCTTATAATATTTTGGATCATTAGCTAAACACACACAATTGAAAAAAAACAATTCAATAAACATAATAATTCAAACATAATAAACGATTCGATTAAAATTAAAAATTAAAATCAATTGTATTCATTGGTGTGATAAGAATCTTCTCCACAATCATTATTAAGTTCGTCTAAATCATCATCTGAATTATCAGAAACGTCAATAGCTTTGTCTGCATCGTTGTCTTCACCCTCATCAATATCTTCATATGTCTCGTCCTCTATATTAACATGCTCAAGGGAAACATCGACTTCTGTTGCTTCATCTCTACTCAAACCATCATAAGTCAAATTATCCAAGTCAGCAGACAACAAAAGGTCAGATGAAGTGCTGCCATGAATTAAATCTGCTTCGTTATTTTCCATGATAATATCTCCTTCCAAATCTTCCGATGATTCACCTCTTGGACGACCTTCCAATGTCTATTTGATTGAGCTCCTTGACCGGCTTTAGACGGTTCGTCAAGATAAAAGACTTGCTCTGCTTGTGTTGCAAGAATGTATTGGTCATTTGTAAACCATTCAGTTTGAGTAGAAATACTGGTTATGTTATTCTTAGTGATACAAAGTTTGTTGGTATTAGTTTTAAACCATTTACATCAAAACAACACAACCTTGCAACGATCTAGATAGCCTAGCTCCAGAATCTCTTTCAAAAAATCGTAATACTTTGTTCCGTCTTGCCCAGTTGTTGAGATGCCGCTGTTTTGAGTTGTACGGCGTAAGTCTAGGCTATGAACTACAAATCTCACACCGTTAACTATACAAGCGGTGTAAGAGTTTGCATGCCGTGCTCCATTTGCTAAAGCAAATAACTGAGGACTAACACTAGATTCATCATTTACTCACTGACGGTTGATCTATTTGAAATAAGAGAAAATTATAATGATTATGATATTATTAGTTTGTATAATTGGTTTATACACAAATGAGTTTACCTTCTGTTTAAACCAGTTAGGAAAATTTGCTTGCAAGTCAGTTCCACACGGCATTTGAGTAATAAATTCACTATAAATAATGTTATTTGCATTAATAATAATCATCTAAAAGATAACTTACGAAAAGACAACCTGAAATAAAAAATACTTACTCCTTGTATTCTTTGATCTCGGAGCTGTTGTTAAGGACAAACCAATTTAGTTTTGCCCAAAGCACACCATCTATTTTTTTTTCAACCCCCTTGCTGATTGGTGTGCATAGCGATTGGAAGACATAAAACTCACGTGTGGGAGTTGGGGCGTCTTCGTTTCTGTCCGGCCGATTAAATGTCGTTCATACATCGTCAAGAAACCTTGAACAGAAAGTTAAGGCTTTATCTGCGACATATCCCTCCGCAATGGAACCTTCGGGCCTAGCCTTATTTCTAACATAATTTTTCAGTTTTTTCATGTATCTTTCAAATGGATACATCCATCTCATGTAAACTGGCGCACCTTGAATGGCCTCCTCAGGTAAATGCATAACCAAATGAATCATTATGTCAAAAAATGACGGAGGAAATATTTGCTAGAAAGAACACAAAATTTTAATCAACTTCTCCTCAGCATCTTGTATGTCAGATGACATCAAGTTCCGAGCACAAAGTTGCTTAAAGAATAAGCACATCTCAATTATTAGTGTTGAAATGTTTTTATCCAAGTACGCTTGAGCACCAATCGAAAGCAACCGTTGCATCATTATATGATGATCATGTGATTTCATCTCCGTTATTTGGGTATCATTATCGGTTACCTTATGTTTAAAGTTAGATCCAAAGCCATCAGGTAGTTTTACTTCCTTAATGAATTGACAAAAAAGACTCATTTCGACGTTTGAGAAAGAGAACTTGGGATGAGGCCTTGAGAGCTTACCGCGACCGTTATCTACAAGCCACAAGTCACGTCGAATGTTCCATTGTTCTAACACCATTCTTGCCTTATTAGTGTCTTTGGATTTTTCCTTGTTCATCATCAATGTATTCAACAAACTCTCTCACACATATTTTTTTCGATATGCATGACATCCAAATTATGTTTTAGTTGAATTGAAGACCAATATTCAAGCTCAAAGAAAATAGAGCGCTTGGTCCAATTCAATTCAACATTGGAATCACGTTTTCTCTTCTTACCACCAAACTGAACATGTTTCTCAGAAATACGGGGCGGTAATTTATTAAGTTGTTGCAAAATCTTACCACCAAACTGAACATGTTATTTCAAACAATCTCAACTAAGTTAAACATCCATGTTTTCATAACCATATAAACTTGCTAACCCTAATTTCAAACAATAATATATTATAAATTAACACAAAATTAACATACCAAATACATACATTCTTAAATACAAACATACACACATTTTATTTCATCTCAACTAAATATCCATTTTTTCATAACCATAAAACTTGCTAAACCTAATTTCAAACAATGACTACATATTAACACATAATTAACATACCAAATACATACATTCTTATATTCATACATACACACATGTTATTTAATCTCAACTAAGTTAAACATCCATGTTTTCATAACAATATAAACTTCAAAACCCAAAATAACTACAAATTAACACAAAATTAACACACTAAATACATACATTCTTAAATACATACATACGCACATAATACAAATTTGCGACGAAATCCTTGTCGTAAATCATTCGCCGTAAAAAAGTGGTCGCAAAAACCCCAAATAACTACATATTTTCATAACAATATAAACTTCCATCTCAACTAAGTTAAACATCTATATTTTCATAACAACATAAACTTCAAAACCCCAAATCACTACTAGAAAAACTACAATAGATGACGCGCATTGCGCGTCATCTTTGGGGTCAGATGACGCGCAAATGCGTGTCAAGGAAGGGGTAGTCATAAATGATAGATGACGCGCATCCGCGCGTCATCTGTTTATGACGTGCAAAAGATGACGCGCATTTTATTACGTGCAAAAGATGACGCGCAATGCGCGTCAAGGACGGGGTAGTCATAAATGACTAGATGACGCGCATCCGCGTGTCATCTATGAAATTTTTATGACGTGCAATAGATGACGCGCAATGCACGTCATAAAATTAGCTGCATTTTTAATTTTTTTTATTTTTAATAAATTTACCTGTTGTTTTCTAAAACAAATTTTCGAAAAACATTAAAAGCGAAATCTATTAAATACCAACAAAGTTTACAAAAGTTGTTAATTAACAACTACAAAGCATAGAACAAGTCCAAATTCAATTAGTACCAATTACAAGTCCAACAATACTAACACAAGTCCAACAATACTATCATTTCAGTCCTACATATAAATGAAATTCGATACGTAGCGCGCCCAATCTTCACCAACTTCATCCAAATCACCATCAGTGTATTATTCTTTACCTTCTCCAACCTAAGACAACCAATTTCATCAAATTAAAGTTGTCAGTTTTAACCCAAAAACCCCTTTATGTAAAACACTTGTAATTTACTTGACTAGTTTATATCAACTACAAGGCAACAACAATGGTAATTTACTTATAAAAAACTCATACATAGATAGTTATATTCAATAATATAAACTACAAAGAAACAAATGGTAAATATAAGGGGTACGTAGTCAATGATCAGCTTACATTGTTATTGACTTATATTTCAAGCCCTTTATCCACTATTTCTTTCATGAACTTCAACACATAATATCCACATTCGGTACTTCCTGGCTGACGTGGACACTATAAGGGGTAGTCAATGATCAGCTTAATAAAGTTAAGTAAAAGTACAAATTCAAATAAAAATTAAGTGCTCACTGTAGAATTGACCCATTTGAGTTTAGTTTGCCTCTTCTTGGTACCACTTTATGCAGCATTTGAGTTTAGTTAGCACTTCTAACTACTATAAATAAGTGGTGTAGGGTGTATTTTGTTTTTTTAACACTTTGAATAAAACTTGAATGACCGTTATGTTCAGTTAATATCAGTTTAAGATGTAAAAACGCAAGAAGCAGAAATTCCTAAAGCACAAATAATAACTATATCAACTTTACTAACTACAAATAAGTAGTATCGGCATTACCAGCTATGAGATCAGCAGGAATCTGATAGGGCATGTGTTGGATATTCCCTGCTTCAAAGTCAAACTTTAAGACAGACAAATAACAATACTCATCTCCTACATACCTGCTTGCAACAGTCAACTCTTTAAAGCTATGTCTTTTGTATGATCTAGATTGAAGTGTAAGAAGTCAACCATGGGAAGGCTTACATGTAATTAGTGCCACATACTACAGAGAATGCACTTATATTGGATTCCCACTGTAGATTAGAAGCCAATTGCCTTTGTTCTAGTTCCCACACCTGTCAAAGTCAAAAGCACAAATATTAGGTTAGCAGGTTAGCAGGATGGATGGTTAACAGAAATATAAATTAATCTTGAATAAGAGAATGAAAAACACTAAACAGTAAAGACCAGTTTCTAGGGCTCTCTTTACAGATATCTGATGATTAAACCCATGAACAAATCTTCACTTGAAGTCATAGCTTTTTCGACTGGCTATTATAAAGAAGAATACTATAGTACTATACTACAGTGTGCCTACAGCTAGTAGATGTTGAAGGGGATCAAAGGCCAGGATTGATGCAGTAGATGGGATCCCGTAATGAACAACAACATGTGGTTCAAAGTCTTGCAATTGTGGAGCATCCTGTAAAAGTAGCTGTCAGTTTATCAAAAACATACACAAAACAGATGATACTAAGGGTGATATAGAAAAAAAACAAACAAACAAACGTACATAGTAGAATCCCACTCATAGACTAGCTATAGGTAGGGTTTGGGGAGGGTAGATGGAGGCAAACATTTCCTGTATCCGGGGGATAAAGAGGCTTGCTTCCACTGAGACCCTCAGCTCCAAAAACAAACTCTTGGCAAGGTATAGCAAAAACAATTTAACAATTAGGCAATATGTAATTTGCAATTTGCAAGTTGTAACAAACAACATGAAACCATACGCCACAATTTGCCAGCATAACTAATATTAGGTACTACTCCACCTAACTATCTACACATTTTAATCCCGAATATGGTTTAAGTAACTGTACTTCATTACATGATAATCCCCAACACACATACAACACTAGGAACTTCTTACGAATTCTATGAAGCTTGCATTCCCATTATTCAAAATCACAACTCACACTTCCACCTGTAAACAAAGTAACAAACAAACAAACATCTATTTATCATCATCACATCACCACTACACTCTTTAATCAATGGTTAACTGTATAATAAGATAGCAGTATTTCCAATACAAGAGTTGCCTAATGCAATCATACTCGTAAACCCTAGTGCTCTTCACTTTCTATTCAGGTGCATATAATCTGTTTCTGCAAGAACTGCATCCTCAAACTTCTCACCTAACCAACTGCAATCATAATATTATGTCGCTTTCGTCTCAAACTCAATTCGAAACAAATCGTAACAATATACAGCTACATAAAAAGAGGCAAACACCAAACGTCCAAACCTAGAGATGATCATAGACTAAGAGTCTCGTATTCGTGCAATTGGTGGACAAATTCAATTTGATCACAAACGCATGCATATACCTAATCAGAAACATGTGTGTTGACAATTACCTTACGAGGAGAAGATTCCTGAGGAGCTCTGTGAAATAATTTGGCAAACATATCGCGAGATCTGGTGTTTGCTGAAGTGGTCGGCTGTAGTGGCCGGCGGTGGAGGTGGTCGGCTGAAGATCGGCTGCTGCAGTGGCCGGCGGTGGAGGTGGTCGGCTGAAGATCAGCGGTGGAGGTGGTCGGGTGCTGGAGGTGCAGGGGCCAGCGGTGGAAGTGGTCGGCTGCAGTGGCCGGCGGTGGAGGTGCTCGGCTGAAGATCGAGGGGTCGCGCGCGATATGATTTGGGGGAAACCGGGGGAGGGGTTTTTAGGGGGAAATCGATTTGGGTGTTAACAATACACAAGTTAATTAGATATAATGTTTGAAATTTTTAAAGATGACAAACCAAGATGATACGCAAAAATGCGTGTCACCCTTTCTAAGAATTTTTTAAAATATGACATATATTTTACGATACGCGTAAATGCGCGTCATCTTTTTTCGCGCGTCATCTTTTTTCGCGCGTCATCTTTTGCGCGTCATCTATTAACAGTTTTCTAGTAGTGAATAACTAAAAATTAACACACTAAATACATACATTCTTAAATACATACATACACACATGTTAAACATCTATATTTGCATAACTATATAAACTATATTACCCTAATTTCAAAATATTAACTACAAATTAACATAAAATTAGGTAAAATTATGGTTGTTACCTGAAATCAGGAGTGGTGGTGATGGCTAGGGTGCAAAGGAGGCGGCAGCGGTGGATCGGCGGTGGTGGAGCAGCAGTAGAGGTGGTGGAGCAGCGGTCGTGAAGCAGCGGTGGTGGATCCGCACCTTCTTTGAAAATCTGCAGCGAGGGGGGTTCCGGCTGACGGTGGTGGTGGAGCAGCAGGGGGTTTCGGCCGACAGTGGTGGGGGAGCAGCGGGGGTTTCGGCCGACTGTGTGGGAGTGGGGGTGGGGTTGGCGGTAGGGGAGTGAAGAATGAGAATGGGGGTGGGGTTGACAGATCTGAAATCGACAACTTTAAAAATATCAGTTCACTTTTTGCGGCGATAAATCGTCGCAATAAAGGTTTTGCGACGAATGTTTTTACAATAAATATTAATAAAGTAAAACTTTAATAATTATTCAATGTTTTTTGGAGCGACATTTCGCCGCAAATAAATTATCGGGAAATTTCCCGCCCTTAAAATAATTGAAGTGATATGAAAAAAATTAAAAAATAAATATTTTTGTTATTTGCAACGTAAAGGTCGGCGCAAAAACTCCCTTTGACTGGAAAAGTCAAAAAAGTAATTTTTTTGTCGTTTAGCGTATTTTTTGTGACGAAATACATATCATCGCAAAAAAGTTAGTCACAAAAAATCTTTTTTCTTGTAGTGGATGTATTATGAAAAAGTAGCCTATGAATTGTATCATGATTTCTAAACAAATATAAACTCACATGGCTCAAGTACTTTATAAATACTGAAAATATGAAAATTATAATTTCTTTTTGGACTTATAATTAAACAGATCAACTTTATAAAATATTAATCAAAATTAATCAAATTTTCATTAGTTCCTATCAATACCTTTTATTTCTCTATGCAAAGTCACTTAAGTTGAACTTAGTGTTCTAATCTTAAGTAATTATATTTTGATTAGAAAAATAGTTATACTGATAAATGATTAAATTAGGTGAACATGTATTATGGTCATATTTATTCTATCAATTATTTTCCTGCTCAAAACATTTACTAATTTTTTAAAATGTCAAAATAACTAATTTTTTTAAATTCTCTCTCTCTCTCTTCTCTCTCTAATATTCTAAATTTTTCTAAAATCAATATTTTTATAAAAATATTTTTAATTATTTAAAAACTAAATGTTTTAATTAAAAAATACACTTTTATGGAAAAAAAGATTTTAAAAAACTATCAATTTTTTTAACAATGTGTCTTTTCACGCATATGAAATATTCTAAAATCGATCTTTTTTAAATAAAACTTTTATATAAAACCATTTTTCTAAAAATATTTAAAAAGATAACCGAAAACTGGAGTTTTTAATGAATGAGATATTTATAAAATGATATTTTGTTAAAACAAAGTTTTAATGAATACGAAAAATTATTTATAAAAAAATTAAGTTAAAACCATAGTTATAACATAATGAGATTTTTCTTCAAAATATATTTTTTTAAAACAATATTCTAAGAATGAAATGTTTCTTAACATATTTCTAAAGTGAGAGTTTTTAAAAATACTTTTTGAAATGAAAGTTTTAAAAAACAATAAAAATATTGTATTAACAAATGAAAGTTCTTACTCACGTAATTTTAGTTATATCTTATATCAAAAATATTGTTTTATATTTTCTAACTTTTTATTAATTTAAATATTTAAACCATATAATACATGAAACTATAACCTAGTATCCTAACAATCTTTTATATTTTTTGACACATTTTCTAAGTTTTCATTAATTTAAATATTTTCTATTTAACCCATATAATACACAAAACTATAACCTAGTATCCTAACAATCTTTTATATTTTTTGACACATGGTTATTGTTAGGACATGTTGATCTCAAATGAGCATTTGCCTATCATTATTGACTTTGCGTTGTTCCTAACATAAGCATTACACAACTATTTGACACATACCTCGGAGTTCACTTGAATAGGTCGTCATCATAGATATAGTGTTGTCCTCAACAGAAGTGTTACACAGCTATCACGTTAACGGTAGCAAGGACACAACGATATACCCCACAAAGGCAAAAGTTTAAGTGAACACAACATCAGTTTCAGACGAGGCAGAGTTTATCATCATCGACATATCAAGATGAATACCATCAAACAATAGAAAACTCAAAATCGAAACCACCTACAAAGGTTTATCCCAATCCTCATTATTCATTCATAGATCTCAATAGCAACACCCAAACATATACGTGCACACATGTATATAGGTATATATCAAATCATTAAATCACCTATTTCAAATAACAATTTGAGTTGTGGATCCAACACAATTAAATCTCTCATACCCTCTTGTCATTTTCTTCATCTCCCACTCAATAGTCTAGTTTAGGGTAAATAATTGATGAGATCTTTCTTCCCATTTCACATTATCCATTTCCTAATTTCACAAACCCTTCATCTTTGACATCTCACGATTCAAATCAAGATTACCCAGTAGGTCAATTGTAATCATGGATGAACATATACAAAGAAACAAAAATACAGTCTCAGATAGGTTAAGATACTCATCATCATTGGCACAATAAACCATCAAACATTTTCATCTGTCTAGAAAACCCACCAAAATGACCTGTAATAAATATAAGGGTTTACCTCAAAAGGGGAGCAACATAAATCCCCGCTGTGCATGGTAACCAGTGATTCTAATTCCGGGTAGGGACATCCACCCGAAACCCATCAATGGGAAAATAGGAACCATCACCGACGACAAAGGCAAGAAAAACCTTAATAGGTGTCGATCTGAAAACCCTAAATGGGAATCGACAAGAGTCAGCGGCGAAAAGGCAAGTATGGTCATCGCACCACCACTGCTGTCCCCCTTTACGGGTAAGACCGCCACCTGCTCCACTCCCATCCCAAAAGGGGTGGCCGAGTGACGACCGGACCTACCGTCGATCACACCGTCACAAAAAACACATGAATCGGACCTACCACCATCACCATTGTCGCCCTTATCACCATCAACATCAAACAAAAGAAGGGGGCGAGCAACAACTAGTGTTATTATTTATTAAGTTGGTGTATTAATGCCAGTTTAACATATTTTTAACAGAAATCATTAATTAGTATATACATATAAAGGAATAGAAAGTTAACTTAAAAGTTGAAGAAAAACATTGTAAAATTGATGAGAAAAGACAGTATAATCACCTCAATGAAATTTTCGAAATTATAATGGAGCACATTATTAAATAGCAAGAACAAGTGGGAAAATTTATTCACGTATAATCGTATCATTCAACAAAGAATTTAAGGCATTGGATGACATTGATATATACAAAAGCGTAACATATTTTAGATAGGGTCCTACTAATGGTACGCCCTGAAGGATATCTGGACGCACTGCTTAAGGCCCGTAAGGGTTTTTACAGGTCGTAAGCACTGCGGCTAATCAAATCAGTCATTCATAATATTAACGGCTCGTATCCTCCGTTACGGTCAACTTAGATCATGGCTCGTTAACCTTCTCACGGCCCGTTACTATACCAACAAACGGCCCGTGAAGCTTTATGAGTCTATTTGTCCACGCCCGAACATGTTGTAAAATAACAAAATTTTTAATTGTTGGAATTAAAAATAAAATAAAATTTACAATTAAAAACTTAAAATCTTACCTCTGTACATAAAGAAACGTTCTCTAGTAATTTACACCAAAAATCTAACTGGATATCAGAATGACCCATGTAATACACCCTACATGTTTGGGCATCACCGTTACGTATAAACCGAATAACATTTTGAGACCAGTTCCTCCCATTCTGCCAATTATAGTTATCTATTGGATCGAAAATACTTTCCACAATATCTCGTGAGTTTGAAGATGACTCATTCTGACGTCTTCTATTACCTCTGCGAGAAGACATTTTAACTGTTTCGTTTCTTACTAACCGTATAAAACAAGTAATATATGTTCGTTTATATCACGTTTATGCGAATTCTTAAATCAAATCAAATAATTGCTTTACTTTTTTCAAGGAATAACACGTCACGTCACATCATTATAAAATTTTAAAATGCACGCAAAGCGAGGAAATAATATATCGAATCTTATTCAGAAGAAAACTCACGGCCCGTGAATGACTTCACTGGTCGTGAAATGTATATTTAAGGGGTCGTAAGACTCTTCAGGGTCTATATGTTACGGCCCATGAGGTGTTGATCACAGCCCGTTACCTACTAAAGCTGTAAAATATAAAGTTGTCAAAAGGCGTCTATATAACACCTGACAGGGTGTCCTAATAGTAACCTCCTTTAGATATTTACAACTATATTTAAATTTATTTAAGAAAATATTTGCTTACTTTTTTACGTAAATATAATTTAAAATAAAAATATAAAGCTAAAAAGACAATGAAAAGAACTGAAAACATGTAAAAGAGTACATACCAAATATACGTGTACACCATTGTAACTATGAACTTTCTATAATTAAAAAAACTAGTTGAATTCAACCTCGCGCGTTGCGCAAGTATTCTAAAGTCGATAATCACCAGTACAATCCTAGTTTCAACTCTTGGCTCAGATCCGATTTCTCGTTGTGGCTGCAAACCAAATGTGTTTGCCACGCCAACACAACGATTTTTTCGCTCGAATTCATCACAACCATTTTATTATATCACCAAACCAGAAAAATCAGACTAAACCACGAAACCAACAACTTATTACATCTGCCTTCTGAACATATAGATGACTTGGGTTCTCAGATGAGGCATTCTCATCATCACAAAACCAAAAATAATTTAGATGTGAAAATCTCACAACATCGCCCTGAGAAGCAGGTTAATCGGATCAAATCTGTTCTCAGGTGAGACCTTCCTCATCATCATCGAACAAAGCAACCAAACCCTAACAGAACAGATCTAACAGGTTCTGAGGTGAAAAGATCCTCATCATTACCGAAAAAAATGGTTTTCCAGATCAAAAAAATTGATAAACAAACCAAACCTGCTGTTGATGAAGTGGTCATACCATCACAATCAAGACCACCATCATCAAAAGGCTCACCATTAAGAGCACGACCGTGAACACCGCCACCATCAACACCACTACCGTGAAGACCCCTACCCTCAACAGCACCACCGTCAACAACCCCACCGCCACCACCACCACCGTCAAGACCCTAACCATCAACACCACCACTACGAAGGCCACAACCGCGAAACGGGTGATGCATGGGGTAGATCGAGAAAGAAGGAGGCACCCGGAGTGCAAAACCACCGCCGCCATGGCTAACCTTTTCGGGTATCGCCGGTAGCGGTGGCGTGCACTAAGGACGGCCCGTAGCGGCGGCGGTGGGAGACGGCGGCGGAGCAACTGTCGCGACGGTAAGAGGGTCCCGGTCTTCGTGCGATGCCTAGAACCCCAAACCCTTAGCCGCCGGCATACAACGACAGAGACGACAAGGACCGGTAGCACCACCTGGTCAAAACCCCAAACTACTCACCCTCTCACCCAAAAAGATGAAGAATGCACATATAGGAAATGGGGGGAAACGGCTGTATACGTGGCTTCAGATAAAGGCTGCCTTTGATGACTACACCAGCCACCAACATTGTAACCGTAGATTTAAAAAAGAACGGTTGAGATCTTCAAAGTTACTATTCATCACACTGTATTTTTCATAATAGGGTAATGTAGAAGTCGTACTAGTCTTTATATTTATTTCTATTTATATAAATGTCAAATGTGAGTATCTTGTATATCTATAGGTTTGAAAAATCAACATAAAGAAAGGGAAAACGTGTGGAAAAACACAAGTCGGTTTTGGTCAACCAAAGAGGTTCGATAAAATGAATTATTCAAATTTCAATACTTACAAGTTCTATTCGTTTAAAAAATCAAAATTTGCTTTCATCTCACATCTCTAGATCACACTTTTATAAGTTGGATATTATTTAGTATGTTTGTTTGTTATTGATAGTAAATTTGAAATAAAATTTTCATTATTTCATGTGAAGGTGTGATCAAGTGTTTGGTCTTAAGTATATTAGTAAGTAGTAACACTGTTTGTCTAATATATGATACAATGATACCACCTTCCCATGAAACAAATGAACCTTCATAGTAAAGTTAATGTCTAACTAAGGAATTCATATTAAGTTCACGCAATATCGAACATTCAAAATAAAATTATCATGAATGGTTGAACTTTTAACGAATATATTTGAGTTCTAGGTACATATTATCATTTATTTACATGAGACTTTATGCATTCTTGATATAACATGAGTTAGATTTACCTTTGTTTAAAATACAATTCAAGAAAAAGATTAGGGAATGACATGAAATTTACGATATTCACTTTAGGTTTCCTATGTTTGACCATCAATTATTAACGGTTTTTTAACGTCTGGATGTTACCATGTCTCTCTACATCCATCTTATCTACACCATAATTAATGGCACTAACTGTCAAAACCGGATCAAGCCCTTAACCATAAGGGAAGCTTAACCCTGTAACTCAAAAGGATTTTGTTATTGGCCCCAACCTACAGTAACCTATCAACTGTTAACTAATGATAATATAATGCATGTTCAATTTCCGGTAACACTAATTTTTTGTTTTTCTTTAGTTGTGGTAATTTCTTGCCTGGATATTTTTTCTTAAAAGACGAGTTTATCATATTTGTTTCTTTCAACGGTTTAGAAATCATCAAACGAATATTCTTTCTTTCTTTTAATGTCAGATGTGGTGTCTACGTATTAAAGAACACGCCAGTTTCAAATTCATAAGCATCATCATTCAAGATCAAATGCAATATTGGTCAATTACATACGCACCATTGTTCAAGTTCAAGTTGCAAGATTGCTCAACTACACAAACCATTATTCAATTTCTGACGTACCATTGTCCCATCCAAAACGCACATCAAACTAGATGAACAAGACGTGTTGTTCAATTTGATATCATAACTGATGTTTGTGTTTTACAAAAGCATATGATTATGTGATTTTTATCTTCTAATTATGTAATTTGACTAATTTACCCTTCCGGTGATTTCTATTCCTATTTAGTTAAAGTAATATACCAATTTGATATCGTGTGAGTCTCATCCTTAGATCGGATGCCATTGATGAACCAAATTAAGCCATCATTTTCCATTTTACAAGCGAAAAAACAATATATTATTCCCGATTTTTAACCAGTCAGTGGTGGACCCAGAAACTTTTTTCATGGAGGCGGAAACTTTCAAGGGTCAGTTGACTGTCGTAATCTACCTATTATAATAAAAGAGTAACTTGATATGAATCACAATTCTCTCAATCAAAATTTTTCCCCCCCTCTCTCTCCTATTAAATAATTACCTTAGTTATTAATAATATTATTTAATATTTTTTTAGATTAAAATAGTTTTTTTATAAATTAAGAAAAAGATTTTTTATTAATGTTATTTCTAAATAAATAAATGTTTATAAATAATATATTTTTTTAAAATATCATTTTTTTAATATGATATATTATAAAATTGGTGTTTTTAAAAAGTAAATTATTTAAAAACCAAAAATGATTTAATTTAGGAGTTATGATAATGAAATATTTTAAAAAATGATATTTTATACGGTTTATTTTAGAATAAAATATTATTTTTTTGAAAAAAATTAAAAACAAAGTTAAAAAAGGTTGATATCATTGTTTTATTACTTATAGTACTTATTCATACGTAATTTCAGTCATATCATATCTTGAAATATCATTTTATTTTCCATAAATTTTATTATATTAATATTTTATTTATTCAACCCATGTATTACACGGGTTTTCTAAAGCTAGTATACCATATACTTTTTTCGGTCCATTTCGAGTTAGATCAGGTAGGATTGGTTCATTGACGGAAAAAATCATTAAAATGGTTTCCAAACTCATGAATTTACATATATGTATATATATAACAAGAACAGTATTAAAACAAATATACTCATAAAAATGTGATATGTGATGCTTGAAGAAATTATACTCATAATATTGATAATATTTTTAACATGTTTGAGAACAATATTAGAGAGTGATTATAAAATTTGATCCCTCATAACTTAGAAACTAATTTAAATTTAGCTTGTTTTATTCTTAAAATATTTATCTTGATATATTTTTTTTATTTTCTTCCTACTAAACTACATGATTATTTGAGCATGAAATTGTAAAATTCCATTCGATCACATACCCGGTTAGTTAGAAAATAATATTCACCTATGTGTCGGAAGATCACCAGACCCCTCGGACCCATCGTAGTTACGCTCCCGACAATGTGTATGAGACAATCTTGATCTTTCATTAGTTTCAAAAGTTTAAGAGGGGCGATTGTAAAATTTTATGAAGGGTCATCGGGATTTTCACATATATATAACACTGAAAAGAAAAAATTTGGGATGAGCGGCTGCCCTCCCTCCTTTAGCTTTAGGTCCACCAATGTAACCAGTTTAGCTCGTCTCATTCCATAATTTCCCATTTAGTCCATAATTTCTATTGAATATTTCTATGTTTCTTAAACCCTAGGTAATTGCCATTTATGATAATAATATAAATAAATAAAAACTATATATAAAATTAGAGGATTAAAACACACTGTTTTTTTTTCTACTCTTACTTAGGGGTAGAGGTGCACACCGAAACCGGTTCCCCGACCCGACCCGACGACCCGACCCGACCCGAAACCGGTTTGAACCCGGAAATACCCCAAACCGGTTCCAACCCGAAAAAACCCACCGGTTCGGGACCGGTTTTGAAATTTTTGACCCAAACCGGTTTGGAACCGGTTTTGATCCAACCCGGTTTGGAAACCGGTTCAAAAAACCCGATTCCAACCCGGTTTTTACCGTTTTTTTTTTTTTTTTGACCGTTTTAAAACGGCTATATAGCCGTTATAAGCTCGTTTGTGACCGTTTTTTCAACATTTTTGGACCATTTTGCCCTTATATGATAGTATAAATAGGTAGTGGGTGTAACGGTTTAGTCATAACACTCAAAACTTCAAAAACGCTCGAAAACATGCTTAAAAACGCAAAAACGCTCCTCACTCTCAACTTTCTACTCTCTCAATATCTTGAATTATGGCTTCTGAATCTTCGGTTCCAACCGGTGGATCCTCAAGTGCCGCTACCGTTGTTAGAATCCTTTCAACAACGAGAAACCAAGAGATTTGGTGTAATTTCGACTTATGCGAAATGTCGAATGGTCAACATAAAGCTCGATGCAAGGCTTGTGGTTCGTTTTTCAAGTCGGATTCAAACTCGACTTAGAGAAATCATATGACCAAATGGTGCAAGTCTTTGAAAAGTACACCGAGTCAAGGGCAAACATCAATCGGAAACGATGGTGGGTTATGGAACTTCAACGTAGATATGGTTCGAGATAGAATGGCAAAGTTTGTAATTCAAGAAGGATTACCGTTCGATCACTTCGACAACCCTCGGTTAACAAAATTGATTCAAGAAACTCTTCAACCACGCTACTCTCGCGTAAGTCGCACCACTTTTAGACGTGATTGTTTAAATCTTTGGAAACAAGCAAAAAATGATTTAAAGGTTTTATTTTAAAAAAAACGGTGTGAACTTAACTACCAATGTTTGGTCCGCCCCACACGGTTTACCGGAATCGTACCTTTGCGTCACGGCCCATTGGATAGATCCAAGTTCGTGGCAAATGATGAAACGTACGATTGCGTTTGAATTATTTGGATATCCGCATACCGGTGAAAATCTTTTTCAAATTTTAGACTATGTAATCAAAACGTATAAATTAGAAAACAAAATTTTTTCAATGTCATTTGATAACGCCTCGAACAACACATCCGCCGTTGAAAAATTGAAAATAAAATATAAACCGGTTTGTGACGGCGTATTTTTCATTCAAGATGTGTTGCACATATTATTAATTTAGTTGTGCAAGATGGTCTTGGCGTTCCCGAAGTGGAAGATTTTAAAACGTCTTTCAAAAACATGTTACGTGACGTTTTTAAAACTAGTAGAAAAAGGTATGTTAATTATAGAAAATGTGTCACGATACGAATTTCATTTGTTTAGGACCAAATTGGGATGTCCCGACTAGATGGAATTCTACTTGGAAAATGTTTAATAGTGCTTTACGTCAAAAAGAAACGCTTCATGTTTTCCACGATGGTCTTGCGATGCGGGGTCGGGTTGTTCCGTTTCCGTTAGAGGGTTGGGAATATATTCAAGAAATAACTCAATTTTTAGAGCTTTTTAAAAACGCAACTACAAAATTGTCAGGGGTTTATTATCCGACAAGTTGTCTAACGCTTCATCAAATTTATTTAATGACCCATAAATTAAGTGAATATGAAGAAATAAACGAAATGTTTTCAGCAATGGTAGCGCCGATGAAAGAAAAATTTAAAAAATATTTCATTGAACTACCCCCGGTTTTTACGTGTTCCGCCGCACTCGACCCGTGTTTAAATGTTTCGGGGGTAGAAACTTTAATAGATGAGATAACTTATGATTTAGATTTACATGATTTTGATCCATTTTTAATGTTAATACAAAACAAATATTTAATGAAACTTTTAAAAAATTATTTAATGTTTATGTTGAAAAATATGGTGCAACATCAAACATCCACCGACCATCGAACGTGGAATCGAGTTCGTCGAGCTCAAGTAGAGACCCGATGATTAGTTTATACAATACTTTGAGAAATGAAAACAGTAAACGTCAAAGGGGTAACACCCCAAGTAGCGAACTCGGGAGATATATGGGAACCGATTTTTTAGCCACTATGTCTCCCGATAAATTTTTGAAATTTGATATTCTGACATGGTGGAAAGGAAAGGAATCACAATTTCCGGTCCTAGCCGCCATGGCACGTGATTTACTAACCGTCCAAGCTTCCACGGTAGCTTCGGAGTCTGCATTTTCTGTTAGTGGCAGGGTTTTATCGATTAGAAGAACAAGGTTAACTCCAACATCGCTAGAGATGTGTATTTGTTTAAAGGACCACTTAGATGCGGCCGAACGAAGACAACACATATCAAACCTTGAAGAAGAAACACCGATTGAAGAAGAAATACACGAGCACGAGGTACAAACCGGACGATCCTCACCGCTATCCGACGAAGAACTCGCTTATGATTTGTCTCAACGCATTGGCACACAAACCGACGAAGACGATTAAATTAGACAAACTTGTATTCGTAATATGTATATTTTGTTTTCTTTGGTTTAATTTTAATGTAATTTTTATTGTTTATTTTTCGTAATGAATAAAAACGCGTTTTAAACGTAATATGTATATTGCGTTTTAATTGTTTACTTATTAAAATGAAAATAAAAACGCGTGCAATCGTATATAATTAATCTACTATAATAATTTTTAATTAATCAAAATTTGTAATTAATTTGTATATAATTTAAATAGTAGGTAAAAAAAAAACCGGGTTTTCCAAACCGGTTCTTGGACCCGACCCGGTTCGATTCCAACCCGAACCGGTTCCAACCGGGTTGGGTTTGATGGGGTTGAAAACCGGTTCCGACCCGAACCGGTTCTTGGTCAAAAACCGGTCTTGAAAAGGTTGACCAAACCCGAACCGGGTCCAACCCGACCCGGGTTAAAAAAAACCGGTTTGTGCACCTCTACTTAGGGGGACTGTCTTTAATGGTTAAAAGCCCAATGTTGGTCGCATGCAAAGGTATAGCAACTTTGACTTCTTTATAGCCCAGAGGACCCAGCCCATAAAAGTTCTGCAAGAAAAATGTGAATAAAAGCCCAGACAGACCCTAACGGGCTAGGATTTGTGAAGTCAAAATTATCTTTTTCTTTTTTAGCATAAGTTATCATTAATTAGTTTAAACACTCGTATGTTACACGTTTTGAATTAAAATAGGGGCCTACTAAAGAGACGCCCTGTAGGATATTTGGACGCCCTACTTATGGGGCGTAAGGCCCTTCACGGGCCGTATTGACTGTCGGGTAGTCAAATCAGTCATTCAAAAACGTAACGGCCCATGAAGGTGTTCACGGTCATATTTTTTCACGGCTCGTGAAGCATTTCACGGCCCGTTTGGCATTACACTTATGGGCTGTGAACTGCTTTACGGGTCCTATTTTCACCTTTAATAATTTGACGAGATATATTATTCCTCGTTTTTCGTGTAATTTTGTATTTATTACGTTATTTTATATGACGTAATATTCCTCGATAGTCGTGTAATTTTGTATTTATTACATTATTTGATATGACGTAATATTCCTCGATATTCGTGTTAATTATGTGACAGGAAGCAATATTCCATTTCAACTACTATATAAACGTTAGTTTATAAATTCATTTCATAATTCAAATTTCTACGATATAAATTCATTTCATTTCAACTACTATATAAACGCAATATTCCATTTCAACTACTATATAAACGTTAATATTTAACGTTACGATTTCTTTCTGGGATAGCAACTATTTATTCTGTTCGGAATCTAACTATTACCCTGAGGAGGGTTACGGTTATTACGATGAGGGTGCTTCAAACTATTTAGGACAGTTCGCGTCCAATTACAGCGGGAATGACGGCGGCGATGACGGGGGTGATAACGGTGGCGATAGCAGCGGTGATAATGACGGTTCTGGTTCCGGTAAAAGAGGTTTATACGACACGAATCAGGTTATAAGATATATCATATTTAATTTTACTTTCATTTTACTTTCATTTAGTAATAACTAACTAAAAATATTAAATTGATTAGGTTTTCTCATCTCGTGAAGAATTAGTTGATTGGGCAAGTAACGTGGGGCAAGAAAATGGGTTTGTTATTGTCACCAAACGTTCAAAAAGAAATTCAAATGGTGTGGTGGTTAAAATTTGGTTGAAATGTGATCGGGGTGGTATATATAAGGGAGCATCCACTCTAAGAAAAAGTGGCACCAAAAAAACAAACTGTCAATTTGAATTGCAGGGTAAGTACGAGATGAAGAGAGATGGGTGGATTATAGTTGTTGTGGATGATACTCATAACCATGAACCTGCTGAACACCTGAAAGGACATGCATACGCAATGAGGCTCACCGAAAATGAGCTTTCTACTGTAAAGAATATGACCGAGCAAAATATTGACCTTCGAAACATTCTAGGCACGTTGAGGGAACAAAATCCCAATAACGTGTCTATGTTACGAACCATATATAACGCTCGGGCAAAAATTAAAAAGTCCACCAGAATTGGTAAAACTCCAATGCAAATTTTTTTTTCTATACTACAACAACATCAATATATTCACACCCCTCACATAGATGAACCGACAAATACCGTCGACGGGGTTTTTTTATACATCCCACATCTCACACATTATGGTGTGCGTACCCACACGTGTTAATGATTGATACAACATACAAAACTAACTTGTATAAAATGTCATTTGTTCAAATGGTTGGTGTGACATCCACCCTGAAATCTTTTTCTGTTGCTCATGCATTCATTGATTATGAGCGTGAAGCCAACTTCAGATGGGTGTTAGAGCAACTAAAAGCAACGCTGGAAGAAAAGTGTATGGAGCCCCGTGTTATACTAACCGACCGAGACCTTGCTCTGATGAAAGCGTCAGAAGAAGTTTTTCCGAGTGCCGTTCGATTACTTTGCAGATGGCATATTTCGGGAAATATTGCTAAAAATTGCAAGGCGAGTTTTTCAAATGAAGAGTGGGGTGCTTTTGAGCATGTGTGGTCGGTACTTATTAACTCTGCAACGACGGACATATACGCTTATAATTACGACCGGCTTTATCGCAGATTGGTGTCCAAACATTCAAGTAAGTTTTCTAATGTTATTCTTAAAAATATATGTATATTTACATAAAAATAAGTACATTTTTTTAAATAGGAGTGCCGATGTACCTCAAAAATAACTGGTTGGACCCATACAAAGAGAGATTTATGTCGGCGTGGATAAACAAAAGTTATAACTTCGGTCAGCACACAACGAACCGAGTTGAGAGCCAACATTCGTTGTTGAAAAGTTACCTGAAAGCAATCAATAGCACCCTGGATAGATTTAGTTACCTGAAAGCAATCAATAGCACCCTGGATAGATTTATTCCTTTTATTAATAATATCTTAGTTACCTAGGAAATTGCTATAAAAGAAAGTTTTACCAAAAGCAAAATCATGCTTATGGTGCAGCATAATCATAAAGTGCTTAAATTGCTGCGAGGTAACGTTTCTATTACGGCTTTGGATATGTTAGTTGGTAAGATTAACAGGATAAATCGTCTAATTATATCCAAAGAATCATGTGGCTGCCATCTTTTTACCAGCTGTGGTCTTCCGTGTGCTTGTAAACTAAACATTTACTTTCAAACAGGTCAATGTTCTTTTACGTTTTTTATTTTTTCCTGAAAACTTTTATATATTTAATTTAATATATTATTTTATAGGTCAATGTATCCCGCTCGATGCCATTGATGTTTTTTGGAGGAAGCTATTTTTCACCCGCGTATATTGTACGGGAGGTTCAAGTAGATGTACATAAAGAGATGGAGATGGTGACAAAACATTTACTTGTCAAACCCGAAAATGTGAAAAAATCTTTGATTAATATTTTCAAATCTTTCATTAATCCTTCAAAAACTGATAAAAATCCTCCTAAAGTCCAAACACATACACGGGGTCATCCAAAAAAAGATAAGCAAAAAGAAACAATATTAGACCCCCCAGACATAGTTCATATGTTCAACCTAGAGAAAATTTTGAAGGTCCGCCAACATATTCAAGTTCGGTGGTGAAGTCAAAACAAGGGTCTTTGCAGCGCAGTCAATCCATGTCTTCGAAATCAAGAGCCAAAGATGGATTATCTCAACAGAGTTCGAAGTTTTCATATATCCCGGGCGACGAAGATAAAAATAATTTTTTCCGGTTTAATCGCTGGATTCCATCATTCTTTTTCCCGTATATTTCAGGTGCGGATGATGTTTTAGCCGACGGCAATTGTGGTTTTCGTGCTATAGCACTCGCACTGGGATATGGTGAAAATCACTGGCGTTTTATTCGTACGGAACTTATAGCTGATTTGGATGAAAACAGACATAGGTACGCTGCGATGTTTCCTGATATAAACAAAATAAGGGAATCATTAAACTGGAACGGCTTAGGTGCAGCTCCTCACAAAAATTGGATGACAGTGCCACCTGCTACAATCCTTATTGCTAACAGGTTTCGAGTGGTTATAATTTTTATATCTATCGGCAACTCCGCTACTTTTTTCCCGTTCTGGTTATCTCCTTGTGATATCAGTGAACATCATATAATTTCAATTGCTTATGTTCAAGATAACCATTTCATTAGAATTCGATTAGTGGGTGACTATCCAATGCCTTTTCCGAGCAAATATTGGTATTTATACAAAACAGAAAACGCTAATGATTGGGTGGTTATATACGGAAGTCGATTTCAAAAATATCTCGAACTAAGGCCCGTAGACCCGGTTGAACATATAGATTTAGTATAATTTACACATTTATCAATATTGTTGTTGAATTGTAAACATGTAATCAATTCTTTCGTTTTCCAAAGGAAAATGCAATAAGAAGATTATCGAAGTTATTTTCAACCTTTGAATTTTGTTTATATGAGCTGGGCATTTGGTTAGCATCAAAGGTGTGTAGGAATGTTAATGATATGAGATGCATAATATTTGTTGAGAGGGTAATATTTGCAAGTTGCACCCTAAACCGATTGCTTGTAAGTTGCACCCTAAACCGTTTGTTGAATTGTAAACATGTAATCAATTATTTATTTAATCAATATTGTTGTTGAATTGTAAACATGTAATCAAATATTTAAACGTCATCCAAAATAAGTCATAATATATCAACAAAATTTATCAAGTTTTTTACATCAAAGCTAAATATCTATACATCATCACCACCACCACCAGCATCCTCCTCATCACTACTATCAGCCTCCTCGTCATCACCCCCAGGTCGTCTGACAAACGGAGGCAACCCCGGCCTAGGGGGGATGTCAATACCCTGGCTAGCAGCCCAAATGCTGTACACATCCGCCATCCATACAAGCAAGGCGTGGGACTGGCGCGCCAAATGGAGTGACTCCGCCATGAACTCCCCCGTCGGCGGAATCTGCCGAATGATAGTCCTAGGAGCAGGCGGTACTGGCGGTGGGGCGGGTGCTCTGGCGTGTACCTGCGGCTGCGGCTGCTGCTCCTGCGGCGGCGGCTGCTGCGCCTGCGGCGGCGGCTGCTGCGCCTGCGGCGGCGGCTGCTCCTCCTCCTCACCAACGACCGCCATAGGCTGCTAGATGGTCCGACCACCATTAGTGGTCCATCGGAGGTCGTCGCCAAATTTGGTGGCAATCCCCATGGCCATGACGGTCTGTCGACCCAAAATCCTAGGCGGCGTGTCCGTCGTCTGCCTCGCAATTAGGGCGTCCGTAAACAACCCTAATCGCGAGGCAATGACGGTGATGTAAGAGCCGTAAACAATGGGGCTATCCATCTGCAAAACAATCAAATTATAATATAATAATAGATCAAATAATATATAATACTTATTTATTAAGAATTAATATAAATATTTTTTTACCTTGCCCTGAATGACACTGAAGAAATAGGCGGCCATGCAGTGAGCAAGATTCACCCGACTAGGTGAAAGCAAAGCCCTCAGAAAAAATAAATCAAGGAGCGACACCTGCTCCATACTCTAGTCTCTGCCGGCAATGGTGCCGGCAATGCACCGGTGTAGGTACCGGTGCAACGGATCTCTAATGGAGCTCGCCCTAATGGCGCCCTCCCATGGCTGGTCGGAAATGGTCGGCCACCATCCGACCAGAGGAGTCGCCTCTGACTGGACCTCGTCAGAATAAAAACGAGCATCTTGCGTCTCCTCCTGGGTGTAAAACCCAAGAGTCACCGCCCACTGAGCGAGGGTGAACTCAAACCTAGTGTTCGCCAGCTTAAATCGAACAGCTAGGTGCTCCCGGGGGTCCTCATACTTTATCACAGGAGTGAACAAAAATGTAGACAAAAACTCCAACGTGAGCTCCCTGTAGCCCCTCCTAGATCCTAAATCAAACATACGCCTCCAGGGCGTCTCTCCCTCGAGCCCAACGATGTCCTGGGCACGTGCTATATCTCCGACCTCCTCTAGCACGTCCCAGTCGAGGGTGCAGGTCCCCTTCAGGGGCCGTCCAATCAGCTTCCACAGCCTAAGCCGTGGCCGTGTCTCTCGAGGAAAACGAACATGCGGATGTGGGTCCAGGAAGTCACCCTGACCCTCAGGCTCGGTCTCTGGACGTGAACGTTTGCGCGGCGGCTTAATCTGCAAAAACAATTAGAAAATCACAAGAACACAAAAAGGGTTACGGCCCGTGAACAGCATTAATGGCCCGTGACCCTCTGAATGTTCAATGGGTTACGGCCCGTGAATAGCAGTCACGGCCCGTGACTCTTTGAAAATTCAAAAGGTTACGGCCCGTGACTGCAGCTCACGGCCCGAAACCCCCAAAATTTTTCAGAATATTTTCGTTTTTAAATTAAATTTTAACATATTTAAACGATAAATATACAAAAATAAAATACGAATTTGAATACGTACCGTAGTAAGGAGTCGGCGGTATGAAAGTGATGAAAATCCGGAGCTCGTGACAGAGTGAATCGGATGTGTGTTTAGGGGGCGTAAATGAAGAAATTGGTCGTGAGGTCGTATATATAATACGGCTTCACGGTCGTGAAGGACCTCACGGCCCGTTACAGATTACCAAAACGGGCCGTGAGTGTCCTCACGGCCCGTGAGGCTGGGTAATTTTTAAAAAACAACCGTTGAGACTTCACGGCCCGTTTGGTAACCCACAAACGGCCTGTAACGTCCCTCACATGCCGTTTCATTATTTTCAAAGTCTATAAATTCAACCACTTCACACAACCAATTCACATAAATTTACTCAATATCCAAACCATGAGTGCTACAAGTTTTACATCAAGTTCCTCGTCGCATTCACCGGATCAAAATCCATAGACGAATGAAGAGGAGGTGACTTTTGTAAGATCTTGTATCGAAAATTCAGGGACTATCCACCAAATTCAATATTTTGGAACCGGGTTAACTCGTTTTCATCAAATTCTCGAACGTGAAGAATATCGCACCACTCGTGAACTTAGCAACAAGTGGTTTGACTTGAGAAGGAAGGTCACGACATTTCACCAGCTCTACAAAGATGTTTACAACAATCGAAATACGTTATGGAATGATACAGATATTATGACAACTCAAGAAAGATATCGGGAGCATTTTGGAATTTCTTTTAACCATTTTGAGGCTTGGATCTTTTATAAAGATCAAGAAGATTAAAAATTATGTGTTTTATTATTGTGTGATAATAACGGTTTATTGTTTTTAATAAAGTGTACTAATAAACGTTTATGTTTTAATAAAATATTTAATTACCGTTCTACATTATACGTCTAAAATACAGTTCGTCTGCCATAAATCTTCGGAATCTAAAGCAAGCATCCTGTAAGTTAACCTCTTGTCACTCTAAAGATCTATTTTGAACCAACCTACACAATAACATACAAATTACAACTCCCGAATCTCGACCAATATGACCGGCGTTAAGAGGCCAAACGGTTTCACCGGATACGACCAGTTCTTCAATTTCTTCTTGTCCGGAGTGCTGCGAATATTGTATACGTGACAGAAAATGTAAAAAGTACGATTCGAATTGTACGAAAATCGTTCGGCATTACGATGAATGCACCATGAATCATCACACGTATTTGGTCGGCATTCGTATGGAGAATATATACGAACTTGTAGTGAGTCCATAGAAATCTTAAAAGATATCAATTTTCTTCGTCATCAGTCATTGGTACGTAAACCTACAAAACAATTTAATTCACGGTTATAAATTCATGATTTTTATTGTAAAACATGAAAACAGTATTACCGTATCAACTTCCCATAACGCGGGATATAGACAGTCACTCCCGTCGCCATATTCGTTACCATTAACGGCGAGTATATTAAGTTAAACCACTTAAATGGGAGAATCGTCCAACGATCACTACCCGGCAACTCTTCTGTTCTACGTATTTCTTCGTATCTCCATATTGTGAGTCTATTTGTCCACGCCCGAACATGCTATAAAATAACAACTTTTTAATTGTTAGAATTTTAAAATAAAATAAAATATACAAAAAAAACTTTAAATCATACCTCTGTACCTAAAGACACGTTTCCGAGTAATTCACGCCAAAATTGTAACTGAATATCGGAATTACCCATGTAATACACCCTACATGTTTGGGAATCACCGTTACGTATAAAGTGAATAACATTTTGAGACCAGTTCCTCCCGTTCTGCCAATTATGGTTATCTATTGGATCAGGAATACTTTCCATAATATCTCGTGAGTTTGAAGAGAACTCATTTTGACGTCTTCTATTACCTCTACGAGAAGACATTTTAACTGTTTCGTTTCTCACTAACCGTATATAACAAGTATATATATAACGTTTTATATAGAGTCTTAAATCGAATCAAGGAATAATACGTCAAGTCACATAATTATAAAATTTAAAAACGCACGCAAATCGAGGAAAAGAATTTCTCAGAAGGACTACTATGGCCCGTGAGAGAACTAACGGGCCGTTATTGAACTTGTTCACGGGCCGTGGGTATGGACGCTTACGGGCCGTGATGTGTTCCACAGCCCGTGAGCTTATAAAGATGTGAAAATTAATTTTCGAAAAACCATACGGCTCGTAAGGCCCTTCACGGGCCGTGAAAAAAGTCAAAGGGCGTCTCTTTAACACCTGACAGGGCGCTTCTTTAGCAAATGCCTTAAAATATTAAATTTATAGTTATTTAATAATATTTAGAAATTTTAAAATAATTTTTTAAGATAAAATATGATTGAAATTACATATAGTTACCTATTTAGGTAATAAACAATTAGAACATTTTTTTAAACTTCTGTTTTTAAAAAACATTTTTTTCAACAAATTAATTTTTAACACTCTAAATTTTTATAAAATTTTTTTAAACAATATCACTTTTTTAAAAGTCCTTTGTATCAAAAACTTCATATTTCATAAATTTTTTGTTTTTAAGAAATATGTTTTAAAAAAAACATGTATTTAATTAACAAAAAAAATCTATTTCATAATTTGAAAAGTATATAAATAATCATTAGCATTTAATGTATTTTTAAGTAGTTATTTTCATTCTAGTAACGACACGTGTTAAAATCATTGGTGTACAATACAGAAAAATAGCACGTGGCTTTTAGCCATTTTGATTTATTATTGAAAAATATCTACTAAAAAGAGATGTAATTTTTATATTCAACTCGTTAAGATATACTAGAGAATGATAATCAAAATGTAGCCTAGATGATGTGGTCACTATGTGGCACTTCAAAACCACCACCTTGTAAATAACGTCGGATCAAAACAGGCGCTACCCGCTCTTCCAAAGAACATTTTAATTTTTTCCTATACTTATATTTATACCTAACAAAAAACTATATGATACTATAAAATTAAAAATGCTCTATAAATGAAACAAATCGACTTTATTTATAGCTCCAACATTTCTACATATATTGCATTACAAAAACAAGCCTGCCTAGTATCCTTTTCCTTTTATATAATGAATAAGTTTTTCTGACGTCGAAAACGTTTTTATGAAAGTGTAATATAAAACTTACTCGTGTTATAGTTAGATGTGAAAACATCTACTATTCAAATATTCAAGACGAATTATTACTAAAGTTTATTATCTGTTCTTTATCTGAATAAGATTTTCTTCATAAAAAAAAATATAGACTCGTTAAAAAGCTTTGAAAGTTAAATAAAACGTAGTAGAAATGACAATACAACAATTTTGCAATCAACCAAGGGAATTTGAGTAGAGGTTTGAATCCATCGGAATTAGTTCCAAGTAATAGGACCATGTCTTAATGGCTTCTTGAATTATCTTTTATTTATTTGCACATACGAAATTTCCTCAGCAACACGTGGACGTAAGCAACTGGCGTACATCAAAGTTTTATTAAGTCTACTAAAGAAAATTATTATTTTAAAGCCTAAAAGATATCAGCAGAATAAAAAGATATTATTTTTAATATTATTTATAGAAAAACTGTAGTAAATGGGGAGAAAGTCAAATATAAGAAAGTCAAAGAGTAGAAAGAAACAGAGCACGTGTAGGAGGAGAATAAATAAAATAAAAAATAAAATAAAAAATAAAATAAAATAAAATAAAATGTTGTACACACGTGAGCCATGTCCAAATTATTATCCACTACCACTGGTTAGGGCTGTCCAAACCGTTCGACGCTCGACGCTCGCTCGACGTTCGTTCGGAATTTGCTCGAAAAATGCTCGTTCGAATTTTTGATCGGTTGTAAACGAGCCGATCGGCTCGCATCGGTTTGTAAACGAGCCAAGCACGAGCAAAGGTCCGCCCGGTTCGGTTCGGATCGAATTAATATGTATATATAGTTTATACGTAGTGCTCTAGTAGATTTGACCCATTATATACAAATATATAATTCTATTTATGCATATTTGATCAATCAACCTAGTAAAAGAATTCTACACTTAATATAAAAGTAAAATCCTAAGCCGTTAAAAGATATTTTTTCGATCATCTCACTCTCACCGTCACCGTTATCTGCAATATGCTCCCCGCCCTATCGCTACAGACTTAGCTAGCTTCATCGTCAGTTACAACATGTTATCATCCATAAAAATATTATATAATGAAATGTGGTTGATTTTAAAGTTATTAAACTTTATTCGCTGTAGTATAAATTGTATGACACACAAGATTGTTGGGTTGTATAAATTATTTGCCGCTCGTTTCCGCTCGCTAAACGTTCGTTCAAAATTTAACGCTCGAAAAATGCTCGTTCGATCGGTTGTCGATGCTCGGGTTTGGAAACAAGCCAAGCACAAGTAAAGGTCCGCTCGTTTCGACTCGGCTCGTGAACAGCCCTACCACCGGTGTTGTGCAGTGTAGTAGTAGTACCACACCACCCCTCCCCGTTTGTTCTAATCCAAATTTTTTATATTATATATCTCCTGCAAACCGTACGTCAGCGTCACTTGTCAGTCAACGCGTCAAATTCTTATTGGATTACACTATTCACATCACGTTCATTTTTTTTTCGTTTTATATTGTATAGTAATTTACGAAGAAATATCACGCTAATAAATACATGAATCTCTGACACATGTACTTTAATCCTTTTATTTCCATCTTTTATATATATTTAATTTTTTCTTGAAGCATTCACACTAAATATTTCATACTCATCATCATATTATATTATATTATAATATATATTAAAGACTTATAATAGTGCCACCAACTATCTTCTCACATTTATAGGGGGAAAACCCTAACATGGAGAGAAGGCAGAGAAGACAGAGAGAATGCCACCGCCACCGCCATCGCCACTGCCACCGCCACCGCCACCGCCACCGCCACCGCCACCGTCACCATCTTCTTCAGTAAGACCCACACTGCTTCTCTCCCGTTGTTCAATCTAACCCCTAAATCTTCACCCCTAAATCTTCACCCCTAAATCTTCGTTCATGGGTTCGATTCCAATTTCAGAAAAGGTGAAGAGAAAAGGGAAAACGAAGGTGGGTGTGGAAGATGATGAGGAGTATATGCCATCTGCTGCTGTTGATGAGGGATTGAGTTCCTCTAGTGGGTCTGATAAGGAAGATGAATATTGTGCATCTCGAACGAAGGTAATTGGTTACATTTGGGTATTTGACTTTTACACAAAAGTTGAGAAAAAAAAACAAATTGTCACTTCAAAAAATCAGATTTTTGCTATAAGTAGTATATTGGATTTTGTATCGCATGAATGAAAACAACTTTGATGATGATTTTGTAGGAAAGTCCATATCTATTTTGCATTTAGAAAAGTTAAGTCTGACCTCTAATTCTTAAGTGTAATATTCCCTTCAAATTGGTGGTTTCAGATAGCTAATAAAGCATGAAAAACTACGAGTTCTTATTGCCCTAAGCTTTTAAGATAGTCGAGTGTGTCATAGTTCTTTAGGAACTTGTGGTATAGTCGTTGAGTATTTGAGTGGTTGAGTGTGTACTTTTAAAGTGCCACTTGAACAATTATGATTGATCAGACAGTCAGTTGATTAAAACCACTATATAGTTGTGTTCATTACAAAAAGGGGTGTAAAACTGAACTATTTTACCCACCCCTATAGTAGCAGCCGGTTTGTGTAATTTCAGGTTCTGAATTGGAATGCCAAAGGGGCTGGGAACTGATCTGTTTTGTCCCAATATTAGTCGCTTATTGGAATACAGGTCCAGGTTAGGGCTGCAAAAGAGCTGCAAATTCTGATTGGTTTTGCTCTATATTAGTTGAGGATTTGGTGTACAAATTAGACCAGTACTGGACTGATAATTGTCGCTGGGATAAGTAGTTAATTTAAAATTTAAACCTGCGTAATTCTATTGTTTTGGCAAGTCTTGCACATCACAAAATTGGGTTGCTAAGTGCTACTGTTATAGGATATTTTTGTCACGAATCAGTGCCTATTGAAGAGCTAAGCTTATCTTTATCTATGACTAAAACGAACTGAACTTCTAATCCTGTTGGAGTAAATGTTGCAAGCAAGATCATAAAATTAGCATATCCATTGGTCCAACTTTATCCATATATATTTTATTAATAAAGCAGTTTACCAAGTTAGGTGTAAAAGTGCCATATATCATACATGCAACTTTATCCATATATTTTCAAAAGTTATGATGATATTTACTAAGTTATGTTTTTGATTAAATATCTTATCTAAATTATAATAGGTAGAATGAAATAGAAATATATAGTTGATATGAATCATATGCTATTAATAAACATTTTTTTGGAAAGCATAATATAAATCGATATAACTGTTGGAAGTGGGTTTGTTGGTAACTGGTGATAGTGCAGGTCCCTTTTTTCTGGAAGGTCTATTTATAAAGAATAGAAGTGATAGTTTTGACTCATTTACTTGATTAAGTCAGTTTAGTTTATGAACCAACCAACACACCATCATCTCCAGCACTGACTGACACAAACCAAAGCAATCGCTAAATGCAGATTCTTGCGCCACAGGAGCAAAAAGACCGCTGTTCAAATCAACAGGTATCTAAACCAAAAAAAAACACAAAACAACCAACATTTATGGCAATATTATTGTTTCAACAGATGCACTAACAAAAGCAATTGCATGGGTAAGTGAGACCAAGAATTCAAGGTGCCGAGACGTTTGTCTTTTGGAGTCGATTTCAGGTTTGTTGTTCTTCTTTGGTAATGCTTTTGCATCAGTTGGTCCTCGGTTTTGATTTTGTGGTTGGATTTGTTTTAAAAAGCCTTGATTTTGTCCTGCACACAACCTGTTCGTCAAAATGCCAAATATGGTTGGCTTTCTAGCTGATAAAAAAAAAGATGTCTGTCATTTGTTGGGGTTGAAGTTAGTGTATTAGTGCTAAACCACGTACATGGTCCAGTGGTCCTGCTTTAAATTTTCGTTCCTACCTTGCAGATAAGGTTACCACATATTTAAGAATCTAATGTTGTTCCATTTTAATGAAAACATGTCTGGAACCTTTCTACGATTTAGTAATTGATTAACAGATGCATAATGGTCCTTTATGGTTTTCTTCTTGATGCTATTGGTTTTAGTTGGTATCCTTACGTAGCAACAATTTGGAACACGGGTCAATCCTCCCGAGTTTCTAATTTTGAAGCCAATGAACAACCCGTTGGATTTCGTGGAGGAGGTATAGTAATAATAATACGGTTTCTAATCACCCACTTTGACCCGAACCCGTAACCTAACCAACCCAATTTGGCAGTCTTCCACTTACCATGATTTTATTGTGTTTTTTTTTTCAGTGTACAACTCCACATCTTTAAGCAATCTAACCATGCACCCTGATCTCGAATTTGGTACATATGAAAAGGTGATTTTGATGTGTAAGTGTTTTGACCAAATGTTTATATTATCTATAATCTAGCTATTTGTAATGCTATAACTACTACTATTGTTATTATTATTATGACTTATACTAGCTTACATTTTTCATGATTTAGATGTTACAAGGACAAAATGTATCGCAACCGAATCAAGTTTCAAATTCTGATACTTCCACTGAGATGGACCCTGAAGACAAGATTCAAAGAGTATCCATACTACTTTGAAATCTTGAGTATTCGTTTTGTTTGTGAGATATAGAACTGTTAGATGTTAATTTTGATTGTTTAAATGTTTTTTCATTATCCTGTTTGCAGTTTGATATTGATACATCCAATCCTTATATGGCGTCTGGTTCTAATGACAAAGAGAAAGATAAATTTCCTGAGCAAAAGGTAATTTAAATGTTAGCCACACAAACATGTTCTTATTTGAGTTTTATAAACTTTTTTCCTAATTTGTTGTTTTAAAATGTTAGACATTAAGACGATTGGCTCAGAACCGTGAGGCGCTTAGAAAGAGTAGGTTGAGGAAAAAGGTAAGAGAATAAAACGGCGAGCAATTATTAATTGTGGTAATTTCTACCCAATAATGGGTTAACGGGTTGATTTAGGTTATACTTTTGTCTCTAACGCTTGAAATGGGTAAATGTTAAAAACAACTACCTCATATAGCTACAGGTTGAAAGTCACCTAAAAGTGTTTACAAAATGCATAAAACCTCCTACATTATTTTTTTCAAAAATAAAATTATAGTTTTCTTTTTCTTCTATCATTCAGAAATTAAAAGAAGAGAAATGACTGTGGATCGTGCAACCCGACCCATTTTGACCCGTTATCCAACCCACTCTTGGTTTGAGTATTACTAAGAAACAAAAGAATAAATTAAGTTGAACTTAAATATTTTCATTTCCACTTTATTGTAGGCATATGTGCAACAATTGGAGAATAGTCGACTGAAGCTAGCTCAACTAGAGCAGGAGGTCCAGCGAGCTCGAAAGCAGGTGTGTGTGTTTGCGTGTGTGTCATTTAAGAGTTATCTTTCAAATTTTAATCTATTTTTATTTTTGCAGGGTGTTGTAATTTCAAACACGGGTGACCAGGCTCAACCAAGTACCGGGAATGGTATGTATAACTCTGCATACAGTGGTTATAATAATCTTTGATTTTTTGTTACTTTTATTCATTTTAATTTCACCAAATATGCTTTAGGTTTTCAGTATCTTACAAACATCGTGCTTTCCTTTACCTTTAATATTTAGCTGAGCAGACACAACCTATCTTTGTACAACCGTGACGTCATCCATACATGTTAATATCGCTTCCATGGCGTTACAAGAGAACCCCACGGCAACGCGTGGGTTCAAATCCTAGTTTATATTAAAAACATAATTTCTTAATCTTTCAATTAAATAATATCTTTTTATATCATTATCATTACATTTTCTCACTATTTCACTCACAACCACTTTGAAAAACACTAAAAAATTTATGAGGGTTTTATCGTATTCCAACCACGAACTGTGATGTTGCTTATAATTTTTAACGACCTTAATTTGTATGTTTAGATCAAAATTTTTGACAAAATAAAATTTAGATACATAAAGATTTCTTTGTGTATGTGTTTTGTATAAGTTATGAATTAGTGATAGCACTCGTTGTCTAGGTTTCATATTCTTAATATATAGCAAACCAGAAATATTGTTCTGAAAGTGGATGATGCAAGAGCCCATCTCATATATATTGATATTTGCACCACTATAGATATGTTTGTTGATGATAAATGAGTGAAAAGTTGATCATACAGCTCTTTCACGTTGAGATTGTAATTTGTAGTATGTATGCAGGCAAAAGCACATACATATATGACCATGGTTTTTGCATATTACATGCCTAGCTATAAGCATAATTATTTTATAACATGTGAATCGAGGTATAAAAACTATAAACAAAAGTGACTGCTTTTATGATTTTTCTATCCTCTAAATAGCATTTATTATCCATTGCATGTTTTTATCTGTTTTTGCATAAACGTAAAAATGCCTGCACCTCATCCAACAATGTTCATAATCGCACCACTATAGATACGTTGGTTGATGATGAACGAATGAAAAAGTTGATTCACTCGTGCTCTTTCACGTACGTTGTGATTTTAAGCTAACATTGTTTAAATTATAAATTATGTATGCATGCAAAAGCACATGCATATATGATCAGGGTTTTTGCATATTACACGACTATAAGCATATTTATTTTATAACATGTGAATAGTTGTATAAAAACTCAAAAAACGTGATGGTTCAATGATTTTCCATTCTCTAAATGGCATTTTATTATCCATTGTTTTTATTTCTTTTTGCATTGACGTAAAAATGACTTCATCCTCATCCAACAATTTTTCATAATATGAACAATGCGTTATGCGTACAAGCGCTTTAAGCATGGATGTACTAGTCCAATGTCTGTTAAACATTAATTCCACGATCTAAGATTACCACGTGACCCCTAAAGTTTAACTAAACTTACAATAAATACCTTATTTGTTATTCTTTTTTTTCCAATCATTTTTTTGACACATGATCACATGACTCACTTATATATGTTCTTTTCTTTTTTCTTTTCCAGATTTTATAATCTTTCTAATATAATAATTTATAAAATCCTAAATATAATGTTGCGTCGTGCTTATTTTAATCTACTTTGTCAAAACCAAGTTTGCATGATAATGTACAAGTTATTAAATCACAAATGTATGAGTTATTAAAGTTGTTTCAATATTTCGTTTTTTATAATTGTTTCTTCTATTATAAATGTTGTTTCAATATACTTTTCTTTATCAACGTTTGCCACAATTTTTTTTTCGAAACGGAGGTGAAAATTTATGTGCATGTGGTTGAGGAACAAAAGTACAGGCCAAAACTACATCAAGATTTTACTTTTATATTATTTCTTTTACAATTTTGATTGTTATTTATATTTACGTTTCGATAAAAATTTTATTCAAAACTACGAGATGAATAGTAATATAAAAGCGAAACCAAGTCATACAAATTTTAACATCACCATCGTATTGAGAACTTACTAGTTATCAAACGGTATCTAGATAACAGTGACTTGCAGATTTTACCAATTACATGGTGGAACAAATATTCTACCGTAATTAAAGGGGCAAAATTTAACCATAAGATAACATTTACTATAATAAGAACCTATAGAATGAAAACATATCACAACAACTGTTTTTGAGATACTTAACTAGAGAAACTGTTGGAAAAAAACAAAGAAACAGTTAAAAGGCTAGTTAATAGAAAATTCCAAAGGTGATCAAAACTAGAATTTAACATGAAGCGTCTTAATCGTGTAACATCCTAAATCTTATACTTCGTAAATATACATGCAATCTTCTATCGTGAACCAGACACGCCCGTCATTCAAGGATGGAGTGATCAAGTCTCGTTTAATTGGACAGGAAGCTACAAATGAACCCCGATCATTAATGGGATCGTTAGTGTCAACCGTTAATACACATTATCGACAGAAATATACAATTTTTAGGGTTCATTAATTTATGATTTCATACTAACATTTTATATGTAAATATCATTCATAAAAGTTAGAAGAGACATGATCTTCCCGTAGCCCATCTTTTGCATCATCAAGTCATCAAACACGTTTAAACCATAACATGTCTAAACCATAACGAACAAACGATCAACTAGTTGCATAAAAATACTAACAATGATAACATCACCACAAGAAGTATTGTGACATAAGGCTGAGGTAAGCAATGACAATGGTAGGAGAGACATGAGGAAGATGGTGAAAGCAAAATAGTGAGCAAGGCGTGCAAAGGTAAATGGCAGATAATGATGATCGTTTTAAGCAAATAAGTAACGTTTTTAAGTGGAAAAGCTGAGAGTGACAGAATGAGAAAGAGAGAGGGGTGATCATGTAGTTTTCAAACGTTGAGGGGAGAGAGAAAGAGACAGCGTCTGACTCCGGCAAAACATATTCAAATGCCGCTTTCTTGTCCCCCTTTACCGGTTTTCTGTTGTCATCACTTTCAACCCTTGTAATATTACAAAGCCCAAGTTTAACCCCTTTAACTTTTAGCTTATGTCATTTACACTCTAGGAAAGTAGGGGCGTAAATGAACCGAGCTAAGCCTGAACACGACTAAGCTCGAGCTCGGCTTGTTCGCCTAATAAAGCTCAAACTTGATTTGTTTCGACTTTATCTTTAAAAACTCGAGCTCGGCTTGTTCACCTAATAAAAGCTCAAACTCGACTTGTTTTAAGCTCTGTTATTAAAACTTGAGCTCGGCTTGTGGGTAGTTTTTCAAGCTTGAGTTGGCTCGAGCTCAATTTGTAGGTAGTTTTTCAAGCTCGAGTATGCCTCGAGCTCAACTCGTCTAACATTTTATTAATTAGATGTGTTACATTTGTTATTATCTTTTATATATTTTTAATTTTAGTTTTCTCATATCTTTTTATATAACACTATTATTATTGTTGTATAAATACATGTATAGATATTAAATGAAAAATATCCAAATAATAGGTTCATTTAAGCTAGCAACCCAACTCATGCTTGATAAGTGAACTCGAGCTTGGCCGTGCTATTAAACAAACTTATTTTTAATTTGGGCTCAGATTCATTAAAACTTTATTGGACTTAAACTTTTAACATACTGATCTCAATCACAATACAAACGATTTGACCCGTTTACACAGTGGTAAATTTCTACTCTCCTATAAAAACAAATGAAAAGGAAAAAATCCTTATATAATTACAGTCTAATTACATGAATTTGTGTATTGTTTATTTACCTTGTGTGAGTTGCTCACTAGTAAGAGTAAAGTTTTTTTTAAAGTCTATATATATATAACCTCACCAGAAATAATAGAGGCCCCAAAAGTAAGGTATTGTTGTTAAAAAGAAATATGTAATTGAAATTGGGTTAAAGAAACATAAAAGTTGCTCAAAACACATAAAAGTATTGTTTATAAAGCTTTTAGTTCAAAATAATTAATTATTATTTACATTAATGTTATGTTTCAACTATACTAATTCTTTAATTATCTAGATATGAAAAATGTAAAGAATGACAAGAAAAATATTAATTGGCAGTCTAACCCGTCACGGGCCCTATTAAAGTTATCATCTTTCATTTACAATAATGTAGTATTTTAATTATATTATACATTATTATCCACATAATAAACAATTTAAATATAAAAATAATAATGTTTAAAGAATGACAATAAAATAATAATGGTCAATATATCTAACTCGTCATGACCCTTATTTAAAAGTTTTCTACTTTTATAAAAGGCATATACAGGGCCCATTCTAATGAATTTTCAATATACTTATTCTTTTAAAATATAAAATCGGATAATCAATTTTGTATATTAACACAACTGTTATCAAAAACAGTTTTAAAATGTTATTTGATCCATTGGATATACCCATTTTACTACCTTTGATTTTAAAATAACAATACATATTAATCTCGTATTTGGAAAATATATCATAAGTAAAATTGTGTTCACATTTTTGAATCTCATATTGACGAATGCCCTGAAATGATGTGGAGAACTAATAATCAATCCAAGAATAAGTTTAATGAAATATGACTGAGATTGAAGACTATAAGCTTTGTGTTAAGGTTAAATTGTTTTTTGTCTTCTAACTAAGCCTCTAGATCATTTATTTTGTAACATACATCCTATATTTTTATAAATAATTTATTAATAATGCATAATACCTTTCAAGATACATATATAATGATCCAAAGTCAAGAGACAACGTGTGCTAAAAGTGCATGCACCCCTTAACATTTTATTGGTGTGGGTTAACCGCTACCATGATGATTTCAAGGCAAAAAATAATAAATAATAAATAACAAGAGAACTTTGATCAACATGGTTGGAAATTTATCAAAGATCAAGAATAACTACACACCTATAGAAAAAAAAAAAGACACGCTCATGATATTACTTCAAGAACTTTTTCTTGATAAATCACGAATGGCAAATGAAGACACACGTTCATGACATACCTCGAGAGCTCTTTTAAACATACGAGTTTTCACATGCCATGCGGTGGACGGAGTGGTTGTGGGAACGTTAAGGAGATGATGAGGTCGATGGTGTTGTGTGAAGAGGGAGATTTACAACTTTGACTGGTGATAAAGGCCGGTGAAACCAAAGTGATGATACTTGAGCTAGAGTGAGTGAGGGAGTTTATTAGAACACGCTAATGTGATTGGATATCACATGGTCATGTACTTCAGTTCCTCATGATCCTTTAGTTTTTATGCAATATCCGTCCCTATTTTTTCTTGTTCTTTTTGGTTATTTAGACCTATAAAAGAAAGGAGAAAGTTTCTAAGGAGATATTTAAATTGTTAGCAAAAGATATACTCTCAAACCAAATAATTATGGAGTTTAAATTTAGCACTATGTGTGTTTAATGATCATTTTCTTGATAATAACTATTATTGTTTATAAAAATAATTAGGAAATAATTGTCATATTCGCCCTTTTTATATTTAAAGCATCAAACTATGAATAAATTGATAATACATGTATACAACCATTTATAATTAAGTAGATATAGTTACTGTCGACCTTAGTGAATGTGAACACATCGGTTCTTGAGTGCTTTATAGGTTTTTCACTTAGTGTATAACTTTACAATAATCAAAACTTATGTCTGTGTGTGTGTATGTATCGACCAACTCAAATAGGATTTAAATTTTAAATGGTGACATCGAGCGTAAATATCGCGATCTAGGATGACATAACAATCTTCGATGCATAAACTTTCAAACACATAACATCTCTTTGCAGAAAAAAAAAATCAAAAGGAGCAACCACTAAGATGTTATCCTTTTTATATTATTCATCATAGTTTATCATGACGAGTACATATAATTATAATGATGTTTTATAGTATTTAAATAAGCTTGATTAAAATACAATTATTATCACTGTTTCAACGGTTCCACTGAGATATGAGAATAAAAATACACCTCGTTCATTCATAAACTCCAAACTTTTTATTTCTTTAGATTAAATGTAACTAGGTTTGGGGCCTGCGCGTTGCCGCGGCTATGCGAGTTTTAACGTAACCCTACATCAAAATCAAAATGAAGGTTTGAAACCATAAAATCAACAAAAGGGTACTTTTATTGCTTCTAAGCTCACAATAGTTGTCCTTCGACTCTTTCTTAGATAAGAAAGTATAAATGTTACTCATAGCACCACAAATTCACATACTAATTTCTGAATGACGTTACCTGATTGACAGAAGCTAGTCCCCCTCTCATGTTTTGAGGTGCTATTTCGGCTATATAGACAGGAACCTTCACAATAGATTCAGAAACACATATCATATCAGAATACTTTTCACAAACAATCTCTTTCTAAAACAAATTTTAGATTAATAAAGTTACCATATATGATATAATCCCAACACCTAATCCTTCTAACAATCTTCCCATGTAAAGAAACGATGTATCCTGTGAAAACCACAGCCATTATGACTACAAGGTTAGGATTCTAAGAAAATATAGATAAATTATAGCAACTAAAAACTTGTAAGTAGGAGCTCACTTTGGCAATTGCGATACAAAGCCATCCAATAATATTAGGGATAGCTGCAATCATCAAAGACTGCAATTTTGACCGTAAAAAAATCAAAACTATCATTTATGCATATCATTAAATTTCTATCTAAAATTGTTTTCAACACATTGCAATCATCATTCCTGCACAAGCAAATATATCTTACTGCAGATTAAGAAATGAAAAGATAAGGCATACATACCCCTTTTCGGCCGATATAGTCTGCAATTTGAGCAGTAGCTATTGGCCCAACCATGGCCCCCACATTTGACAAAGAACCAAACAAAGAAAGCTGAAAACACTTCAAATCAGTTCATGTTCATCATCACAACAAATCAAATTCTACATTATTCACATGAGCTAATTAGCAAGCATACCTCAGATACTGTGAGATTAAGATCTCGAGTGATAGCAGCCTGTGTAGGTGAAAAATAACCACCCTGAAAGAACAATAACCATAAAAAAAATTAAAACATACCATCATTCCACTTTTTCGAACTTTTGAGATTAAATGAACTACTTTCAACATCAAAATGGTGAAAACTTTAAATGCACAATCATATCGAAATAAGTGAACTTCAATTTGAACTTTAAAGGCCAACTGTAAAACGTCAAAGTGCAAAATAATTAGCCAAAATAGGTTTAATGTAGTTCGGGTCGAAAAACGCTTTGGTCAAAATAGGTTCGAGTCAAAGCAAAACTATTTTCGGTCCACTGGGGATGCTTTAAAAAGGTATCAAATGGCTGAATCAAAAATATAATGAAGACCATGTTAACTGATGAGTCTGTAATGTACCACATAACCATACATATACATACTATTTAATCAAAATTTGCATCCAAAATTTCTAAAACCATAATCAAAGATAACAAATTTTCACTTTATAAGAAGAAAAAGAAGATTTCCGACTTTAATTCTATGCCATAACAACTCAATCTCCTTATGTTGGCAACGCTAATAACCCAATAGAATTGATGTTAACAATAGTTACTTGTCAGCCCAAAATATCATAACTACACCATCACCTATCAAAAATGCAATCAATATATCAATATGTGTAGAATATGTATTTGCTACCATGTCACTACTAACCATAGTTAGGTTTGCGTACCATGGAATCAGCAAATTTTTCAACCACACTATGCTTCCTCGACACACCCATCTTGTTTTTTCTAGTTGATGATGGAAAGAAATTGATGCATACCTTAAGACCACAGATGTAAGTGCATATACCAAAAGGAGTGTGACAACTTTAGCATTGTCTTTAACCACCTGAGAACATAGAAAGCTACCAATTTCAATATGATTAACAAAAGAATTGATAAGCGAGAAAATAGGTTAATAAAAGTACGACAAACCCTATCACAGACAAGGAGTGAAACCGTCAATACATTAACAATAAAAGACACAAAGTACCATCATAAAGTGAAATGACTTCCAATTAGAACCCAAAATAACCAATAAAAAAATCAACACCAAAAACAAAACAATTGAGGCAACTAAGAATGTATACGTACCTACCTAGAAGAGGATACATACATTGCTTGAAGATAACAGTTACTCAAAGAAATCACAGAACTTCCTCTGTAAAAACCGAAGTGTTATTCCACTTCTACTCCATATTAAACAATTCATTTCCCTAAGCACCCGTTACATTTTCACTAACATCTTCGTTTCACGTCGGCCTCTACTTGTAGCATAAGTTCCGTAAGAAATTCATTTCTAATTGAAGTTCTAAACTATCATAGCCATAACCAAACTCCCATTCATAGCAGAGCTATAAATAGGGTCTGGGGATATAAACTTATATATAACTGACAGAATAGACCCTTTGATGGGAAATATTGTGATGTCCAATCTTCCCCTTATCCGTGATTATACATGAAGTCAGTTGGTTATCAATATAAAATATCTTCTAAAGTTTTAAAACTTGTTAACTTTGGTTTTCCATCAAAGGAAAAGATATGCGCGACAGATACTTCTAAAAAAAGCTGTTAAAGAAAGGTATGTTATCAACTATGTATGCAAACTTCATCTAATCATGTTATGATATGCGATTATAATTGTTGGGAACATAACGCACATAAACTTTATCATGATAAAATGATTTTGCAACAATTAAATGCACAAAATCTTACTACATGTGTAAACATACCATGTCCTGCTTGTTTGCAAACACCAAGATGACACAGTTAATCATGAAAGGGTCATTGATAATGGCCTGAAAACAAAATGAAAACAGAGTGAAGGTGAGAATAATATATTTGAGCAAGGATATTTCTTTGAATTAATTATTTAACATACAAACACAATAAAAATACCTGAAACTCTGCCTTCGCTTTGCCTATTCTCTCTCGGTCCAAAGAGTCAACAACATAAATCTGGAGATAATAATGTCAATAAAGCACATAATTTATAGGTCAAAGGATAATATACTAACGACATACAAGAACAATTAATGTCACAGTTTGCGAATCTTCAAGTCATTTAAAAAAAATTAACTGCTATAAAACGTTGAACTTGTTAAACATATAAAACTAAACATATAAACACAACACATTTTAAGTACAAGAAAAATCATGGCAAATGGTGAAACTTACCAATCCATTTGTGTCATTAAAGTAATGCCTCCACAAGGGCCGCAACTTCTGTTGGCCACCAACATCCCAAACTGTGAACAACACATTCTTATACTGAACCTTTTCCACATTTAAACCTGCCTCAAAAGAAATTAATCTCAAATCTTGACCAATTCTTTAATCTCAGAAGAGTTGCGCAAAAATAAAATAAATAAATAACTACCAATAGTAAGGACTCTTACAAACTCTCGAGCACCTGTCAACAAAGGAAACACATAAAGAAACTAAAGGCTCCATTTCTTTACATTATTTCATCAATCCCCTTACACAAAGTAATTGACCCAAAATCTCATTTAACTTTCTTATCACATTGTATAAACAGGACACAAAAAGCAGAACACTAAAAAGCAAAAACAAATAGTAGTGATTTTCTATGAGAATGACGGTCATCAAGTTTATACATATGTTCTCCAATCAAATGTTGTTATATTTAGTCTTACTACAAAATACATTCATAATGGCCTGATTGATAAGTACCAAAAGAAATACACAAACATTGTTGCAAACTATCAATCGGCAAGCTATAAGAAATACAGTTTCCTTGAATTGATCGTGCAGGGTGTTTTCAGTATTGATCTAGTTTTAAAACAACATAATACAAAAAAAATTCAATAAGAGGAGATGATTGTTTACCACAATAGCAACCGGTGACTATGGCAAGATTAGTGGCGTAAGTAGACATTAGGTCACGCCCGTAAACCTTCCATCCAATTCCTCCACCCACGATTCCTAATCAAACCAAAAACTCAAAACAAAGTCACACTCTTCTCTTTGGGTATGTTTGCCTCCATGGATTAGAATTGAATCACATGAATTAGAAATCGAAGTAAACAAACTCAAACACTAAACACCGGACCTAAACTCTAATCATCCCAAACACTAACTTAACATTTCCCATTAATTTATACAAATACAGTGAAAACAATTGATATATACGGTTGCAAATCATATATACATTGACTATGAAGCAGTTTTTCAAGGCCAATTCAATCAAAATCCTACCGAATAAATGAATTCACAAGTTGAACGACTAAAACCAAATTCCATAGCTATAAAAGCTAAATCAAATTCACAATCATCTCTCAGCATAGAAAGAGAAAAAGCTACTATGAAGCAGCATATAATCAATCACATATAAAAGACATAAATAACCAATAAGTAAATTAGTAAGTAAATCAAATACATATGAATCCTAAATGCTCACTAACTTTCTGTTGTTCATATTCTGCAAATTAACTGCAAAAACGACATTAGAAGAAATAAATTTGGGGAAAACAACCTCCGATGATAGTTGGATAGAGGACTCGAGTTCTCCAGCTGATTCCATCTTCTTCTAGGTTTTAATTTCATCGGTCAATTCCATTTTGATTTTGGAGCATACTCTCAAATCTCAGTTTTGATGGAGGTGGTTTCTGTTTCATACCCGAGTCGACCGGTTGGGTTCAGCACCACCACAAGCCGGAGAGGTTGTACAACCACTGGAGACAGCGCACAAGAAACGGGAAATAGCACCGGCGGAACGGGGTTAACCACCTTCTCATGCGCCGCAGATCTGGTGAAGATGGTGATGGTGTGGAGGCCGGTTTTGAAGATGGTGATGGTGTGGAGGTCAGTGATGACGATTTGAAGATGGCGATGATGATTTGAAGATGGTGATGGTGTGGAGGTCGGTTTTGAAGATGGTGATGGTGTGGCCGGTGTAGGTTCCAAGGTGTGAACTACTGTTCACACCGACAATTTGGATTAATATGAATAGAAATATTGGGTTTCATATCAAAGGTGTTTCGGGCACAAAACAAACCAGAATTTGTTTGCTAAGTCGTTAAGGGGGTATACCGTGTGTATGTTTATTTGTGTGTAATATCCAATTTTTATTACGCTTTTGTGAAAATGTGCTTTAAGAAATATCAAATTAAATTTACAAAATAAAATGAAATAATATTATATTTAACCCTACTCGTTTTAAATGGAACTATATTATAACCTTTCAATAAAAATCATATCAATGTGCGAATTTTTAACAACTTACAAAATTATATTTTTCATTTCATTTATTTTATAAAAAAAATTGAAAACAGTAAGCATTTAATGACTTTGTTCTTTTTAGTTTCTATTTTTATATATTGAAGTCAGACTAGTACAAATATATAACATACAATTTTATTCACATATCAAGAACTAGGGCTTTAAAACCTCACGTGTTGCGCGAGTACTCCACGCGTATTGAAAGATTGTTTTTTTAATGAAAAATACGTGTAGGCTCAGCATAGGTAACCTGCTGTGGGTGCAATTCAGAGGACATGTCACACCAACCAGTGGATGCCCTTTTCGGCTTCATCATTGCCTAACTGCGTATTACAGTATCCGAATAAGAGTACAAGTTAATCGGCTCCAGAAGTATGTCATTAACAAAACAAACTGAATTGTGGCATGTACATCAATGACCTACTCAACCACACTTCCTACATTTTAGATGTACAAGGGACATAACATGTCTCAGATGCACAAATGTTCATCATCATCATGATCGACAAACAGAAAGCAAACCATAGATTCAACAATATATCCTGAACTAGTTTTCACTCGCATTGTCAAGCAAAAATGTCGCCTCAAAACAACAAAAGTTCAACAGATCTCTCATTAACATTGGAAACCCAGCCAATAGCCTTGTGTCTCAGATAAGCGTACGCAAACCAATGATCCTTACCCCAACTGGTTAAAGTGATGTACCTATGACAGGTAAATATTGCAAGGTCATGACTCAAGTCTCACTCTGAGCATAATGCTCAGAGTTGAGCCAGAGGGTTTTATTAGAAACGGGTTTCCTCCTGAGATGGTTGGGGTGTGGTCCCAGCTAAGAAACGAATAGGTGGGCCCGATTAAGATAACATCTATTCTTCAAAGTAGGGTCGCGCATTTTCCATTCAAAAAAAAGATGCGCGCACGCTATGACAACCCTACGTCAAGGTTAGGTAAATTAAACGTTATTAAGAATTACTCTAAATAGATAATGTAGACCTATATACTCATATATCTTATTAAATTATTAAGTCAATCTTATCTGTTAACTTTATATAAGAATTTTATATATTATTGCATGAAAGTTTACATATGCATGTAATTATTATATGTGAATTTTGTGATTCTTTTTTATTTACCAAATTGTAAGATTATTTGATTAGTTACTTGAATGATAAATATCTTATATTTACATAAAATGTATTAAGATCAAAACTTAATCAAACATTAAAACACCTAAATACTAACTAAAACATAACCTAAACCCTTGCATCGGTTCACTAAGACACTAAATAATCCGATTAACCACATAAACTACTAACTAAACTTAACTTAATAACTAAGTGAGTCATTAGACTCTTTGCTTGACACCTAGCCACACTAATGAGTCATCACTCTCCAAACCCGCCACCTAGCCAACCCTTGACACTAACCCCTTCCTAAAATCCGCCACATATCCTAATAACTTGACTAAGCATCCCTACAACCCCACCTTATATGCTACACCAAATCATGATGAACTTCAACACTTGAAGCTCTCGGCCGATGGAGTCAACACAACCACAAGCCACCACATCCACAACCATCCTACTCGGTTCCCACCTCCTCTCCTGCTTTCGCCTCTCAATCCACCACTACCCTCAAACACTCGGTTCTCACCTCATCACCATCTCATGATCACTAACAACCTCAAGAACAACATGGGCCAAGTTACTTTCTTAAGCTTATGATCAATTTTTAAACAAGAAACCCAAGCGGATCATCAAGAGTCTAACCAAACAATTCCCTTAAGATTTCATTCATCCAACAAGGTATGATCCTCAAATCAATAACTAACAAATTATATATGTGTTTAACTAACACATATGATTAACCCTTTAGCTAAATCATAAAGGTTCTATGCAAAAACTCATAAACACTTGATTTTTATCAAAAATCAGTGTGAAAGGATTCAAAAACAGAAAGTTTGAAGGTTTTATGAGAATCAAGGATTTAATACAAAAATAAAAGTGTTAAAACATAGATTTTCTTGATGAATCGGATTAAATATTTAAATGAATGTAATTATAGGAATAAAATTAGGAACTTATTATAAAATATTATAAAATATTAACACATTATTCTGTAAGTTTTGACAAAATAATGATGAATAAAACAATTTATACAAAATTGTTTTAAATAGTGAAAATAAAGAAAATACTCAAAAATACAAATAAATTCGGGAAAATTCTAGAAAAACCACAGAATGACTCTTTTGAGATATAAAAGCTCCGGGAATTATTTTGTATTTTATTTCCTTATTATGATTGAAAAATGAATTTTTAAATGATCTGTAAAGGAAAAATCAAAAGAAATACTTAATCAGTACCATAAATCATGAAAACTTCATTGAAGTATCACAAATCAAAATAAACAGATTGTACAAATTTAATAATTTTTGGAGATATATAAGTATTTTTAGTGAATTTTGGGAATATTATGAGATTTAAAGAAAGAAATATGTAGGGAATTGGACATCAAGAAAATTTTGGGATGATCTAAACTGTTGAAATAATATTCTGTAAATTTTTGGTGATTTTTGGATAACTGTAGCTATTTTTGGTGATTTATGGAGACTTTGAAATAAATATAGCTATTTATGTATAATAGAATCAATATTTAGAATTTTATGGCAACATTATTTGACTATTTTACAGTTAAATTTTTAAGAATTAATAATATGTGAGGTTTTAAAAATTTTAAAGAAATTTATGTCTAACTTATGAATTATTTTATAGGTTACAATTTGGAGAAACGGTGAGACTCATAGCCCATTTTGACCTTTTGGTATTTGTAAAGTTTTTGGGGGAAAAAGCATACTGGTTATGTTGATGCATTATTTTTGAAAATATTTTGAGACTTACTTTCATTTGTGATACAACCATTAATTCGAATGAGGAACCGTCTGATAATATTAGTAACGCTACTTAGGAGAATATTTGCACCAACAGGATGAGTGTTGTGATGCTATTTTCCTTCACCTAACCGAACGAGGGTTAAGATGTAATATTATCTGATCTTGTGAATTATTTCATGACAGTATGATTATGTGTGTGAGCAGGTTTGGTTGTAATTGGTGCATCAATAAAATGTTTTGTCTGGATATAAACCTATGACCTCACCAACTTTATGTTGACTGTTTGAGTATGCTTTTCAGGTAAAAATGACAAACAATATTGACTTTTCCTTTGACGTCTACAACGGATGGGGTGAATTTGTAGGGCGAGTTTGTGTAAGCTTAACAGTTAACATCTATGATGGCAGTGTGATAGTGGATGCACATTTCCATCGTACCTGAAGACGTTTAGCGGGTGTTTGGTTTTTGAAAAAATCTCTTCCCCACCTCTTCATCTGCGCGCTCGCAGACGCGGGAAGAGGCTTTTACTTCGCAGACTGTTTGTTTTCTGGAAGATGTTTCATTAAAAAACGTCTTCAACACCTCTGCACGGAGAAAAGGTGGAACAATGTCTTCACACCTCTTCTAACCTCTTCTCCATTTTCTACCCACCTCCCCCACTCTTCACAATGGCCACAGACCCCCTACTCTCCGTCTCCCCATCCACCACCATCTCCTCCGACCACCACCACCACCCGCTTCCTCACCCTCCACCGCCTCAAACACCCCGTCGTCCTCCCCTCCACCACCACCACCACCACCACCACCACCACCACCATCTCCCCTATGTCATTCATGATCCAGCCGCCGACGATGTCATCCACCACCGCATGGGCGTTGCGGAGCTCCAAATCAGTGTCTTCAATGGGGGCATCGGCGTCAATCTCCGTCAAAAGCTGGTGGGATCGTGGGTGGGAATGGATCCTCTCTACAAAACCAGTGTTCGCACAGGATCTTGAGATGAATCAAGAAGAAACCTCTGTTCTCGGTTGCCACAACAAAGGGAGCTGGAGACATATTCTTTATAAGTTCCGATCGGAGATCCGGAGGCTTGTCGGAGCTGATCATGCCGGACTTCCTCAGACCATCCGTTCGGGTTCCTACGGTTCCGCCATTTGAAGATAACAGTTGAGTTTTGGAGATGGGTTATTCTGCAAGTTCTATTGTGTTTATGTGATTTTTTCATATTTTTGTTTTGATGCAAGCATTCATTGATTGAATCTATTGAAGAACATATAGTAGTGATCTGGTGAATGAGATTGGGTTGCTTGAAGGGTGCAGGAGGGATTGGAAGTTTACTAGGGGTGAATTGAGGGGTCTTGTTGGAAGTTTGTATATGGTTAGTTTGTTTGTATGATTAGTTTGTGTTTGTATATGGTTTGTATGATTAGTTTGCTTATATGATTAGTTTGTATATGATTAGTTTGTATATGGTTAGTTTGTTTGTATGATTAGTTTAATTACAGAATATTTCAGCATTCTGCAGATGTTAAACAAAACAAACAGTCTTTTTCTTGCAGACTGCAGACATTTGATCCACCTCTTCTGCTGCAGATGTCTGCAGATGTGGTCCGCAGACTGCAGACGTTTTCCACTTTTCCTGCAGAAAAAACAAACAGCACCTTAGTTAAAGAATATGTTGTAATAAAGGTTACGTCAAATTTTGACATATATATAATGATGTAATCTATAATATATATATGAATAAAGTATGTGCCTTATGTTTTCATGTTGTTGTGATTTAATTGTTTGTAATCAATTGTGTTCTGAACAACAAGTCACATCCAAAATATCGCTTCACGCTTCCGCCGGGATGTGACACACGCAGACGCGGGAAGAGTTTTTGAGTGCGTAGACTGTTTGATTTTTGGAAGACGTTTTATTAAAAAACGTCTTCCTGACGTCTGCGTGGAGAAGATGTTGACTTACCACTTCTCATGTCTTCACAACCTCTTCTCCTTTACCCCCTTTTCTCATCTCCTTCCAGACATTTGTTTTCTTTCATTTGAACCCTCCAACCTACCGCCTCCAACCCCCACCACACCACTCATCTCCGGCCGATGCCCGTCACCTCCGCCGGCCTCCGACCCTGCCTCCACGCTACCGCCCTTCAACCGCCTCTCCCGTCTCCACGCCACCGTCCTCCGACCCCCTCGCCAGTCGCAGCCCCCTCCCCTTCGACCTCCTTGCCAGTCGCCAGTTGCAGCCCTCCCCCCTCCGATCATCCCCGACATACCATGTACGACCATCATCCTCACTCTCGGCGGAGGTAACCGGTGCCACGTCAACCGGATGCACCGACGGGTGGCTGACGTTCATCTTATGCCTTCACCTGCAACCACCGCCTGTAACGACGTCGTATTTACCTGATCATCATCATCGATCATGAAAAGTGGAGTGATTTGATTTGTATATGACAGATCTAGCTTTTGTTAGGTGCGATTTGGAGATTTGATGGTTGGATTGGTGAACAAATTGTAGAAATTTGAAACGATTTGCGGTGATTCGATTGTTTTGAGTGGAGTTTATGGTGTATTATCCCCTAATCTTGCTTAACCTAATATTTCAGCATTCTGCAGATGTTAAAAAACAAACAATCTTTTTCTTCCAGACTGTAGACATTTGGTCCACCTCTTCTGCTGCAGATGTCTGCAGATGTGGTCCGCAGACTGCAGACGTTTTCCTGTAAAAAAACAAGCAGCACCTTAGTGGTTTTGAGCCGGTTAACATCCTAATTGAACCTCATTATTTGATTACGAATTCTTGTACAAAAGATGAATAGAAGGTGAAAAGTGTCACTGGTTTTCAAAAGTTGGTAGGAAAATCGACCTATCTCCTTCAAATTCAGATTTGCAAATCACCTTAAGACTATAAAGGTACTTGAAATTTGCTTTAGGGAAATGAATCTTCATTTGAAAAGGTTCTAGTAAAAAAATTGTTTCATTTGCCGATTCTGATTGGGTAAATTGTCTCGAATCAAGGCGATCTGTTCATGTCTTGTGCCTTAAAAAAGCAAAAAGTAGGGTCTATCTTACGGTCCTATATAGAGGCGGAGTGCCGCGCGATGTGTGTTGCAACCTGTGAGATTTTATGGATAATTGTTTACAAATAAAAATTTCTTTTAACTATTCAAATTATTTGTGATAACAATGCTTCTAAGTCTATAGCTGCAAATCCAGTCTTTTATGACCTGACACCAAATTTTGAAATTGTTTTTCATGAAAAAGTCTTTGTAGAAATTATAAAAATTTTGTAAACTGATTCGAAAGATTAGTTGGTTGACATTCTTACAAAAGCTCTTCTAGTTAAACAACAAATTTTTTAGAAAACATATTAAAATGATCAATATGTTTGTGTGACAAATCAAGGGTGAGAATTATATGTATTCAATTTTACACTCAAAATCAATGTTCTCAGAACCGGATCGGACGTCGAACCGGACGGCTTACTGATTTGGTGGTCGGACCGGTCGGACCGGTCGGACCGGATGGACCGGATTTAACTATATTTTAATTATATTTATATATGTAATTAAATATAAGTAATTTATATATGATTTATACATATATTTTATAGTTATATATAAAACTTAACTATATTTGTATATACAAAGTACTAATTTATGGTTTAACACCCCGTTTTTACCCACTAAAATCAAAAAAAAAAAAAAAAAATCAAAATCCGGTCGGACCCGAACCGGTTGGCCGGTCCAACCGCCGACTCGGTTCGAACCGGCCGGTTCAACTCTCCAAAAACGAACTACCCTCGACCGGACCGGACATGCCTCCGAATCCCGGTCGAACCGGTCGGACCGGCCGGTCCGATCCGGTCCTAACAACATTGCTCAAAATATCAAAAAAAAAATTTGTTATGTTTATTTTTTCTTTTATAACTAATATTCTTTTTATTTTATTTAACCACATGGCTATTTGTTCATGGATATGGGCGCAATTGCATTGCGCCCACTCCGAGCCTGTTTCTTCTCTTCATAACGTGCGCTAAACATCAAGTGGAGCTCTAGATGAACTAGTTGGTTCCTAGTTAAAAAATGACAACTAGTGTTTATTTAACACTGTTAATGGGTCCTAGATCAACTGGTTTAGGAGGAGGGGGCGCAATTGTTTTGCACCCACTCCGAGCTGTTTTTCGTCTTCTTCATAACACGCGCTAAACATCAAGTGGAGCTCTAGATGAAATAGTTGGTTCCTAGTTAAAAAAATGACAATTAGTGTTTATTTAACACCGTCAATGAGTCCTAGATAAACTGGTTTAGGAGGAGGCATCTTATGATTTTTAAATGGAGGTCATGGGTTGGAGTCTCACTAGGTGCAATATGCTCCAAGTGGGCCAAGGGTTTTACTACAGTGGGCCTTGGTGTGGTGGGCTTCCCTTGGAATGATTGGCGAGCCGGGTCACCAGCGCTGTCTGTGTTCGCGGGCATGGGTAGCATTTCGCCAATGGATTTACCCGGGTGACCGGGCTTAAAAATTATTCGTTTGCCGTTAAAAAAATATTTATTTAACACCTCATTCTCAATCTTGTTTTACACGTTTGTTCTCATGAAGATTCTCTCTACAGCCTAGGGTCTGATCGTAGAGTGTGTTTTTGTTCATGAGGATATCATCTTCACTGATCAACCTTGTTGATGATTTGTGATTTTGGTCTACCGTCTTACAGCTTTGTTGTTTATATTTGGGTCCTAATAAATAGACACCCACTTTTTTAAATCGACACCCCCCTATACGCCGCGTATGGGTCCATACGCGGCCCATACCCGGCGTATAGGGTACGACCATTAATGCGACATTAATGACTGACAACCGACGTCACATCACTTCACCTATACGGGGCGTATAGGTCCATACGCCACGTATAGGTCGGTGTCGATTTAAAAAAGAATATAAGCTATACGCCGCGTATGGTCCCATACGCGGCGTATAGATCCTCGGCTTACTATATCTTTCAAATTTTCTATTTTTTACACACACTTCAAAAAAACACACTCTCGTATAGCACTATACTACACGTATTGATCTTCGATTTTTCAACATCCAGGTACGTATTATTGTTCATACATCATTATTATGTTAATCGTTCATTGATTTAAACGTTAAAGTAGTGTTTTATGCCCCAAAATGCGTGATTTAAAAACTAGAATAAAGAACTATACGCCGGTACAGCCCCGCGTATAGGGCTATACGCAGCGTATAGTTCTTTGGTTGGGGACGAAGACACATTGGTGTGTACCTTATACGCGGCGTATAGATATATACGCGGCGTATAGGGTATTGCAATACGCGACTTGGGGGCCATACGTGGGTCCCCTATACGCCGCGTATAGTCCTATACGCGGCGTATAGGGTCGGTTCGACCTATACGTTGCCCTGTGACCCATACGCTGCTACCCTATACGCGGCCACGTACAGTGCTAATGCGACCAATTATTTTGTACTATACGTGGCGTATGGTCCCATACGCCACGTATAGTACAAAATAATTGGTGCTCATGCGACCACTACAGTCCTCTTGCGACCAATTATTTTGCACTATACGTGGCGTATGGATCCATACGTCACGTATAGTACAAAATAATTGGTGGTGTCAGATGTACTTTTTGTACCATGTACGATTACATGGTACATACGCTGCGTATAGGATCCTATACGTGGAAGACGTGGCAAGCCTATACGTAGCGTATAGGCCCATACGCTGCGTATAGGATCCTATACGTGGCGTATGGACCCATACGCCACGTATAAATTATTTCGATATGACATGACCCAAGATTCGTTTTCACCTATATAACAACGATTTCGATAACACTTTCGATATGCTTTCGATTCCTGTAAATCCCAAACGTATTTCTCTCTCAAAATATCACACTTTTTGTTCGTTCGGTATGTCGTTTTGGGACGGTAACTATTTGTTTGGTGAATATTCAAATGAATATTCAAATGAATATTCGTTCGTGGTGGATAGTAATCAAGATGATGCGTACGTTCAATCTGCTTACGAGACAGGACTGCCAGATTTAAACCAATCGTATGTTCCCGATGATGAAGTTGAGTTTTGCCGAGAGTCAACTTACGACACGTAACAAAATAATATACTCTCGAGTGATGAAAAACAAACGACAAAAGTATCGTTTGAAACATCTCAAAATTTTTTATCTCTCGATGAGCTAGTCTGTTGGGCTGTTAATAGAGGACGTGATAATGGTTACATTATTATTACACGAAGATCAAAGAAAAAAGAAGGTCAGGTCGTAAAGGTATGGCTTATCTGTGATCGTGCGGGCGAACACAAAAGTAAAGCGACAGTTAGACGATCTGGTAGCAAAAAAATCGGATGTCCTTTTAAATTGGTAGGGATATACGACAACAAACGTCGTTCGTGGAAATTAGAGGTGCGAAGTGACGAACATAACCATGATCCTGCTCAACATATGGAGGGGCATCCTTTTGTAAGAAGGTTTTCTCAAAACGAATACAATTTGGTGGAGCAGCTTACTGATCAGAACATGGAGCCTCGTAGCATCTTATCAGCTATTAAAAAGCAAAATCCTAATAACGCATCAATAACCAGAGACGTATACAACGCTCAATATAAGATAAGAAGTGAAAGAAAAGTCGGTGAAACACCAATGCAAGTCTTAGAAAACCTTTTATCTATTAAAAGGTACGTTTATTACACCCGAGAAGATCCCGATACTAATGTCGTAGAAGATATATTTTTTTGTCATCCTAAATCATACGACACTTGGCGTGCATTTCCGCACGTGCTGATGATAGACGCTACATATAAAACAAACATGTACAAGCTTTCGTTTGTTCAGATTGTTGGTGTGACCTCCACACACAAGACATTTTGTGTTGCTCATGCGTTTATTAACAAAGAACGGGAAGATAATTTTGAATGGGTGCTTAATAGATTGAAAGATACGTTAAGCAAGTGTATGGAGCCGCGCGTCATAATAACAGACAGAGATCTCGCTTTAATGAACGCATGTGTTAAAGTGTTTCCGAATGCTTCAAAGTGTTTATGCAGGTGGCATATTGATGAAAATATCGCGAAACACTGTAAAGCAAGTTTTACGAAAGATGACTGGAGAAAGTTTAAATATGCATGGGCACGTTTGTGTGAGTCTCCCACGGCGGAGATTTACGAGTATAACTATAACCTTCTTTACGAACGATTAGTTGAAGCGAATCGAGAAAGTAAGTTTTTATTATATTTTAATTATGTTTTATTATATTTTCAATATATAATTTAAGCGTGATTTATTATATTTTCAGAGGTATTGTCATATATAAACAGAAACTGGTTAGAGAGTTACAAAGAAATGTTTGTATCAGCCTGGACTAACTTGAACCGCAATTTTGGCCAACGCACAACAAATAGGGTGGAGAGTCAACATGCAAATTTAAAAAGATATCTTAAATCAACAAATAGCTCACTGGATAGACTTGTGGAGTTTGTAGATCAATTGGTGAACGCACAAGAGGTAAATTTAAAAGAAAGCTTTGAGACAAGCAAAATTAAAACCATGAATCATCATAAACTTCCGCTATTTGATTACTTAAGAGGCAAGGTTTCACACATAGCTCTTGATTTATTAGTTGCCGAAAACACTAAATTGCATGTGATGCGCTCTGCAAATGCAACATGTGGTTGTCATCTTTTCACTAGTTGTGGCTTGCCTTGTGCTTGTCGGCTGGAAAAATATGAACATTCTGGTAATAGCCGCTCCATCATTATCATTTTTCTATTAAAGTGACAAATTATGTATTAATTTATACTTTATAATGCAGGCACTAAAATTCCATTAGATGCAATTGACGTATTTTGGACGAAGCTTGATAACATTAAGCCATCATATACGGTGGATGAAAAAGTTGATGTTGAAGAAGAAATGGAACGGGTGAAACAACAAATAATGACACAACCCGCAGCTGTAAAATTTAGTTTGGTGGAAAAAATAAAAAAAATTGTGTATCCATGGAAAAATAACAAAAAAGCGCCTGTTGTTCAAACAGATATTCGCGGTCGTCCAACGTTAAAGGTTCAACAACAAAAGTACGACACTCAACAAAGTACGTGCGACATGCCGAGACATAGCTCGTTTATTGCGTCTCACATTTCCGGAAGAACAAGTTCAGCTGTAAAGCCCCAGAAGCCTGCCATGCAACGTAGTCGTTCAACATCATCTAAAGTATCACGGGGTACTAATGAGTTTTCTTCGATTGTCGGAGATAACCAATTAAACAATATAAACAGGTTAAAAAATTGGATTTCGTCAATCTTTCATCAGTATATTTCACGTATACGAGATGTCCGACCCGATGGGAATTGTGGTTTTCGATCAATAGCTTTAGGCTTAGGGTTTGACGAAAATAAGTGGATGTATGTGCGGACACAGCTTTTAGAAGAGTTGGACAGACATGAATTGGAGTACAGAGAAGTTTTCGATACTTTGTACCCCGGACAGTATAACGAATTACGTCACACCATCGATTGGCAAAGTGTGGAACCTGCACCAGAAGAACATTGGATGATAATGCCGTATACGGGATTAGTGGTTGCTCAAAAGTTTGGGGTTATTCTTCATTTACTAAGCAATAATGGTTGTCAAACATTTTTCCCATTATGGGCTGATCCGAAAACTGTCATGCCTCATCATATCGTGTCGATTGTTCATGTCAACAACAATCATTTCGTCCACGTTAAGTTAGAAGGAGATTATCCGATGCCAACATTAAGTAATCTTTGGATTCTTAACCGAAGCGTACGTGCTGCAGAATGGGAGATTATGTATAGGATTCGTATCTCGGAATACAACGCAATAATAGAGAATAACCGAGAACCCCCGGCTTATATAAATTTATTTTAATTTATAATTTGTAATATGCGAATTATATATTTTAATTTTAATTTTATTATTGTATTCATATTGTATATATTAAAATAAAAACTCAAAAAATTAAAAAAAAATAAATATATAAGCTATACGCCGCGTATGGTTCCATACGCGGCGTATAGCTCTTCCACGTATGGGTCATAAGTCACGTATGAGTATAAAATGTCAAACCCTATACGCCACGTATTGTCCCATACGCTGAGTATAGGGTATAAAACGTCAAATCAACAACATACCCTATACGCCGCGTATGGACCCATACGCGCCGTATAGGGTATAAAACGTTAAATCAACAATGTACCCTATACGCCGTGTATGGACCCATACGCGGCGTATAGGGTACAGGGGTGTTGATTTAAAATTAAGGGGTGTCTAAATAAAGGGACCCTTTAAAATTAAGGGGTGTCTAAATAAAGGGACCCATTTAATATAATGACCTGGATTCCCTGTATTTGGTAAAACTGAATTGTGTAAGCTATATTTGTAAAAAAAGTTAGAATGTAACTTTGTTAAATTTTTTAACAAGTCATTTTTCAAATATTATTTTCACAAGTAAATGTGGACAGCTTTAGAATCCTTAATATAATATAATTAAGTTGAAGGATTTTTTCTTTTTTTTATAGCTTTTAGGACCTTTAGTATGTTAAAATTATGTTGAAAATCTTTTTCCATAAAAATAAGAGTAAATTGCAATTTTCATACCCGTGTTTTAGGGGTGTTAACAGGATCAGCCCCATCTTAACAGTTTACATACCTGAGTTTATGAAATTTAACGATTTACATACATCCGTTAATTTTTCTTTAAACGTTCGTTAAAAGCCCCCCACGTGCTCCTCACGTGAGGGGTAAAAATGTCATTTGACCATTAATAAGGTCATTTGCAGCAGCACGTTCGTTCATTAGAAACCCCCGCCCCTTCTTCTTCGATGAAATCGCCCCTTCTTCTTCGATGAAATCGACCCTTCTTCTTCGATCCTCCGGCCGCCCCCATCCCCCTTCTTCGATCCTCCGGCCGCTTATGCGACATCCCCCCTCCCCCTGCTTATGCGACATCCCCCCTCCCCCTGCTTATGCGACAGCCCCCTCCCCTGCTTCTTCGATCTTCTGCGATGGGGTTTTTGTGGGTTTTTGTGGTTCAGATTCAAATGTTGAATCGGATGACCGATCCGGAGCTTAATGAGAGATTGACAATCTTGAATGTTAACTTGTTTTTCAACATTTGAATGTTAACTTGTTGAGAGTCAGATTCAAATGTTGTTTATCAAGAATGGAATTAGACAATGCCATTGCTTAATTTGGGTGAATGTTGGGTGAATGTTAACTGGTTATGGCATTGCTTAATTTGGGTGAATGTTAACTGGTTATGGATAAACAATGCCATTTTTGCAACCGATCCGGAGCTTAATGAGAGACATCAGATTCAAATGCTGGTTATGGATAGACATTTGTTGTTGAGAGTCAGAAAGATTGACAATCTTGAATGTTAACTTGTTTTTCAAGAATGGTTGCAAAAATGGCATTGTTTATCCATAACCAGCATCAAAATTTGAACTTTTGGGTGAATTAGACATTTGGGTGAATCTTTGGGTGAATTAGACATTTGGCATTGACAATCAGGAGCTTAGTGAGAGACATTTGGGTGAATTAGACATTTGGGTGAATCTTTGAAGTTAGACTGATACAAAAGCATCAAAATTTGAACTTTTTGGTTAACAAAAATGGCATTGTTTATCCATAACCAGCATGATGATTTGGTGTGAACAAGAATCCTTATTGGACCAAATGCTATGCAAGCCAAAAGATTGAAGTTTATCATAGCAACACTACTAAACCAACCAAATGGGTCAAAATAGATAATCCATCATATGAAACAATACTAAACCAACCAAATGGGTCAAAATAGATAATCCATCATATGCAACAATACAAAACCAACCAAATGGGTCAAAATAGATAATCCATCATATGAAACAATACTAAACCAACCAAATGGGTCAAAATAGATAATCCATCATATGAAACAATACTAAACCAACCAAATGGGTCAAAATAGATAATCCATCATATGAAACAATACTAAACCAACCAAATGGGTCAAAATAGATAATCCATCATATGCAACAATACAAAACCAACCAAATGGGTCAAAATAGATAATCCATCATATGAAACAATACTAAACCAACCAAATGGGTCAAAATAGATAATCCATCATATGAAACAATACTAAACCAACCAAATGGGTCAAAATAGATAATCCATCATATGTAACAATAGCTTAACAGTGTTACTTACCACTAAAGTGTGATCTGGTCCAATGTTTTTGTGGAATCTGATTCAACCAAGCATGTAAACTAGCATCTTCCTTCTTAATTTCCTCCATTTTCTTCTCAAACTTTTGGACGGTGGTAGCACTAGCACAGTTCCATAACATGTTTTTAAACACATCTCCTCTCCATTTTGCTTTCATATTCTCGTGTATGTGTCTCAAGCAATACCTATGCTCAGCACTAGGAAATGTCTTGGCTAATGCTGGTATAAGACCCTAACAAACAATAAATATAATAATTAAGTAATAATACATTTAATCAAATATGATTATTAAAGACTAAATTACCTTCTGCCTGTCACTAATGAATGTGAAATTGGACCTAACATTCAGGTCAAGGTCATCTCCAAGACATTCTAAGAACCATGTCCATGAACTCGAAGTCTCAGCTTCAACTAGTGCATATGCAACAGGATATATCCCATTGTTTGCATCAACTCCGACTGCAGTCAATATCTGTCCAGGAAATGGACCTTTCATGAAACATCCATCTAAGCCAAGTATCTCCCTCCCAATCATCTTAAAGCCTTTTTTCAAAGCTGCAAAACAAATGTAAACTCTTCTAAATTGCCTAGTCGGACTGCTTGGATTAGTTGGTGGTTCAAATGCAATTTTTATCGTGGTCCCAGGGTTGGCTCTAATCAATTCAGAACAATAATCTCTAAGCAAGCCATACTGAATGTGATAATCACCATCAAGTTTCTTTAATGCAATGGATCTAGCCCTAGAAATTTTCATCAGAGAGATTTGAACTTGATGTTTTTTCTGAAGCTGATTTTGCAAGGCTACCAAGGGTATGGTGGGGTTATCCTCAACTAAAGGTGCAATTTCTCTAGCTATCCAACTCATAGTATACAAGTTGACAACCCGGGTTTGCATACATTCGTGATGTTGCCTAAAGGTTTTCACACACCATAATTCTGAGTCATCATTCCTAGATATATATAAATTCCATAGGCAAGTGGGCTTAGGATACTTTTTCCTTGGCTTTTTACTTCCACTACATGATTCTTCACCTGAAGCATCTGCTTTTTGACAAGATTGTCTTTTACTAACTTTTTTACTCACATTTTGGCTAAAAGTCGAACATTCCCCACTTTGAAACATTGGAGTTATACCCATACAAACAACTTGAAACTTATTTTTTTCATTTCTTTTGATGTGAAGTTGCCTCCTACTCTCAAGAGCATGCTCCCCAACTATCAATGCTATCTCTTTCTTGTCATTAATAAGTTGACCAACATAGAATGGAGATGTTGTTAGTCCTTACCCTTGTTCTTTTTTCTAATCTGCTTCAAAGTTGTCTTTAGTGGAACATCATCTTCATTTTCACTATTACTTTCAAAGTCATCCAATTCAACATGTAACTCATCGATGCCATCATTCTCCACTTCCAAGTCATCATCTTCAACACAAACGATATCCCTAAACTCATCCATGTCCTGTTCTAGATCCTCAACAACATTTTCAGTATCTTCGATATAATCTTCATCATCACCATCACTATTACTGTCAAAGTTATCCAAGTTGATATGTAGGCCATCTTGTTCATCAACAATTTTTGTCTTGTCAGTAGCTGCAATGAATATGAAACACAATAACAATTTTTGTCTTGTCAGCTTAATGCATCGGACTAAGCTGTTTTTTTGTCAATAGCAGGTAATATCCAAAGAATTCAGCTTAATGCATCAGCTTAATGCATCGGACTAAGAATTCAGGTAATATCCATTGAATAATTGATCAAAAGTATATGAAATTCATGTATAAACAACCATATCAGGGTATTCAAAAATCACTTACAGTCAAACGGGTCAGGGTATTCAGACGCCATCCAGTAAACACTACCACCCACAACCTCCACACGATCTTGAAATGAGGGTTATCGCAGATCGCAGAACCTCGAAGAAGAAGGGGGAAGGGGATTAGCTTGCGAACGCAGAAGCTCGAAGAAGCAGGGGGAGGGGGCTGTCGCATAAGCAGGGGGAGGGGGGATGTCGCATAAGCAGGGGGAGGGGGGCTGTCGGATAAGCAGGGGTGTGGGGCGGCCGGAGGATCGAAGAAGAAGGGGGGATGGGGGCGGCCGGAGGAACGAAGAAGAAGGGATCGAAGAAGGGGCCGGAGGATCGAAGGAGGGGGGCTGTCGCATAAGAAGGGACCTTATTAATGGTCAAATGACATTTTTACCCCTCACGTGAGGAGCACGTGGGGGGCTTTTAACGAACGTTTAAAGAAAAATTAACGGATGTATGTAAATCGTTAAATTTCATAAACTCAGGTATGTAAACTGTTAAGATGGGGCTGATCCTGTTAACACCCCTAAAACACGGGTATGAAAATTGCAATTTACTCTAAAAATAATAAAGCACCTTATTTTTATGATATTAACCCGAACTCATATGAACATTATACCAAAATTTAGTACGATGACAATGAGTGTTGCGTTTCGTTTCAGGCATAAACAACTTACATTAAATCTGATAGATATTTTGTTGCATTTTTATGCATAAAATTTGTGAGAAAAGCAATTCATGTGCAAGTGCATCAACAAAGTTTCCAATTTCTAGAACTAGAAGTTTTTATTTTCTTTTCTTACGACAATTAAAAGATGTGTGTTTATTGTCTTTATATAGATATAGACTATACGTTTCATAAATAATTATTTAAGGGATTAATAAAATATTAATTAATAATTTCATTTCATCTAAGTACAAGTTTACTTGCTCTTTGTCAACAATATTTACTTACATATATGATGTATATCAGTTGTGTTCTATACGTTATTTTTATATAAAACAGTAATACATTGTGCAGCTTATGTTTGCAGAAGAAAGAAAAAACAAAACATAGATAGACAATGTTAGCGTACAATTAATGTTGTTTAATATCACATTTACATATGTATGCACACATGTCTCCGAGTCTTTATAACATATTGATATTAGTGATTGTCTGTATATATGTGTTAAGAGTTTACACCAAAAGATATTGTGAATTGAAGTTTGATCATATATTGCTATAACATCTTTATATTGTCTCATGACGAATGTCCACCATGGAACAATATAGCCGATATAAGTTGATCAATGTTCTAACCTATAAACATGTTGACAGTAAAGGTTATCATTCATACTGTAAAAAGAACTTATTGTATTACCAAAGCCATACCACAACCAACATCCGTAAGGAGAAAGACTGCAATCAGGCATGACGTGAAGACCATGATTGTTTAATGCACCAACGACTTCCAATTACACCATTATAAATACAACCTAATTAACACATGCGTTCATTCAAGTCTTCATTAAATCCTCTCCTATTATAAACATATTCTCAAGCCCAAATATGATCAAATGCACACCACTCCTATCGCAAGGCTAACGTTGTCTATTGTAGTGCCACCCGTCTTTTGTTTCAGTATTTATAAGATTCGTATGTAAATACATCACCAAATTGTATTGTTATTTCCCATTTCCCCTCTCTAAAAACCATATATTTCATATACTAGCCTTAATAAACACATGTGATAAAATTTGCTTCAAAACAAACGTTTTAATAAAATATCATTTAATAAAATATTCTTATTATAAATCCCAAATTTAATAATTTTTTGTTTATAAAAAATTTTACTTTATAAAAACACCAATTTAAAATATTTTATATTTTTAAAAAAGTTTGATATTTAAAATTTTTTATTATTTTATAAAAAATCATTTTAATACAAGTATTTTTTTATAAAAATATATCTAAACCCTAAACTTTTAATAAAAATATATCTTTCTTAATTTATTAGAAAACTACTTTAGTATAATAAAATTAAATATTATTAATAATTAAAGTAGTTATTTAATAAGAGAAATAATCAATAAAATTTTGATTAAAAGAAAAATGATGTTAACACGTGTAAACGCGTCTCTATTAATTATAATTTTATCTTGAATATATATATTTTTTGTAATTTTGTTAGAGCATTCACAACCCATGCCTTATATTTATGTGAGTGTGTTTGGTATATTATATGGAATGATTTTGAGTGGTTGTGAGTGAAGGAGAGAGAAAATGTTATTGCGGATTGGTATATTTGAAGAATCACTGTACAATCCTTATAAATTTTTTAATATTTTTTAAAGTGGTTGTGAGTGAATGAGAGAGAAAGAAGTAATGATAAGGGTATAAAAAGTATTATTTAATTGAAAGGAGAGAGAAGAAGTAGTGATTTTTAGTGTAATTATATAGATAAAGATAAAGAATAAGATGTGAATGCTCTTACTGGTTATAAATGTATTACATAAATTGAAGTTTGAGGGCTCTGGGCACACAGCTCAAGCTCAGAGAAATCCTTTTCTTTTTTTTTTTTTTTTGCTTTGTGCTTAATGGCCTCTCCATAAAATCCTCCATCTCTCTCATCACCCAATTAATTAATATCTTTCTTCTCTCTATTCCCTCACACTACACTTGTTCTTCTTCAGATCTTCATCTTCATCGTTTCAACCTGCTCATTCATCTTCTTTACAGATTTTCAGGTTAGTTGTTGTTAATCCTTCACCTAAACTCCAAATGTAAGTTTTTATTTATTTATTTATTTACTTTTGTTCCTAGAAGACGAGATCTGAATCATGTGTTACACTCGTTTTTCTTCCTACATTTCGTATTTTTTTCTAATGTCGTTTGTTTTGATAATCAGTTCACATGCACACTGCTATTTAGCTTCATATGCTCTAGATGACTCTTTTGGCAACATCTGGTGTCTGAACTTCTAGCTTTTGAGACTTAATTTCTGCTCATTTATTACATATATATATATTTTTTTACTTTTGTGTTTGATGTGTAAGAGGTAATGGATCTAATGTTTTCCTGTATTATGTATGATTCTATGCTTGTATTGTGTTTATATAGAGCATATTTGTTTATATCATCGTGCTTTTGTGGATGTTTAAATGTGCCCTTAAAAAGCCCCAAATGAAGGCATTCTGATGTTATAGAGATATAGTGTGCTGATTTTATTCATGTTTCATGCTTCAATTGTAGGTGATTTGTGTATTCAAGCAGATTAACTAGCAAATCAAGAGCTTTGGGTATCTGATGCCAGGGAATGTCTCTATGGAATCAAGTTTTGATAAGAACCCTAAATTGACTGAAAGAAACTATTTGGGATTATCTGATTGTTCTTCAGTAGATAGCTCTAATGTCCCCAGTATCTCAGAAGTGAACAAAAGTAGTTTACATCTTAAGGCTACTGAATTGAGGCTTGGGCTTCCAGGATCTCAATCACCTGAGAGAGATCCAGAGAGTAGTTTAACAAGCTCTGAAAAACCTGATGAGAAACCCTTGTTTCCTTTGCTTCCTTTGGTTGATGGGATCTCCTCATCGTCGCCAAAAACGGTTGCTTCTAGACACAAAAGGATATTCACTGATACGATGGACCGTTGTTCGGAAGTTAAGGGATTATCTGAAGGACATTGGCTGTTTGCTGCTTCTGGGTCAGAATCAGATCCTTCGAAATCTGTAATTCAAGGGAAGTTTTCTAGTATTTTGAATGCAAATGGAGTAGGGTCATCAGGTGATCAGCCTGCTAAAGGGTTGACAGCTAATGTCAACAAAGTAAACAGCTCTAATCCTCCTGCAGCCAAGTAAGCAGATAAGTGTAATTTTTGTTGAATAAGAGGTTATTTCTGATTTGTTACTAATTTGCATCGAATTTTACAGAGCACAGGTGGTGGGTTGGCCTCCGGTTAGATCATTTCGCAAGAACATATTGGCTACAAGTTCGAAAAACAACGATGAAGTAGATGGAAAGCCTTGTTCTGGTGCTTTATTTGTTAAAGTTAGCATGGATGGTGCTCCTTATTTGAGGAAAGTTGATCTGAGAGGTTACTCTACTTATCAGCAACTTTCTTCAGCCCTTGAGAAAATGTTCACCTGTTTCACCATTGGTTAGTGGCGCTTAATATCACCTGCAAACGGAAACTATGGAAGGTGGTTAAAATGTTGAATAACTTACTATAATTTTCTAATATTTGTTCCTATTCTAGGTCAATGTGGATCGCAGGGAGGGGCAGGAAGGGAAAATCTTAGCGAGAGCAAATTAAGGGATCTTTTGCATGGATCGGGGTATGTTCTTACATACGAGGATAAGGATGGCGATTGGATGCTTGTCGGAGATGTTCCTTGGGAGTTAGTATCTGAAAAAAACTTTTTTTCTGTAATTCCTTTATATAACAACTGGTCTAACTTGACTTTGTTTTCTTGTTTGTTGCAGTATGTTTATCGGCTCGTGCAAGAGGCTGAAGATTATGAAGGGTTCTGATGCTATCGGTTTAGGTATATATACATCCCCAATATCTCATACATAATTTCTTTGTTATTTAATCATTAAAGAAATGTTTATTAATGTCAAAATGTGATAAAAATGCTATCTTTTTGGAATGCCTCACAGCTCCCAGAGTTGCAGAAAAATCAAACAGAAGCTAGATTTTGCCACTGCAAGAGTGGAAAACAAGAGTGGCTTTTGTTTGGGTGGAAGATGTGGGCTCAGGCTTGGGCTCGGGCTTGGGCTCGGGCTCAGTCTTGGGCTCGGGCTCAGTCTTGGGCTCGGGCTCAGTCTTGGGCTCGGGCTCAGTCTTGGGCTTTCCTTTCTATTTTCTGGTTGGATCTGCTGAATGGGCAAGTTGGTTTGCTCTGAATGAGTATTTCATGGAAATAGTTAACTGCTTCTATCATTCTTAAGATTAATATCTTTTCATTGTAGGAAGTATTTATTTTCCAATTTGTAATTTTATTCTGCTTGATGAATGTGAGTGATTTCATAACATGTTGAAAATCACCCATTGGACTTCTACTTGTAGTTGATTTGTGTCGAATGGTAAAATATTGTATGATATAAGATTGTGCTATGATTTTAAACTGCCCTCACTACTCTGGCTACTGTTCTTTACCTCTTGAAATTTGATCTCAACTTATGTAATTTTGACACTTGGAGAGTGTTTGGGTGAGCTTTCTTGTGGTGCTTATTAACTTAGTTGTGTTATTAGAAAGTAATATATAGAAGCTCTTGACTAGTGGTTTGTTTGAAATGACTTGGTATGGTCTGTTTTGTTTTGTTTTACCTCATAACCCATAAACTGGTTTGGTTAAATTTCTGTGGCAGTGGTTAGTTGAATATAAATAAAATTAATGATGCAAAACAATTGTGGCATCTGAGAAACCTTGCAATTGACCATAAGGTTTGCGATGGTAGTCAGGTGCAACCGATGAAACAAGCAACCGATGATACATCTAAGTGCAACTATTCAACAAAAATGATAAGCTACAAAATTATTAGCACAATTTGTGTTTTATAATCATTACTAATAACAACTCATAAAGTCTACAACTGATCAAGTCAAAGTTAGAGCTAATGAACAAAAAGATAATACAACTAATTAGTAGTTACCAAAACACTAAAGTATTACAACTGATGATTGAGGATTACTTAGCGTCCCTTTATTCATGTTGCTGATGTGGAACAAAGTTGTTACGAGTTTGTGTGAGATTGAGTGTGTTCAACAATTTTAGAGTGAGATCATTTTTTGAGGGGGAGCTAATTAATATATTCTCTAACACCTATTAAATTGTGTGTTTTTCATTCAGTATTGTTTATTTTAATTATCCAAATCAATTTGCTACAAGCTAATTATTTTATTATCAAATTAACAAACTCAAAGCAACTCAGATCCGTCTAAAGAAACAAACCAAAGGCTTTTATGACATTCTTCTTATTGTTCTTTTCAAGAGGATACAAATGAGATAGAGCAAGAGGCTATTTATACTAGATCTAAGAAGCATCTAGAAGATGAAACTAACTTTAAACTAACTCAACAAACATAACAACCATAACAAACTCAACTCTCATAATATCTCTAATACCTTCAGTGATGTTCATATGTTTAATAGTGTTATGCCTTTTGTATGACTGGAAGAACACCTTAACTCATTCAAAGATTTATTATGCATTTGGTAAGATTTCTTAATTTCTTTATAAACCACCTGCTGCACTACTGGATTGCTCTCCACATGTATCCTTAGGTATCTTAAGGTTACTATTGCTATCACACTTGTTTCTCAATTCCTTCATAAAATATGCATTCGCTCTTCTCTCAGAGGTAACGTACCCGGAATCAGGTATAGGCCTAACAGGTAGAGTTAGACCCGGGTACATCCAGGTGCTAGGTACGAACAGGGCAATTATCATATTACATGCAAGCACATTCATTCTTATTCATCATGAATAACGTTACATGCATGCACGTTCATACGTACTTAGCCAAAACACTAACATACATCATATTAAAACTCGACCTATGTATAAAGTTTCATATTTCATATCAAAATATCATTAAGTATGCATATCAAATCTAGAACTCACCTTGATCACGTCGAGATCTATACATGCATACCAAGATTCAAACTTTAATGCTGGATTTAATTATGACAACCGGTTTCTAAACATGATATATGCTTAGATCTATATATGAGAAGGAAAGAAAAAAAAAAAAAAACGTTTTCATCACTCTTAAGCTTTCTATATCTTGATTTTCTGCCACACTCTTTAACCATTAGTAGACACTCTATTTCTACCTTTTTTACTAATCTTGAATTCCTAAGAAAGGAGGGCGGTAACCTTCCTATTTATAAGAAGAATTTTAGGGTTAATTCCCTCAACTTTCATCATTTTTTATTTTTAACTGATAAATTTTAAGCTCGTCTTTATTAAAAAAAATATGGGTGTTACATCTGTTTTGGATTAATGTGAATCGAGTAGAAATATGTCGGTTTTGTAAACAAGATTTTATTATTATTTTAATATGATTAGGATTGGTCATTCAAGGATTTTGGCCATTGCCGAACAAACTCTTCACCAATACAATTGACACACGTCCTCATATCGTTGTTTTTGGTTTTGATGAACTTCTTGTATCGGGTTTGCTACGGTTCACAAGTGTCATCTTGTTATGTTAGGGTAGTCATTTGACCAATTATTTGTTTTTGTGTTTGATCGGGGATCATTTCCATATGGGTTTGGTTATATTTTTCTGTATTCGCATTCATTCTCTTTGTTTGTTTCTTTTTACGGCTTCTAAATTGTAACGAGCATGTACTATAAATTCTTTCTCATTTTTTTCAATTGTTTTAACTGCACCAAGGATCACGATCCACGCCTATTAATCTCAAACTGCAATTTGACTAGATTATGTTTTAGATCTATAGAATTCATCTCTTAATCCACAAACCCACAAGACTATCGTCTGACCACGGTTATCAGCCTAGCTTTCGTTTCTTCCTTTTTAGATCTGTGGATGAAGAGATCACCACTTGCTAGCCTCGAACATTGTCACACAACTACGGTCGTCGGTTATCTACTTATTTTTCCAAAAACCAAGAACAAATGAAGAACAATGTAAAATTTGTAAGAAATCAACAAACCCAAAAATGAGTGAAAGTCTCGGTACATATACCGATTCCTCTCTACGAATACACCCAAAGAGATTCACCCAAAAGTGGTGAACTCGGTACAAAGAACAAGAATGCAGTAGATATCCAACAAGGGAGAAGAAGACTGCACTGATCAAGTGCAGCCTTAAAGAAGAAGAAGAAGCCGACCGTAAGCAGCAGCTTTCGATTTTGTGTATATCGAATGGGTTATGAAACCCTAGGACCGAGGTGATGTATATAATCTCACCAAGTTACACTCAGCCCCCTTTAACCTTGAGTATTTCTAGTCAACATCCCAAAGCTTGTGATTTGTCACCTTTAGTCCTTGCTATATCCTGCAATGACAATTAGACATAAAACTAGTAATGGAAACAGAGATAACGACATGTTACAGATGAATTGATTCAATAATTTTAACAACCCCCCTCAATTCAAACTGTAAACATGTCAATCAGGCCTAGTTTTTGACATAGCAACTCGTGTTGCGCGACAGCCAACCCTTTTGTAAAAATATCTGCAACTTGATTAGCAGATTTAATTTGCTCTGTTTTAAAGATTCCAGCACTAATTTTTTCTCTAAGAAAATGAAGATCCAATTCAAAATGCTTAGTTCTTTCATGAAAAACAGGATTTGCTGCAATAGATATTGCAGCATTATTATCACAAAACATTGGGACAGGTAGCTTAAGATTGATGTTTAATTCCTTAAATAAATTGATGATCCACATGACTTCACAAGCAACAGAGCACATTGCCCTGTATTCTGCTTCAGCAGAAGAGCGGGAAACAGTGCTTTGTTTCTTGCTTTTCCAAGAAACAAGAGAGTTACCTAAGAACACGCAAGAACCAGAAACAGACCTTCGTGATTCTAAACACTTACCCCAATCAGAATCAACAAAGGAAACTAATTCAAAAGAATCATTCTTCGAGAAAGAAAGACCTTTACCAGGAGACTGCTTTAGGTATCTAAGCAATCTAAAAGCAATGTCAAGATGCGTTTTGGTTGGAGCATGCATAAACTGGCTCAGGAATTGAACAGCATAGGAAATATCAGGTCTGGTTAATGACAAATAAATCAATTTTCCAATCAATTTTTGATACATGGACATGTTGGACAAAGGGGAGTCCTCTGACTTACATTTTGAAGAAACAAGGAAGGTTTGTTCAATTGGGGTACCAACGGGTTTACATCCAAGATAACCAAACTCGGATAGTAAGTCCAAACAGTATTTTCTTTATGAAAGATTAATACACTTGTCTGTGTATATAACCTCAATGCCCAAAAAGTATTTTAATTTACCTAGATCTTTTATCATGAAACTCGAACTTGAATTTTTTTTTTACTTTTGATATTTCATGATTGTCATTCCAGTTATCACGATATCATCCACGTATACAAGTAAGGCAATAAAAAAGGATCCATTTTGCTTAACAAACAAGGAATGGTCACATAAACTTTGTTTAAAGCCATTTTTAAGTAAAACACCAGTGAGTTTTTCATTCCATTTCCTGGATGCTTGTTTCAAACCATATAAAGACTTAACCAGCTTACACACTCTAGTATCAGATTTCGAGTAATATCCCTCAGGCAAGGTCATGTACACATCTTCAGTAATGTCACCATACAAAAAAGCATTATTAATATCTAACTGAAACAATGACCATCCATTTTGAACAGCAAGACTGATTATGCATCTAACCGTTACCATTTTAACTACAGGAGAGAATGTTTCGTCAAAATCAATACCCTCCTTTTGATTATATCCTTTAGCTACTAATCTGGCTTTATACCTATCTATTTCAACATTTGACTTATATTTGATTTTATACACCCATTTCATCCTATGGGTTTTCTACCCGGTGGAAGATCAACGACAACCCAAGTATTATTTCTATGCAAGGCTTCCAGTTCAATATTCATAGCATCTATCCAGTTCTTATCCTTGGACGCCTCGTAATAACTTTGGGGTTCAATGGTCTTATTTAAGTTAGTAGCAAAGCAAAAATTTTCAGGAGATAAGTGGGCATAATTAACAACTTTTTCTATGCCATATTTTACCTTCTCCTCGACTACATAATCAGAAAATTTTTTAGGTAAAGACCCTGTTCTAGTTGACCTTCTTGATGCATGATTTTGGGTATTTTGCCCCTCAGAATGGTTGGTCTCATCATTAGGTACTGAGGAAGTGTCAGCCGTCACATGACCCTCACATGTATCAGCACTTGGCTGCTGAAGATTAGCTTCAGCCTCGCCAAAAGTGCTGCTACTTATGTTATCAGGTTGCTGATCCTCACTGGCAGAACCTTGAGACTTATCCCTCTCCTCATCATAGGGGACTTTGCTATTAAAGATTTCATATGGCTCCTCATTAAAGAAATTCAAGTGATTCAACTCAGGTGAGGACTGACAATCGGAATCAGTTATAGTTTTTTCTTTAAAAGGAAATGTATTTTCATAGAATTTTACATCTCGTGAGAAAAGTGTAGTTTTTGTTTCAAGATTTCAAAGTTTGTAACCCTTTTTTAAGTTTGAATACCCAATTAAGACATATTTGTCAGCCCTACTGGAGAATTTATTAGTGTTATTCAAAACAGTACTAAAACAGAGGCAGCCAAAGTTTCTTAAATAGTCTAGAGAGGGTTTAAAACCAAACATCATTTCATAGGGACTCTTTCCTGATAGTATAGATGAGGGGGTCCTGTTTATTAAATAAGTGGCAGTTAGAATGCATTCAGACCAGAAATTAAGAGGAACACTTCCTTGAAACAACAAAGCACGAGCAACATTTAATAAATGCCTATGTTTCCTTTCAGCAATCCCATTTTGTTGTGGGGTATGCGTACAAGATGTTTGATGTAAGATTCCTTTAGATTCAAAAAAACTTGATAATTGATTATTCATGAATTCAGTGCCGTTGTCACTTCTAAAAACTTTGATTGTTTTATTAAACTGATTTTCAATCAGATTGCAGTAAGCTGTTATGCTTTGGAAAGTCTCATCCTTTGTTTTTTGAAGGTAGCACCAGACTGTTCGTGAGTAATCATCAACAATTGTAAAAAAATATTTATATCCTTCTTTACTGGTGATCTTGTACGGACCCCACAGTTCAAGATGAACAAGTTCACCTATAAATTTTGACTTGTGGTTACTCAAAGGAAATGGGACTCTAGTTTGTTTTGCTTTGTGACATATGTCACAAGGCTGTAATTCCTTTATAGTGTCAATTTTGAAAACATCTTTTAAAACATTTAAAACATTATCAGAAGGATGTCCAAGCCTAGAGTGCCATAGTCTAGCATTTTTGATATTATTATAACACACATTCATAGACTGACCGTGTTTAGCAAAGAAGTATAAACCACCGGTTTGTTTACCAGTCACCAAGACTCTCTTTGACTTCAAATCCTGAATATGACAACTATCTTCATCAAAACATACTTCTAACTTATTATCTCTAGCGAGTTTATGAACAGACAACAAATTTACACTGTATTCAGGAACAACGAACACATCTGTTAATGTAACGTTATTTGTCAAATTCAAATCACCAATCTTTATTACTTTGGCAGATGTACCATTAGGGTGACCAACTGTTATGTTTAGATTTGACACATCAACACAGTTGGTAAGATGTTTATCAGTTTTGGTCATGTGTTGATTAGCCCCTGAATCAACAATCCACCCAATTTCAAAATTATCTTTTGAAATGGATGAACAATTTAAGATGCCAACATTAGAGAGAAAATCATACGAGTTATCTTTACCTCCAACCCCAGAGGTTTGGGAATCAGTGGGATGCTTTTCACTAAGGATATTCATCAGTTTTGAGACCTGTTCAGGAGTGAAAGACAAAGAGGCAGCAGAAACAGGGCCAGACTTGTTAGCAGGATGTGTTGGGTTATTTGAGTTGAAACCTTTATTAGATTGATTTCCACTTTTCTTTTATAGTTGGGTGGATAGCCAACAAGTTCATAACATCTTTCTATTGTGTGACCAATTTGATTACAGTGGGTGCACTTGAGATTAGGGTTAGGTCCCTTTCCAACTCTTTTCTTATTATCAAAAGACTGATTTGCCTTAGTAAAAAATGCAACGTTCTGATTTTGTTTTGTCATAGAAGAACCACCATTTCTGTGAGATTCTTCCCGAGATATAATAGAAAAGGCGTCTCTAACAGTTGGAAGGGGGTCCCTAATGAGCAGATTAGTTCTAACGGGCTGATAAACATCATCAAGGCCCATGAGAAACTGCATTAACTTGATTAAGTGACTGAAATCATTAAATTCTTTAGCAGCCTTACATATGCAGGAGGGAAGTTGGAGCATAGAATCAAGTTGTTTCCACATTGTATTCAACTTATGATAATATTCCGATACAGAACTACCATTTTGTTTTAAAGCATTTATGTTTTGGTATAGATTGAACACAACAGACCCATCTACTTTATCGTATGTTTCTTTTAAATCTTTCCAAACATCAGATGCAAATTTAGAGTATACTTGTCCTACATATAGCTCATCTGTTATAGAGTTTAGGATCCAAGATAGTACCACTGAATTGCATCTATCCCATTGTTTAGCTAGCACCTCATTATCAGTAGGCTTCTTACATGTTTCATCAATAAATCCAATTTTATTCTTAACTTCAAGTGCGAGTTTTATTGAACTTGCCCAAACAGAGTAGTTTTCTGTTCCTTTCAGTTTCATTGTTATAATAGATAATGTATTTGAATCATTAGCATGTAAATAAAGTGGATTGCTAGGGTCCAGTTTGCTTATTAATGTTTCATTAACAGCTAAAGTTCCAGATGTGGATCCGTCACTCATTTCAGTTTCGTTTGAAAAACAAAAAAATAACCGATAGGACAGATAAAATAATGAGCACACAATCACACGCACAGAGGACGCACAAGGGTCAGATCTAGGTTTTCACACCACTACAGTGGCAGATCAAGGATTAACCCAGGGCGTTAAATGCAATCATACAATGAAGATAACCACACAAGTGAATGCACAGAGAATCAAGATAGATATCAATGCAACACGAAAAAATGCAAAACAGGGGATGGCTCTCCCTGTTGAATATAACCAGTACCGGTACTCCTAACCCGGTCAAAATATGCCTAGACAAAACAGTACGTGCAACAGAAAATAATAAAAGAGAGTAGAAGAGATGTCCTCACAGCGGGGTGTACCAAGTTAATGGTATTCCAATAAGCGGTGACCCGTAACCTTCTAGGGTTACAAGGTCACAGAAAAGAAGCACGCAACAGTTAGTAACGCGTAACCTTCTTGGGTTACTACGTTACCGTAGATATAGGGGCTTTATTACCCCTGAACCAGATCCGAATCAGCAGAAAACAACTGTCAACAGGTCGAATGAAGGCACCAAATCACCGTCAACAGGTCGAATGAGGCCACCAAATCCAGATCAAACGAATCTAGGATCTAGGGTTTCAAAGATGTCAAAAAACCCCAAATCTCAGAATAACACTAGAGATCGTTTCAGTCCAAACCCCAAAGGATACGAAAACCCTCGGTTAAGAACCGAAGATGTATCAGCGGAAGGCTTACGGATACCAGAGCCTAAGCTCTGATACCATGTAAAATTTGTAAGAAATCTTCAATACAAAACCAAAAATGAGTGAAAGTCTCGGTAGATATACCGATTCCTCTCTACGAATACACCCAAAGAGATTCACCCAAAAGTGGTGAACTCGGTACAAAGAACAAGAATGCAACAGATATCCAACAAGGGAGAAGAAGACTGCACTGATCAAGTGCAGCCTTAAAGAAGAAGAAGAAGCCGACCGTAAGCAGCAGCTTTCGATTTTGTGTATATCAAATGGGTTATGAAACCCTAGGACCGAGGTGATGTATATAATCTCACCAAGTTACACTCAGCCCCCTTTAACCTTGAGTATTTCTAGTCAACATCCCAAAGCTTGTGATTTGTCACCTTTAGTCCTTGCTATATCCTGCAATGACAATTAGACATAAAACTAGTAATGAAAACAGAGATAACGACATGTTACAGATGAATTGATTCAATAATTTTAACAAACAACCATGTAATCTCAACAATATTGGTGACATTTCTTTGAATATTAATGGCTTTACTAGCCAATCGTTTCATATCAGCCCCATAGCTACCTGCTTTTGACGACCAGGACTAAGGTCCATTGCTATGAATTTGTTTAAGACTCCGATGGCACAATCAAACAAACTATAGATAGCACAATCAACCAAACTATGGATAAAAATATCAAACACAATATAGTTTTGTCGACAAAAGTTTGGATTATTGAGTTGATTGAAACCTGTTTCTCTTATTATTATTGGTTTTTATGTTTCTTTTTTCAAACGAAGCTTCCTCATTCCTTACGCTTCGACTGCGGGAAAGTATTAGAATGTGTTAGGAGTATTAAGATATAATAGTATATGGTTTATTGTATGAGCTTACAAGTCACTTAGGTTTTTTGGATTGACTGTGATCTATATATATATTGAAACATAAATGGTTAATAACTAGTTTTAATAACTCGTGTATTACATGGGTTAGATCGATTTAAAACTGAAATTAGAAAATATACGTATTTACTAGTTTTGACTAACAAAAATGATTAAAGTAGATAAAAATAAAAAAAATTACAACTACGCGTGATGGATGTGAAAAAAAAAGAAAAAGAAAGAACGAACGAATATGATATCTTTTAAAAAAAATAACATGTAAATCATTACAGACGAATGATGCAAGAAGAATTAGTTATGATTTGATTTCACTTTCAAACAAATATATGATAATATACAATTCAGAAGGGAACAATTGGACGGGAAAATGACGCTGGTGGTGCTCTAGAATCTTGTCATGTATATTGTATCCATCAAAGTTACTATTAGAGTAGAAAAATATTTCAATTCAATATTTTACCATTAAACACTAATATATTTTTTTAATGGCCATTAAACACTTATATAACACATGGAAAACTTAGATCAACATGAATGTTTGAACCGATTGCTTTAATAGTAACATAAGACGGTTATGTAATTAAATAATCTATCTCGAATTCTCTCTCACATGATACATCATATCCGGTCAACTCTACATACAAATGCTCATATCATTCTCACAGTCCTCTACTCAAAATTGGTTTTGTGGATCACTCATAAAGCCAAAACTACCTTACACACCCTCCATCCCTTGAAAGCCACAATAAAACTTGAAATCGCTATCTACCAACATTAACTACGTTTTGAATGTACCTCCGACTGCCACATAACCTTATTCGACACCACATCTACCACTTGGTGTTGCCTGAAGCCAGGTTGACTTAGGGATTCAACCCACCTACATAGGAATAACCAATGTTTTTAAAACCGGACCGGACAGTGAACCAGACGCCTTACCGGTCCGCTGGTCGGACCATATATAAGAACGGGATAAAATTATAATTATTTTTTTATATATGTAAAAATTATAAAAAATAATTATATAAAAAACGGGTCAACCAGTCTGGCTCTCGGTTCAACCGGTCCGGTTCCCGGTCTGACCGCCGGTTCGACCAGTTCAACCGGTCCGGTTCTCGGTCTAACCGCCAGTTCGACCAGTTCAACCGGTATGACCACTGGTTCAACATTAAAACGGTTTTAAGCACCGAACCGGACCGGATTGGAGTCCGGTTACCGGCCCAACCGGTCATACCGGCCGGTCCGGTCCGGTTTTCAAAACCATAATAATTACTTCAATACACATATTAAATACAACACATATTTATTACTATAAAATAAACAATATATACATAACTAGCATTATTAAACCCGTGTATTACACGGGTTGGAAAAATAAGATATTAAATATAATAAAATTTTATGAAGTATAAAATAATATTTTTGAATAAGATATGATTAAAAATATGTATGAATAATAACTATAAATAATAAAATAATGATATTAGTTTTTTAAACTTTTGTTTTTAAATTTTACTTTTTTCTTTTTAAATTAAACATTTTTTCCAAGACAAAACCGTATTAAAAAAATCATCTTATTCTAACTTCTAATTTTAATTATTTTTAGTTTATAAAAAATTTACTTTTTAAAAACACCAATTTGAAAATATTTCATATTTTAAAAAAAGTTTGATGTTCTAAATTTTTTTTATTTTATAAAAAATATTTTCTAGAAATAACATTAATAAAAATACATCTTTATTAATTTATTAAAAAATATTTTTAATCTAAAAAAGAATTAAAATTACTTGATATTTTTTAATTTAGATAATTATTTAATAGGAGATAGAGTCGAGAAAATGAAACTTAGTGGGCATAGAAATATGCCAAGTGACCCCAAGTTACTATTTTAGTATTATATATAGGTATATAGATATAGATTTCCTTCTTTCATATTATACAACTTTCTTGCATAAACTAAACAACTTTTTTTAAATCCTAGAACTTACTAATAAAGGTTGATTTTATTGACACATATATATCCCTCTCCACAAATAAAATTACATGTTTCCTAAATACATAAGTTTCCATGCATAAAGTAGAAGGTTTTTTATACAGGCATTGAGGATACATGTAATTTCAAAAGTTTAAAAGGGGATATGCAATTGCTCATAAAAATTATATCAATAACGATAATGATAATTGATAATGTTTGGATTATTTAGGCTATATTATTGGGTGGGCCTAAAATGGACGTGGGCTTGAGGAGGATTGTTAAGTCCTTGTAAGTGATTAATGATTTAACAACATAGGCCCTTCACCACCCATTCCAAATTTAACAGCTATGTTTATGGAGCCCGATTACGATAGCTCTTCATGACCCGATTAAGACGCTTTTTTTAACTATTCTTTTTCTTTTTTTTAAAGCAGACATTTTTTATCAATTAAATATTCTATTTAAGGTGAATATATTAGCTTTTTTTGATATAAAGACAAAGGTAACCAAGGGAGAGATTGAACTTTATTTCTATCCGAAAGAATAGAGAGACTATGATACATCTGGCTCAAACTTATACAAAAAAGTATTGTGTTTCAAAGGTTAATGTGATTAATATCTTGTGACTAATTAATCTTTTATGGTACATAGAGGCTAATTTTTTACTACTTACATTTATATATTTGAATAACTATTGAGATATATATTTTAATTTGGTGTTTGGATGTTTTTACCATAACCATTATTATACATCATAGTTAAGGAACTTATGAGCAATGTTCATGTATAATTTCCATACTAAGACTAGTATGATTAATGATATCAGCCTAAGTGTTAACTATACGACTTTAACTATCACGTGACCTTTTTCACTGTAAGTGTCATTGTACATACAACTAAGGAAATTATGCTCATCTTGTTTATGCATAACTTCTAAAGTAAGGTTAGCATGATTAATGATATCAACCCAATTGCTAATTACACAACCTTAATTATCTACTATCATCTGAAAGGAAAACCAAAACCTAGTGGTAAGGATATCCTAAAGTCTCAAGAGATGGTATTCAAAGGATGCACCATGACAATAAATGATATTATCAAAGAAGTATTATTATCATTTTGAATATGCATTTCTTTTGTAAATGAACTAGATATCCTCCAAAGTGGATTACAAAGGGAGAAAGCAATGATCAAATGTTCAAGATAAAACAACAAACATCTTATAACATTGATCATTATGTCTACTTTTTTTTATTTAATCTTACAAATTTCATAATAATTATTGTTAACATATGGATTGCACAACGACCCCTTTTGCTTTAGATTAAAAATAGGGTGGGGGTGGGGGTGGGGGTGGGGGTCCAATTCATTCCAATACTCAATATTTCATTGGGTAGGCTTATGGATACAAATGAACATTGGGTGCAAAGTTAGTATTCAAAATTAGGGTTTAGTCATGTGGGGTGTCTCAAATCATTACAAGTTGGTGCATACAATATTATTTTGAAATATACTATGGTCTATATTACATGATGAAATGACTCTTTTGCCATTAATTAAAGGCTCTTGACCAATGAATGTAGGAAGGTGTGGTGTCTTCTACTCTTTTTTACCTAAAATATAGGGGTGTCCACATCACATGCCATATGTTTAGCATATCCATATGAATAGTATTGGGATTTATTCCAAAAGGGATGATGACTTTAAAGTCAAATATTGAAACCCATAGAAAGTCAAAAAGGAACATGAGACCTTTAAGTTAGAGTGACAAAGGGGTAAGGGAGTCTTCTAACGTTGCCTTCAATCCCTTTTCCAATGAGGCATATGTCAAATGTGAGTGCATGTGCCCTCACATGTCAAAAGAAAGAAGGGAGGACCACTTGGAAACACATTTTATTTTTTATTTGGTAAATTGTTAAAATATGATTGTGGGTTTTACCTATTAGGTAATTATTTGTATAAAGAGTCATTAACTTTGCACTTTTTCGCTTTAGTGTTTACTTAATTTGCATCATTCTTGTTCGAGTATAATAAGTAAACTCTAAGTAACAAATAATGTGCTAAGGACAATTATTAGATATATATATTGGTTATTGTTTGCAGAGAGGAAAGTGAAAATAGCATGATAAGGTAATGTTCTACCAATGTGAATTTTGTATCTACACTTTATAAATTCTCAGGAATAAGAAGAAAAAAAAAAGAAATTAAATCCAACGCTATAATGAATGTATCATCTAATATAAAATATGAAGATATAAAATAAAATGTTTAAGATATTTGAAAGTCACATTTGTATATGCATGTGTATTATGGGTGAGGTATATGTGCGTCGGTTAAGCCTGTGTGGGTTTGGAAGCAAAATATATAAGTTGAACATATCATTGTACTAGGTTATGCGTTCTATTGTAATGGTACTGATGTTCTTCGATCGGTATCGGTTTCATTTTTCACACTAGCAACACAGTATTTCACACTAGCAACACAGTAGCATGAGTCGATAGAATTTACCATACCTAAGAAAACCTAATTTGAACACAACTTGTTTTTGACAAAATTAATATTGGGGTGTCAAGAAAAATAAATTAAGCACAATTGCAAATTCATGTTTTCAAAAACTAACGAACAAAAGTTATTGAAGAAAATGAAGTTAGTAAAAAAAATAAATAGATTAACAGCGTATATAATATACTATGGGGTTTAAATTTGAAAATTTAAAATAATATTTAAAACTTTAGAAATGGCTTTTTCGGTGGCATTTGATTGGTCACCGACTGTCACACTCCGCTGCAAGGCACGCGACAAACCAGGATTTCAGATACAGTCATATCAAATGACACTATATGCGATTTAAAATAAACGTTTGACCTTAAATCAGAGTAAAACATAGTTATCAATTTAATCAATGCGGAAACGTAAACGTTTAAAAAAAATCATGAGCGATTAATGCGCAAAACAAAACACACAAAAAGTGATAAATGTAAATGAACTTGCTTCAAATGATAAAGATGATGCATGAGCTTCAGATATACAACCCTAGCCTTTGGCCCGCCAGCGACTTGAGAAGACATGCTAAAGTGTGTCTACACAAGGTTGGTGAGTTCACTAGTGTAAATCAGTAAATATGTTTGAGCGCTTTCTTGGTAAAAGTAAACAAAGGTATACCATAGGTAGCTAGCCTATGTATCGAGTTACTTAGTGTTTCTTTCGAACCGAAACTGACTATTTATGAGTTGTTTTATCTTTCGCCATGTCTTATCCAAGAACAATGACAAGTGCCTAGGTCAATTAAACACCCATTCGACCTCTAGTCGAGTTAGCGCGACTAACGCGGGAGGGGTTTTTCAAACCCAGTAGCACTACTCAAAATTACATCGCTAGTTCGATATTAACGTTTCAAGTGTGTAAGGACTTGCATGATAATATTTGCACTGCAGTAACAAGCGATATACCCACAATACTAAAATCAGATAAATAGAAATAGTTTGTATGCTTTTACCCCAAAAAGGAAAGTAAGTAAAACTGGGATCGTGAAGACTCACCTTAGATGCGTAGGAAATCATGAAGTGTAAAAGCTGGAAGATAATCATTACCTAACAAATGTATGTTCATGAGTGTGTACACAATGGTTAAGATGAACCCCGTTGTATCCAAATAACGTAATTATTAGCGTGTTCGAGAAATGTTTGACACGTTTAACCAAATTGATTTTTTACTAAAGTTGAATTTTGTTGAACAAAGTTGACAAGACTGACCCGGCGACCCGTTAGTGACTTAAATAATTAAAAACATGTTTAGTCATGCTTAAATAGCTCAAATAATGATTCATATAAAGTTTCATCTCGAAAATCTATTTTTGAAAAGTATGATATCGTTACATATGTGCAATCTATTTTAAGATTATGAATCATATCACAACAACCATCTCAATTATATATGTAACACATTCAAAAATTATCCATAATATGTTAACATGACCAAGAAACTTTATCGTGCACAAAGTGTCCAAATTTAAAACGTAATGACACAAGTTGCATAAATTTCATCCAAACCTCCTAACATATTCCTACGATCATTTCAACATCAATCACATTATCATATCATATTCTACGCATATCATATTCAACATTCATCACATCAAGTTATAGAAGTTTTCATAAATAGCCAGCATGTTCATACGATGCGTTTTTCACCTTTCAGTTATTCCCAATCCACTCTTATGCCCTAACATCATATAACAATTATCACATCTTATTAAACATGCATAAATCATCATCTATAAACTAACTTACCCAAAAATTTTCTTATAATGAAAAGTACTTGAAAAACCCAGCCAAAATAAAAAATTCAAAACATGAATTTTCATCCACTAGCATCCTAAAACCATCAATTCAATCCAATTTTATCAAAACCGTACGATTTCTACAAAAGCTTCAAATTAAAGTTTCTTTAATAAGTAAGCCTTAGTTTTTTTATCAAAACAACAAAATTTCACAAAACAAATCCGTACAAACGTCATTATATTGAATACTAACACCTAATCTATCATCAGTGTTACGCGATTGAACTTCTCCTGCACTGAAACCCAAAATGCTCACATAATATCAATAAACATTAATAATATGAAATAATATTTATTTTTCTACTTTAAAGTAATTTTTATAATTTTTATTATTTAAAATCTGAAAATACGCGAAAATACGTAAATGCCATAAAATTCTCAATTTTCACAACTAAGCTAAACATTTAATCACATAAACAAATAAAACATAATTTCACACCAATTGTGATTGTTTGAAAACTATTTAACAAATCATCAACGTTCGGGGACAGACGCGTTTGCGATTCGGCAATTCTCTGAATTACCGTTATGTGAAAGATTTGTGAATGTTTGTGCAATAATTGACACATTTAAGTAAACAACATTACATGTATGAATGTATGATCAGAAAACTATGTTCATGTTGATCGAAAAGTGACCTGAAAAATCGAGTGTCACATTGACCATAAAAATTGACATACATAAAATGCTTCTTTCCATCCATGAGCTGTATAAGTAAATTTGTTTCCCACTAGAGTTGAGCATAGGATGTGTTTAAGACATGTATAGTAATCATATTTGAATGTAAAAGCTCATCCCATACTGAGTCCCCCATCTATTAGGCATTTGTCAGGTACCAAACATCCTGTTAGTTTGTTAAAAACTATCGGTTAGGATTTTCTAATACATTTCTTACTATTTTATGTTTTATATATTTTTATTACCCAAGAAAATAAGTATTATAAAAACTAAAAGGTCATTGGATTAGTAGATATGTCTATAATCTAAGGAAAAATAAATATAAAATAAAAAGTAATAATTGTGGATATGGTTTTAGCTGTGACAACCCGAATTTTTTTTTTTTTCGGTTAATACTATCGCGAATTAATCCATTTAGTAAGATTAATAATAATAATAATAATAATAATAATAATAATAATAATAATAATAATAATAATAATAATAATAATAATAATAATAAAAATAATGAAAACAATAATAATAATAATAATATTATTAATAAAATAATTTATAGAAATTATTAAACTTAATTTAATAAGTCCAGGGGGTAGTTTTGTAAATATTGAAACTTGTTTAAAAAGGTTAACACATAAAATAATAACTTATGGAAACTGCAGGGGCCAAAGTGAAAAATTTATATTTACAACCCAACCCCCCGCCCTTCCCCGCTTTTCCGGCCACCGGAATCTCGCCGCGGCCGCGGCTCCGGCGAGGCCCCAAACGACTTAAAACTCGGCCTTTCGAACCCCACAAAGCACCAACATGATCGCGAACGAATTTCCAACAATAATGTAACCTTTAATTAGGTAAAGGCATTCGGGATTTTGTGATAATGGCCACTAACCGAACCCACTTTCACATACCTACTCCAATCCACTTAAACGATAAAAATAATCAAATTAAAGCAACTCAATCGACTATATAACAAATCCTAATCTATTGCTACAATCAATTCATACTGAAACAAACTAAAACACTCCGTTCGATCACCTCCTTTGCCGCGACCTGCAACCTATTCGAAGGCCCTGCTCCAAACGTTCTAACCTGGAATTGATAAGGGGCTTTTGTTCATTGGACACATTAGAAGCTTCCTGTACAAGGAATTTGACTGGAATCATCGTTTACTCCCCGAATCATTTACCCCAAGCCTCGACCTGTTCTTCAATTGTTCTTAACGATTTGAACATCAAATCAGGTAATTAAGATCACCTTTATGCTCGATTTCTGATAGGGATCAAAAGCCCTATGGTTAATTGCATTAACATTAGCATTTAGTGCTTCAATTTGATTCAAGATCGAATTAGGGTTCTTGATTTGGGGGAAAGGGCTTTCTGGTTTGTTTAAAAGTAATTGGAACCAAGAATAACCGCGGCTTAGAGCCTTGGTTCACTGGTTCGGTGTGTGTGTGGGCAGGGAGAGGACCCGGGTTCGACCCCGGGCAGCCTCTTTTATTTGTTTTATTTTTTTTAAAGCCTTTTAAAATACTCTAAAAATATGGAAAAAATTCCTAAAAATTATAAAAATAAATTTTATAAGTTTCCCTTATTTTAAACAGTTTCCTGTAAATTTATTTATTTAAAAACTTTAATAAAATTTTATAAAATATTATTTAAAAGTATTAAAAATACTCGTTTTTGTAAAATAAATTCTAAATCGTGTATAACTATGCAATAATCATAAAAATCATAGAAATTATACATAAATTATTTATAAATATTATAAATAATTATTTCTATAAAATAAACATTATATTTAAATATAGATTAATATATTTTATAAATTCATAAATTATTTACAAAAGAAATTGTGGGTTATTTCTTGTAAAATATATTAATACCTTATTATTAATCAAAATACTATAAATGTGATTATCCTTATTTTTAATTATAAATTATATAATTAAACCATATATTTTTATATTTAATTCTAAAAATATTTAAATACATATATGAAACCCTTCTAGTGAAATCAAAATGTAAATAATTATTTGGTAAAACTTAATGCTTATTGATAATTATTTATTAATACAAATCTATAAAAATATTGTAACATATATATACATCTAATTGTGTGTGTGCCACGTGTTAAATCAAATCGACCCAAACCTTACCAAATATATTCGTATTATATTAAAGACTCCATTACAAATAAAATAGGTATTGAACGTGTTTGATCGTGCATTGCCAATTCTTTGAAGTTCTTGTTCATATACATTACATCGATCCAAGGTGAGTTTACAGCCCCACTTTTACTTTATACTATTTTTGGGGGAGAGAAACATGCTGTTTTCATAAACGTTACATTATATTGAATTGTTGTGATACTGCATATACATGATACTATGTTCGTATACTTTTCATTCGGTCCGTTACTACGCAAGTAGAAACGTGGAAACAATTTCATTCGGTCCGTTACTACGCAAGTAGAAACGTGGAAACAATTTCATTCGGTCCGTTACTACGCAAGTAAAAACGTGGAAACAATTTCATTTTCGTTGATCAGTATTATTGTAATATCACCGGTTTACTAGTGTGATACCACTAAAGTCCTCACTCTCGAACCGTTAATGTATGTAGTATAGCGAGGCAATTCTGAGTAGATCTACTGGGTTTGACAAACCCCACCCGGGCTAGTCGCGCTAGCACAACGTTCGTCAAACGGGTGTTTAATTGACCTAAGTTCTGTTGCTGTGACCTGGTATTCACAGCCGAGGCGTTCAGTTTCGATTGTCAGCTTCGGTTCGAACTTCATACACTGAGTAACTGGTTTAGTAGACTAGCTACCTACTGATATTACTTTGTTTACTGTATCGGTTTACTTTATGTTCTGTTTATCAAAACCTGTGAACTCACCAACCTTGTGTTGACACTTTAGCATGTTTCTTTCAGGTTCACAAGACGCGCACGATTAGGAGCATTCACTCATGCATTTATTATCTCGCGTGGCTTATTTAATATTTTTTCAGTAACTTTCATTTATTCGGTTTGCGCGTGTTGCGCCATTTAAACAATTAAGATTTACTATGCTTCCGCAACTTCTGTTATGTTTACTTTAAAAACTTGGTCTTTGGAATATTAAACTTCAAAAATGAATTATGTTTTACAATTAACGTGTCGTTTGGTGTAACTAATGGCTGAGATCCTGGAAGTCACACGCCTAACGGTAATGCTCCGTTTGTGGAAATTTGAGGGTGTGACATTAGCAAACGAGTATGTATGTTTCGGGCAACTAGACGAGATATCACCTAATATCACAACTCATCTTATACCCATGAAACTTTCTAAGACTAATCCTATAGCCCATTATTCATCCCATTACCCTATCTGTATGTTTTAAAAATTTGATTTACTCGCAAGGTTTTAGTTTCTTTCTTATCCATATTTCTAGACTACTATTATAATTCATATAAATATCATTTTTTCTTGTGTGAAAATGTATTCTTATGGGATATTATCAAAAGATGACCCGACTATTCAAGTTTTTTTATTACATTTAGAGAAAATTGAAAAATAGTCTTTATGGTTTGATCATATTGTAAATTCGGTACTCAGATTTAAAAATTACAAATTTAATCCAAACATTTGGGACTTGGTTGCAAGTTCAGTCCCTGGCATTAGTGTTCGTTAGTTTTAAACGATCTGGAGACTAAATTTGCAATATGATCAAACCATAGGGACCAATTGTGTAATTTTCTTTAAAATATAAAAAAACTAAAAAACCCAAATAAGTATATAAAATAAACCTTAAAAATAAAATTTAATAATCGCTTGAAAAAATAAATAAAGCTTAATAGTTAAAATAAAAAAGTATATAAAAATTATAAAAAAGATAGAAAAGGAGAAGTATGATTATTTTTTTCTATTTTTGATGAAGTCCAAATGTTATGGCTAAACGAAAAATTCCAAAAATGTTTTGAGAGTCTGTTGGACAAAAGAACCAATGAGCCAAGATCAGGAAACCTCTAAGTCCCACATGCCACTGCAACAACTGCTGAAGACTCCCATAAGCTGTTCTGACAAAGTCTGAAGATCAAAGTATGAAGATCAAAGAACTGAAGAACAACAGCTGAAGACTCTAAAGTACTGAAGACAAGTACTGAAGTCTGAAGTACTGATCATACAAGTACTGAAGACTTCAAGTACTGAAGACAAGTACTGAAGAATCAAAAGCTGAAGAACTGAATAACTGAAGACCTTCTACTGAAGCACAAAGACTGAAGACAACAGCTGATGACATCTACTGAAGTCATCAGCTGTTACATCATCTGAAGCCAAGTCTGAAGAACAAGTGCTGAAGACTCAGAGTTTGTCACAACAGCTGAAGAAGTCTTCTTCAGTTGTTGTGATGGTTTTTCCCTTTCAGTAGTTTTGTAATTTTATTTCAGTAGTTTGTACAACAGCTGAAGAGCTTGTTCTTCAGCTGTTATAGTATCAGTAGCTATAAACGACTGAAGAGTTTGTTCTTCAGTCGTTGTAGGATTTCAGTAGTTTACTTTTGTCAGTATTTGTAAAAGATAGGAACACTTTTGTAAGAAGATGTCAGCTGTTGACATCTTCAGTAGTTTTATGTTTCGTCAGTTGTAATTTTAATAATCGGTTGATGTCAGAGAAAGGACATCACCACCATCCTTTTGCCGCCTATAAAAGGATGGTGAACCCGGCTGTTTTAATTGGCGAAACGTGTTGAGCAATAGAATAATTAATTTTTCGCAGAACTCTCTTCTCTCTCTATGTTTGTGCTTTTACTTGTAATATCTTTTATGTTCTTGCTATAATTGCTAATTAACGTGCTAAATCCGCTGCAAACCAATCTGATTGATCAAACGAGAGGCTGAGATCCTGTCAGAGTCAAAATTCAAAAACACTGAAATCAAACAGTTTTTGTTTTTAAACATTTATTTTGAATTTTATAAACATTTATTTGATTTTATTTTTAAAATTTATTTTTATCTTTTATTTTTTTTAACTTTTGTTCTGATTTTAAGGTTTTATTTAATTTTTATTTTCATTAGATTTTTTTTAAATTTAAAGAAAGTTGCACAAATAGTGTCTATAGTTTGATCATATTACAGTTTGATCAATAGTTTGATCAAATAGTGTCTATAGTTGCACAACGGACACTAACGATAGGGACTAAATTTACAACGAACTATCTAATTTTTAAACTAATTTGGTAAAATTAAAAAATAGGGAAAACAAACTTGTAATATTGTCAAACCACAGGGACCAATTTTACGGTTTTCTCTTAAATTTAATCTAATATTGAAATTGCCTCGTTACGTAAGTGTGAATCCATTTTAACTTACAACAGTTAGACAAAAATCTGCAGGATCTTGATAACGATCTATTGATCTTAAATATCTTTTTATTGATCGATAGCTTTATCCATCACATAAACCAAAAGGTGTCACTAGTCTTCCCCTTTACATAATAGATGTAATTATGCACTTACTTTCTCTCTAATATATACTAGTTTGATGCATTTTTGTTATTTTGTATGCATATGTGAAAAGATCTAAAATGAGTGAAATAAGGCTTAAAATAGAAAAGAGGTTTGCTTGAAACACGTACTAAAGAAAAGGAGATTAGACCTACACATGTCTAGCACTACATATGTGTAAGGCAAAGGAAAATAGAAAAGATGTTTGGCGTGACATGATTTAACTACATTCTGGATGGGAAGAGAATGAAGTTTGATAACATGTCGAGATTGGATAGACTTTCCCATTTATTTTATTTTTATCCTTTTTCACACTTCACGTTCTTTCTTTACTTATTTTTTTTAAATAGAAAACAAGCAAAAGATGAATTTCATTCAAATATAATTATTTACTTTTCTTAAACCATTTGAGCAACATTTCAACTACCACGGTACCAACCAAGTATTCATATACATGCTTTCTCATTCATTTGGACAACGATGCATATAGTGGCTCCAGTATAACGTAACGGTTGGAACTAAACAACCTACATGTTGAGTGGTTAAAGAGTGAATGATAACACAAAACTTGTTCACCATCAAGATTCTCGTCTACAACTAAAGTATATAATACCTAAAGAAATGAGATATCATACATGGTTATATCTATGATCAACTCATGCGATAATGCACGCCACATCTCCAACGAGGATGCATGAACAAGCAATAACTCCCCTAATCATGAGATAATCACTTGTATGATGGTCATAAACGTAACCAATAGAATGCAAAAGTGACAAAATAAGCTGCATTGAAGTTCTTTCTACTTGGTTGGGTGTATGTATCTTTTGGCTTGCATCATATAGGGTTTTAAGTGTACCCACATATTGCTAGTTTACTTCCCTTAGTGTTGATATAATGTTACGTGGTTCCATATATTGTCTCTCCAGTTCTACCATGAAATAGGTTTCATTATTTAAAAATCTTCTTGTATATGCATGTCCCACCATAAGTTAAGCACGTGGATGATTATGTTCATAACATGTCACCTTTAACATGTAACTATCATATATACTCTTGTAAATACTTTCCTATCAATTGAAACCAATAGTTAGTTATCTTTGTATTACAATGTTTGACGATTGATGTTCCTTTCACCGTGTACACTTAAGAAAAACTTTGATCAGAGGCCACTTATATTGCTTCCATAACAAACCTTGTGTGTTTTGCAGCCTTTATTTACCAATTCATCTAGATAACTAAGTAAAATTTGTTTTTATTTATCAATGTATTACACACAACCCAAAACCTTATCCAGTACATATTTTAGAATAAATACGGGCCATATAAAGTCATACGAGTTATATGATTATTAAAGGTCGTCATATAAGATTATACAACTCGTATAAGTCATACGACCCATATGACTACGACAATAGCATAACTAAGCTTGCGTATTTTTACTTTATTTATCAATTTAATCATAGACATGACATCTAAGTAAATTTGTTTTTATTTATCAATGTATTAAACATAATAAGGTTTTACTCAAAACCTTATCCGACACACGCTACAAAACAAATATACGGGTCTTAAAAGGTCATACGAGTTGCATGATTAATTAAAGGTCATTGTGTAATATCGCACGACTCGTATAAGTTATACGACTCGTATGACTGATGTGACAAAGTGTTTGATTAAACATCATATGACCTGTTTGGCTTATACGACCAGTAAGATATGACAAAGCCTAATGCATAGATGGTATTTTAGTAGCAGCCTCCTTAAATAGAGAAGTAGAGGTGTTCAAAAATATCCGAATCCGAAACCGAATCCGAAATATCCGAAAATCCGAAATTCGGATATCCGAAAATTCGGATATCCGAAAATTCGGATATCCGAAAATTCGGATATCCGAAAATTCGGATATCCGAAATTTCGGATTCGGATTCGGATAGTGATTTCATAATTTTCGGATATTTCGGATTGAAATATCCAAAATATTTTTATAAAATTTAAAAATATTAAATATTAATTAAATATTTCGGATATTTTTAGATACTTAGGACATTTTAATAAAAAAATTCGGATATCCGATAAAAACTTCAATAAAAATTATTATATTTTATAAAATTTATTAAATAATACAATTTTTCTTTGAATTCAGATATCCAAACGGATATCCGAATCCGAATTTCAGATATCCGAAATTCGGATTCGGATATCCGAAATTCGGATATCCGAACTTCGGATATCCGAATTTGAACACCCCTGTAGATAATTACGCTTAAATAGGTGAGTGGCATTCCGTGGCATGTTCCATGCTTATCACGGAAAGAAATAAATTGCATTGAATTATGCATATGAGTTCAATTCAATGAACATATTTAATTCTCTTGTACCTAGTAACCTTCACTTCACATCTTTCTAGAGTTCAGCCACCTCTCCTGACGTGTAAACTAGCCAAACTGAACCGAGCATGAGCATGTCTAAATTTGAGCTCGACTTATTTCAACTAAGAGAGTTCAAGCTCATCTCGTCTTGTCTGGTCTCGTCTCAAGCTCTATTTGTATAAATCAAGCTAGATTTGTAGGTAATATAACAAGCTAGAGCTTGACCATTTTATTAATTATTTAGTTATTTTTTTACACACCTTTATAATTGTACTTCTTATATAGAGAATAATGTATATTATTTAGTTATTTGTATCATAATTTTATACATAATAATATTAAAGTATGGATGGTCCTTGTGGTATGTCAATATTGTACCTATGATTCAAAATTCTAAAAGATTATAGTAATTGTCCCAAGTTTGTCAAATCATATCACCGATGGTACTTGTAGTGGATGACTGTTAGTTTTAGGGGTTAATTTTTTAAATAGACATTTGGCAAACAATTGGGACCATGGTTGTATTTCACCAAGTTTGGGACCATGGTTGTAATTTCATCATGTTTGGGATCGTAGATGTGATATAAAATTCCATGAGGACCACCTATGTAATTAACTCTAAATTGAAATAGGGTTAGACATGAGAATGAGATGTTGGAAGCTTTTAAAAGATAAACATATTTTAGTAATAAATGCGGCTTTTAGTTAAACTATAAGGATGGAGATGAAAAACTTACTATGAATACTCTTAAATGAGTCCTAATAAATGCTCGAACTTCGACTAAGCTCGTTTGAACTCGACTTGATCCGACCTTTCAGTGAGCCAATTTTGAGTAGTTTACGAGGGGCTCGAATAATTGGCACACTTACTCTCACCCATTTTGTTCTTGTTCTTTTGGTTAAGCGTCACATAACAACATAACCCCCTAATTGATGTGTAGGCTTGTAAACGAGCTCAGCCGAGCCGAATCGAGCCTGCGTGGGCTCGACAAGCCGAGTCTCCTCGGCTCGTTTATCTTAATGAGCTCAAAATGTGAGCTCGGGCTCAGTTTATATATAAACGAGTCGAGCCGAGCCGACTTATGAGCCACTTTTTTTTTCAAAAAACTAATTTCGTTATTTTATACATATTTCTATATATATTAACAAAAAAATTATATTTTTTACATTTGTTTAGTTTAGCTCGCTAAAACAATTATATTATATTGCTATTTCAGTGACTATAATTATGTTTTCTTGTTTTTATATTTAGTTTCTCGTTATAGCATGTCAAAATAACTGTAGGTATACAATCTATTTTAAATAATATGTTCTAATCTTGATTTATAATATATGTGAATTATTATTTAGGTTTTAATTAAATGAGTTAATGAGCCAACTACGAGCAAGCCACAAGCCAAGTGGACATTGGGTCAGGCTTTGCTCGTTTATGCTCGGCTCGTTTATAAAAAAAGTCGTTTTTGAACAAATTATTTTCAAAGTTATTTTCGAGCTAGATTCGAGCGAGTCACGAGTCACACGTTTGTTGAACATCTCTATTAAATGAATTTACTAAAGAAAGTAAATGTAAATAAAAGAAGACGATTTATAGGCTCATAGCAAGTTGTGGTGCTTGTAGAAGTGTTCTGTCCAAATGCTCTAAGGGAAGAGGGTTTCAACTATTAGTGAGTTGTACACTTGTATCTTAGTATTTCTTTGTTATTATTATTTTTTGCTTTTAACTCTAATAGCATTGATATGTTTTATGGGTTGTAGCTGGAGCATCTACAAGTTTGAATTTGAATATTTATTTAGATTCGTTATCTTTTCTATTTTCTATTATTTATTTAGTTTATTTTTATCTTTAGGTTGTTAGGATCTATTATAAATATTAGGGTTTTTTTCGTTTGTGAGTAGTTTTTGATTGATTTGAATTAAAGAACCTTTGTTCTTGGGACATTTTAGTTTGTTTATCGTCATTGATTAACTATTTGTTCTTGAGCCATTTGATCGCTTCTGAATCTGCATCATTATTTTATTAAAGAAGCTTTTGAGTATTGATTCTGCTTTGGGAAAGCTTGATACAACGTGTGTGCTAAGAAATCTTACATCAGTTGGTATCAGAGCCCAGTGGAGATTCAATGGCAGGACATAGAGTACTTCGTCAACATCCTCGTAGAGACGCCGACCGAGGCAACGACCCACGTGATATTGCAAAGATTGCTAGGTTACAACAACGGGTCCGGGACCTGGAATTGCAACACGAGGAAAGATGTAAGGAGACCGAAACTGACACCGTTATCGGGGATGACGATGGCCGCGACGATAATCCTTTTGGTTGGCGGAGAAGGCGCCCGGAACCTTATACTTCGGATCCACTCCGAAGCATGGGGATGAAGATTGACGTCCTGGAGTTTGATGGTCGGGCACAACCTGATGAATTTATTGATTGGTTGAGTACGATGGAACACATATTTGATCTCAAAGACATTCCCAACACGTACAAGGTAAAACTTGTTGCTATTAAACTACGTAATATGCTTCTTTGTGGTGGGACCATTTAAAGGAAAAAAGGGCTCAAGAGGGCAGATCCAAAGTTGAAACTAGGGAAAAATTAAAAAATTGTTACGAGGAAAATTTTGGCCAATCAATTATTGCCAAGATGCTTTCTTGGAATACCACAACTTAACCCAAGGGAATTCTACCATTGAGGACTTGATTGCTAAGTTCGACAGGCTTAGAATGAGATGTGGTGCTGAGGAAGAAGAAGAACAAATAATTGCTCGTTTCTTAGGGGCATTACGTCCCGATATCTCCGATATGGTTCCATTGCAGCCATATTGGAACTTTAATGATGTTTGTCGGCTAGCCTTGAAGGTGGAAAAACAACTTAAAGGTCCGAGCAAAAACATGCCCCCAAAACTCAGCCCAATCAAAGCTGAGAATTATCGTGCTCCTACAACGGTATCACCCGGTAACCGATTCAGCCCAATCAAAGCTGAATCAACCGGGGGGGGGGGGGCAGCTACTTCAACCACTACATCCTCGTCTTTCACTCGTTGTTTTAAGTGTCATGGGTTGGGCCATTTTGCTCGGGACTGTCCGAATAAACATCTCGTCACCTTTACCGATGACACACTGCCCGTATATGGCACCGAGAACAAAGAAGAAACATAAGCAAATGATGCAGATTCAAAAGCGATCAAATGGCTCAAGAACAAATAGTTAATCAATGTCACACCCCAACCTTGACGGCGGAATCGTCGAGGCGTGAGAGTTACGATTGTTCACAGCCACATAACGCTATTGCCTGAAACATGTTAAAAATAAAAGGTCAACATATTGTTGGTGAGCATTCTATAGTTTTTCATACATAAGTATATAAAAGATGGCAATTCATGTTGTAAATTAGAGAACAAGGTAACTAGGGATGTAAGACAGAATGCACAATCAAACCTTGACAATGTTTTACAAGTATCAAACGACGTTAATATTCTATTAACGTTAAAAGTATATACGATTAGCTAAGTGTACTTGGATCAACCAAGCAGGCTTGTCAGGCCCATAGATCTATGACGTCGCCAGGCTAGCAATAGTTAATGATTGTACATATATTCGACATTACATGGTAGCTACAAGATTCAACTAATCACAACACACAAGTAAATTGCCATAAGTTTACAAGAATCAAACGTGTTTACAAGTGTAATGTTTATACGGTAACATGTTTCACCCAAAAGTGTGTGAAATAATAAAATGGGTATAGAAATACTCACTTGTCAAATAAGTATATAATGATGATTAATAAGAATAATAGTAGGCGTCGTTCCAACGTGAATCGTTACAAGGCACCTAAATATGTAAATATATATTCACAAGGTTAAAGTCTTAATAATAAGCTTTAATGTTTTAAGAGGAATTAGGGTTTCTATTTGGGTTTTTGAATGGTAGTTTAAATAACCAAATTTTATTTAGTTTAAATGTCTTAAAATAAATAAAATGACTTTAGTGAATGTGATTACGTTTAGAATTTAATAAATGTATCCGTACGCGTAAACATTTGATTTATTGTTAATGCGTGGAAAATAAATAATTAATTTTTTTATTAATCAATCATATGATAATTAATTAATATATTTATTTATTTGGTTTATAAAAAGAAAAGAACACGTTTTTGGCAGGATTTAAATATATAACTTTTATATCATGATTTAAACAATAATAAATATTTTTTGAATAATTTACAAGTAATATGGTGTTAAATAATAATTTAGATAAATTAAATTATTATTAAAAGTCCACTTTCGTATAAATAATTTTGTATTATTTGTAATTTTAAATAAAAATAGATAAAATGTTAAAATAAATTTCAGAAAAATAATTAAGTTGTTTTAAAAATTTTTAATGTTTGTAAAAACGTTTTTATGATTTTTGGGAAATTTTCTGGAATTTTTAAAGGCTTAAAAATGCCTAAAAAAATAAATGGAGGTGGCCCGGGGTCGAACCCGGGACCTCTCGGATGGCAAGGAGGGCACGGACCAGTGAACCAAGGCTTACAGCCGCGGTTAAAATCCGTTTTTAATTGTTTTAAACTAAGTTAACCAAAACCCCAAATATCCATTCGAGCCCTAGTTCGAATCCCGGCCAATTGGGCTCGAATTCGACTTTCTAAACATCTGAAATCATGGGGCTTTTGATCCCCATGTAAAAACGAGTGTGTGGGTGTGTTCAATTACCAATATGATGACGAATTGGTGATGAACCCAACAAGAACAGGTCGCGGCTTTGGAGTGGATTGACGGGTGCTCAAACATTGATCATACTCAAATTAAACTTGAGGGAATCTTCGAATGATGATATTAATGCAAATCCCACTGTTAATTTTGATTAAAATCGATTGTAGATGGGGTTTTCATCGACCTGCAGGTCCGCGACTTCGACGGGTTTGAAGGAGTTGTTCGGGTATGTTTTAGATCGATTTGAAATCAATGGAATGTTTTAAATGACAAAAAGTTCGATAGTGCGGATTTAATTTAATGATCATTGCGGTTTTAGTGCGATTGTGGTGTGTAAAGGTGCCGACAATGGTGAAGGGAATCGGTGAACACAGCGAAGGGAAAGGGGGGTGGGGTTGGGTGTTTTGTGTAATTACAGAAATGGTCCTTGTGGTTTATGTTTTGATATTTTAAACTGGTTTTAAAGTTTTAAAATTTGCATAATATCCCCCTGTACTTTATTATTGTGATTTTTATTATTGTTTTTATTACTATTACTATTATTATTATTATTATTATTATTATTATTATATTATTATTATTATTATTATTATTATTATTACTATTATTATTATTTATATTATTATTATTATAACATTATTATTATTATTATTATTTTTATTACTATTAAATTATCATTATTATTATTAACGCATCGAGAAATACGAGATGTTACAGTCTCCCCTACTTTAAGAAATTTCGTCCCGAAATTTGTTTACGAGGAGGCTGAGATGACAAGATGAGGACGCTTGGATTACATTTGATCCTCACGTTCGCAAGTGAATCAGAAGGTGAGCATGATGCCACAGATAGATCATAGTGATTCTCTTTTTCTTTCTTGATACAGTTTGTGTTTTCATTTCCTGAGATACATTCTGAAGAACTTTCAGGTTTCGATAAGGTATCAAAAGAAGAAAATTCATCCTCTATTAAGCTGACCACTTTAGTGTTTACTTTATGTGCAATGACAGAGTCATTAGAGGTAAAAAGAGTGTCTAAAGTGGGTGGCTCCTAGTTATCATTATAAGCTTTTACGTTGATTAACAATGAACGTTAATACAAGATGTTACCGTCTCCCCTACTTTAAAGGATTTCGTTTTGAAATTAAGAATGAACCTAAACGTACAAGAGGGTTTAAATGGAGGATAGACGTTTGATTACAGATGCTTCACTTTATGGAATCCTTCAAGCCTCATAATATATGCCAACTTGACTCTTCCAGTGAAATACGAGATGTTTTGAGAGGAACAGTGGAAATGAGGACGAGTTACCATGGTATATTAGACTTATAATCACAACTTCCAGAATATAATTTCATGGTAAGGTGATGTTTAGAAATCAATAAAAGACCAACAATGGTAAGCAAGGTTAACCGTCGGAATTTAAAAATCCCCAAACGTTACCATATGAAACGACCTTAACGCATATCTTGTGAATATGTATTTCTCCTTTGACCAACCATCGGTCTAAGAATCATACACTATGCGAAGATCTTAAAATAAGTTCACAACGATGGTTAAGAATATTTTTAAAACAGAGAATGAATCAATCTCTCAAAATAACGATCGATGTTTTAACGTCATACCATGGTATACGAATATTTGAAATGGATACAGGTCAATTTCTCGACGTTGTGAGATAATGGGTCGAATTGAATTTTTAGCCAATCGGTCTATAATGCACCGATTGTCATCATAACATTTAAAATAAGAGGCACCTAGTGGATGAAAAGTTAAACAGAAGATTTACGGGAACATGGAGATTAGGTTTTGTCATATGTGAAGGTAAGACACTTGGACACATGCCAAGTTATATCTTTTCTTTTATGCCAAACCCATGACTACAAATTACGAAATTTTATGAACCATTATATCCGCAATGAGGATAATAATGAGTCTTGTTGTTCGAATTCAAGATAGAGTTTTAAATATTTCCAAGGTTAAAGATTTAAAAGCGATTCAAGAAGTGATACAAACAATAAGAAAGGTATTTGTAACCATGTTTTGCACACGCGGTTCATCAAACTCATAATCACAGCTGAGAAACATTTGTGCGGCTAGGAAGCCATGAACACAAATTTGTAATGTCTTTATTTGGCAGGAAGGTTGTTTAGGAAGCTATCATTACGCAATCCGGTTTTAATGATAACTCAAAATGAAAGTTGATAAGTAAGGAATAAATGGTTCCATATAGCTAGATCAAATCAAAACATGAGAATAACGGGAAAGAAATCGATTTAAGAATTTACATACGTCAAGCTTGGAATCAAAATCAACTTAAAACAATCGGGTCTCCTTTCAAGTTCAGAGATCATGCTTTGGCTTGATAGATCAAAACACCAACATTGTTTCACCCTTCAAGTTACTACATGCTTCTCGTCACTTGATTACAACCATGGTAAGTTGAGGATCAAGAAATGAGAATAGTTATCAAGGTGTGGTTTTCACTCCTAACTTGATGGTGTATTCCCAAGGTATGTCCACTAACCTTCCAAACAAAAAGTTCGATCCCAACTCATTGTTGATGATCTACAGAAATAAGGCGAGGTAATTCACCATTAAGGTAAAGGAAGTCACTCCTATCTTAACGATGAAGTTTTACAAAAACAAAATATAACAAGATGAAATTCTTCATCAAAATCCAGAATTCACTCCTACTTTGATGAGATAGTTTTATTTGAGAGAATACAATCCATAAAAATGAAATTATCATCAAGGTATGGAATTCACGCCTATCTTAATGATTGAGCTTTATAATAACAAGGAAACAATCAAAGATTGACAATTGCCACCAAAGTACGGGTTTTCAATCCTATTTTGGTGAGATCATGTCACTTGTGAAATGCCATTCTAAAGAAAATACTTGAAGTCAATCCTCAAGATAAGGTAATCACCCTAATCCAGAGGATTAAATTGCATAAAACACACAATTGGAAACCATTTATCGGAACGAATAGAGATTCATCAAAGTAAGGGAATCACCCTTGTTTTGATGAGATAGAATCATTTAGGAGATACGAGTGTTCTTAGTCATAGGCTGACTTGCAAACCCTTGCATTTCCCACGGTGCAGACGGTCCAAAGTTTGACTTAACAACGAAAGGAAAAGGATATCATTTAGAATTTCAGAAAATTTCAAGTTACATCAATGTAACAAAAGGAAAATCATGCTTACAAAATTTAAGGTCAATGTTCGAGGTAACAGGATTTGTTATGATGTTCAAATCTTGGATGTCTTAAATCAGGAAGACGAAATCAAGGACAAGAATGATTCAACACCATGATGAGATGTGAATATTCGATTCACAATCGAAAGGAAAATACAAGGACTTCCCAAGATATGAGGTCACCCATAGCCTTATTGAAGACACGGTACTTATAAGTGGTAACAAAGTTATAATTAGTTTATTCGATCATTGAGGTGAGTGACCCCTTTAAATTAACAAGGTTAATATTCAATTAGCAAAGTATCCTGAGATGTAGGAATTCCATCTACAGCTTTGCATGTTCTTAGTTATAGGACACATCCTTAAGAAGACTTGAGAACCATAGGTAACGGTTTAAAGTTTTAAAGACATACGGTTTAGATTCCCAATATCTTTGGGTATGTTAAAATCCATGTTCACGTTGGTCAAGGTATAGAAATAGTTACATGAAACGTTGAGTTCAATAACGTTACATGTTACACATTGAGCGTTTAAACGTAAGAGTTGAAATGTAGGATGTGTTTAATATTAACAGGAATATTATTTAGGTTAAGAATGAGAAAGTATTTAAACTTTGATGATAAACTAGTTCAAGGATTCAAGGATTTTTAAGTTACAAAAGGATGGTTCCATTTGGTAACGCATTACCATTTGGAATCGTTGACACGTCAAGGTAAATTGACTCATTTGCCTTAGAGATTTGTGTATTTTGACCATAGTTTATCACTCATCCCAGAAATCCCCAGGTAAGCGTATCGGTTCCCTCAATGAGATTTATACGATACGCTTGCCTTAGCCCGAGGGCTTTTTGCCAGGAAATCCAGAATACAGGTGTCTATGTGTCACATAATATTTCTTAGGTTTATGAAATCAAAACCTTGATGAGATTTTCACAGATTAGATATAGAGTCTAAGGAATTAAATCCACGATGATAAGTGTAGATTCCACATGTCGTTGAGAATAGGTTTAGGAAGTTCATTTGTCGGGGAGAGTCAAAGAGTCGAAGTTAAGTTTAGGGAGTCTAAGTTTTTAAGCATACATAAGGCAATCCTATGCTAAGGCATCAAATTGCACAAAAGGCATAACATTATGTAGCATTTAAACAATATGTGAGCACAAAAGTATAAAGATCTTTCTATGAGGTTCATGCAACTATAGTCTAGGTCATCATTTCTAATAACCTAAATCCCTATAGTTATGGGCTCTGATACCAATCTGTCACACCCCAACCTTGACGGCGGAATCGTCGAGGCGTGAGAGTTACGATTGTTCACAGCCACATAACGCTATTGCCTGAAACATGTTAAAATAAAAGGTCAACATATTGTTGGTGAGCATTCTATAGTTTTTCATACATAAGTATATAAAAGATGGCAATTCATGTTGTAAATTAGAGAACAAGGTAACTAGGGATGTAAGACAGAATGCACAATCAAACCTTGACAATGTTTTACAAGTATCAAACGACGTTAATATTCTATTAACGTTAAAAGTATATACGATTAGCTAAGTGTACTTGGATCAACCAAGCAGGCTTGTCAGGCCCATAGATCTATGACGTCGCCAGGCTAGCAATAGTTAATGATTGTACATATATTCGACATTACATGGTAGCTACAAGATTCAACTAATCACAACACACAAGTAAATTGCCATAAGTTTACAAGAATCAAACGTGTTTACAAGTGTAATGTTTATACGGTAACATGTTTCACCCAAAAGTGTGTGAAATAATAAAATGGGTATAGAAATACTCACTTGTCAAATAAGTATATAATGATGATTAATAAGAATAATAGTAGGCGTCGTTCCAACGTGAATCGTTACAAGGCACCTAAATATGTAAATATATATTCACAAGGTTAAAGTCTTAATAATAAGCTTTAATGTTTTAAGAGGAATTAGGGTTTCTATTTGGGTTTTTGAATGGTAGTTTAAATAACCAAATTTTATTTAGTTTGAATGTCTTAAAATAAATAAAATGACTTTAGTGAATGTGATTACGTTTAGAATTTAATAAATGTATCCGTACGCGTAAACATTTGATTTATTGTTAATGCGTGGAAAATAAATAATTAATTTTTTTATTAATCAATCATATGATAATTAATTAATATATTTATTTATTTGGTTTATAAAAAGAAAAGAACACGTTTTTGGCAGGATTTAAATATATAACTTTTATATCATGATTTAAACAATAATAAATATTTTTTGAATAATTTACAAGTAATATGGTGTTAAATAATAATTTAGATAAATTAAATTATTATTAAAAGTCCACTTTCGTATAAATAATTTTGTATTATTTGTAATTTTAAATAAAAATAGATAAAATGTTAAAATAAATTTCAGAAAAATAATTAAGTTGTTTTAAAAATTTTTAATGTTTGTAAAAACGTTTTTATGATTTTTGGGAAATTTTCTGGAATTTTTAAAGGCTTAAAAATGCCTAAAAAAATAAATGGAGGTGGCCCGGGGTCGAACCCGGGACCTCTCGGATGGCAAGGAGGGCACGGACCAGTGAACCAAGGCTTACAGCCGCGGTTAAAATCCGTTTTTAATTGTTTTAAACTAAGTTAACCAAAACCCCAAATATCCATTCGAGCCCTAGTTCGAATCCCGGCCAATTGGGCTCGAATTCGACTTTCTAAACATCTGAAATCATGGGGCTTTTGATCCCATGTAAAAACGAGTGTGTGGGTGTGTTCAATTACCAATATGATGACGAATTGGTGATGAACCCAACAAGAACAGGTCGCGGCTTTGGAGTGGATTGACGGGTGCTCAAACATTGATCATACTCAAATTAAACTTGAGGGAATCTTCGAATGATGATATTAATGCAAATCCCACTGTTAATTTTGATTAAAATCGATTGTAGATGGGGTTTTCATCGACCTGCAGGTCCGCGACTTCGACGGGTTTGAAGGAGTTGTTCGGGTATGTTTTAGATCGATTTGAAATCAATGGAATGTTTTAAATGACAAAAAGTTCGATAGTGCGGATTTAATTTAATGATCATTGCGGTTTTAGTGCGATTGTGGTGTGTAAAGGTGCCGACAATGGTGAAGGGAATCGGTGAACACAGCGAAGGGAAAGGGGGGTGGGGTGGGTGTTTTGTGTAATTACAGAAATGGTCCTTGTGGTTTATGTTTTGATATTTTAAACTGGTTTTAAAGTTTTAAAATTTGCATAATATCCCCCTGTACTTTATTATTGTGATTTTTATTATTGTTTTTATTACTATTACTATTATTATTATTATTATTATTATTATTATTATTATTATTATTATTATTATTACTATTATTATTATTTATATTATTATTATTATCATTAACATTATTATTATTATTAGTATTTTTATTACTATTAAATTATCATTATTATTATTAACGCATCGAGAAATACGAGATGTTACAATCAATGACGATAAACAAACCAAAATGTTTCAAGAACAAAAGTTCTTTAATTCAAATCAATCAAAAACTATTCACAAACGAAAACAAACCCTAATATTTATAATAGATCCTAACAACTTAAAGATAAGAATAAACTAAATAAATGATATAAAAATAGAAAAGATAACGAATCTAAATAAATATTCAAATTCAAACTTGTAGATGCTCCTGCATCAGTAACATATGTTTAATGGATTGTATCTATCTTTTGTTTTTTTAATCTTTAATTTTTTCTTTTAATACAATACTTTTATATCTTTTACGATTTAACCACAATATTTTTTACTTTCAACTTTTGTTCCCTATACTTTATATTTTTTGCAATTTAACCCCAACATATTTTATCAACTTTTTGTACAAGTACCATTACTTATGATACAACCATACAATCCATGGTCATTTTTAATATATATAATTATATATAATACTAATTACAAATTGGTGTGTGCATAGAGGTGTAGTATCTTATACTTATCAAGTGGTTTGTGCATGAGAGTGTTGTATGGTATGCATCATGGGTTGTATCGTGTGTTTTACTAGATTGTACACTCCTTTTGCTTTTTAATCTTTTACATTTTTATTTTAACCCAAAATTTTTACATCTTTACAATTTGACCACAACATTTTTTTTTACTTTTTTACTTTAGTCTCCTATACTTTTCATATTTAGTAAAATTTTCATTTTATGTTTCGGTCTAAATTTTGCGAATTAACATGCTGCACCCAGTGTGCGTGTGTGGTTTAATGTTTTTACGCTTATCTTTTTCTGTTTAAGAGCCCCGTCGCAACGCACTGGTCCTAAATCGACTTATTGTCTTATATGTCTTACGTTTCACTTGTGTGGTCAAACATTTTTCGTCTACTTTTTGTTTGGTCTTATTTTTTTTGTTTTTTTATTTCTTTTAATACAAGTTTTTTAAGTGTTGTTGGTCACTAAATATGGGGTGCCATTGGTGCTAATTGATATGGATTTACGCCTGTATTGCAACACAGGAGGCTTAATATTAGCATATTACTATTTTCAACTTGGTTGGGCATTATTACTTGTATCTCATGTTTTATAGGTTGTACATCTTTTTCTTATTTTTATGTTTAACCCTAATAATTTTTATCTTTTATATTTAACCATAACATTTTATTTCACTTTCAATTTTGGTCTTATATACTATTCATCTTTTACAAAATTTTCGTTTTTACGTTTTAGTCTAAAATTTTGGAGTTAATATGCCGCAACATGCGTATGTGGTTCAATGATTTTACCTTTATTTTCTGTATAGTCGCATTGTGTTTTACGTTTCGGTCTAATTTTTTCACATTCACGGACACTCATGGTTCAATGTTTTTACGTCTATATTTTATTTGGTTCTTTTTTTTCATTTTTATTTCTTTTGTTTGACAAGTTTTTCTGGTGTTGGTGGTCATTAGAGTCGATATTGTATTGATGCTTCTTGACACGGTTTTACATCTCCGTCGTAACACGTGGGGCTTACTATTAGTTTTTTCTAACAAATAACTTGATGTTAATTATTTTTTTGAAATACAAAAGAATAAAGAATGGAGTTCAAGTCGAGTTTTTTCTAACAAATTCTTTTTTATTTCTTTTTTTCTTTTTACTTTTGATCTCAAAATTTTATTCAAAGTTTCTTAAAACTCATTTATGCAACAATTGTATTACTGTTATGTCGTGTTTATTTTTTATTCATGTTTCAATATAAATTTTATTCAAAGCTGAGTCGTTGCAACTAACGATCATAACCCATTCATTAAAATGATCATGAAACAAAGAAAATTTGTAATAATCTTCTTGAGTTCCTTATGAAAACATGGGTAACCGAGTAAAGCAGATCCCGGACTCTTTAAACGAGTTCAAGCTTAATCTAGGTTCATCTTAATTAAGTTTTCTATCTAACTCTGTTATTAACTTAAATGGTTTATTAGTTATATATTATTTCATTTTTTATCATAATTTATTTTTTATGTAATACTATATAAATAGTGTTGTACTGTTGTATTGATATGTCAGGTGTTGTCCAATGCCATGCATTTCTAGTTTCTTGAAAACACAAAGGAGTATGTCTTATGTCTATTAAGAGTGGTATTTTTCCATAAATTAACGATTTTTAAAATATTATATATAATCAGAAAGTGTAATTGAACATCAACAAATTAACCCCTTCAAAATATAATTGCTAGTAGGTTATACTTGTGCTTTTGCGGCGATGTTCGTTGAAAAAAATATATATATACACATAAAGGTAGATAATAAAAAAATACAATGGCACAACGTTATATATGATTTTTTTTAACAGCAGAGAACTCCGAATCAGACGATCTATCAGGACTAGTTACTCTGGACCTAGCTACCTGTAACACCCCAACCCAACAAGACTGACGTGTCACTAATACGGATATCAAATCAAAAACCAATCCATGATATTACAGAAACGGTCAGACGAAATAACTTCAAACAAACCAAATAATCCGAAAGAACCTAATTAATATGTTCAATACATCAATTAAAGTAAACGATACTCTTGGTCTTCAATTCACTCTTCACTGGTTTCCCGGATTACCCTGCTGACCTGACGTGCATGAAAACAAAAGCACGCCTGAGCATAACGCTCAGTGAACGGAATAACGGATAACAAAAATAAACAGACATGATGATAATCAAAGAATTGGCAGATATCAAAAATAACAGACATGATGATAATCAAAGAATTGGCAGATATAAAAAATAACAGACATGATGATAATCAAAGAATTGGCAGATATCAAAAATAAACAGACACGGTGATAACGGAGAATCAAAGATCATAAGATATATATATATATCAAATAGAACATACGACATAAGACATATATCAGATAGAACATACCCCGAGCTAATAATCATATCATATATTAACTGAACAGAGGGAACACAGGTAGCGAGCCCGTGAACCAATGTGAAATGGAGTATGGGCAGACATACAAACCATTCACCAGAGTCCTGAATGGAATGGTGTGTAACCATCCATCAGGAAATAACAGGACTAACCTAGGATCGATCCATATGCCTCTGAGGAAATAATAATATAACAAGACATAATTTCAGAGTCCTCTTTAGAGACGCCGTGATCTCAGCTCACCGCCACGGTTGGTGCCACGTTATCGATGCCGCAATTACGCGTCTGGGTCACCCCCAAGATAGGGAGAGCTCGGGTAACAAATTTAGAAATATATAGTAGTCAAGCTACTTATAAAAGAATCAAAAGCAAATTATCTATGTATGACAGGAATCAAAAACGTAAATCAAATACGAGACGGGAATCAGGAATCCGTACTACAAAGTAACGGAAACAAAAGTAAATACTTATGATAACAAAGAAACAGAATCCGTACCTAATACACGAATGACAATAATCAGAAACAAAGTCTAGGCTCAGTTAACACCGCGAGAACCTACGATAACGTAACGCAAATTATAGTTTGGATTTTCTTATTTCAGATTGGAAAAATTCCAGTTCTGCCCCTATCTATTCGCAATCGTTAAAAATACTAAAAGACGTTTAAAAATTCTGAAAATCTCCAGTTTACTAGATTAGTGATTTCTAAACAACTTTCATTTAGAAAAGTTTCTGATTTGGATTACCGAAATATGAGAAAAACGTGGATCTTTACAGCTGCGCAGAACTGCTAGCTGTTACGAAAACGACTGTTTAGAGGTCTAAACGAATGAGTTTTTCGATGTTTTATATATCAATGGATTCATCTTTCGACGAAATTCGTCATGGACATAAGGTTTAACTGATTTGAATCAGTTATGAAAGCGTTATGGCCTCTGTAAGTTGGCTGTAAAATACGTATAAATCAAGGTATTTTGATAAACCGTAAAATCATTTCTGGTTAAAATACATCCGTTACAGGTTTGAAAATATTTTATAAATAAGTATAAATCATGATTTAAACAATACTAAGTGAAAGGAAACGTTTAGACTAATAATAATTTATTAATTATTATTTAAAATCTATTCTTTTTAAAGAATTATTCAAAAACATTCTTTATTAAAATGTTTTATTACAAAGACATTTATTTAATTTTTCATCAGAAAAGTACAGAAAATATCTAGTGACTTTTAGAAATATTTGAAGTTTACAAATAGTTTGTATATTTATAAAAATATTTTCTGTAATTTATTTAAGGCTAAAAGCCTTTTAAAAAAACATGGGGGTGCCCGGGTTCGAACCCGGGACCTCCTGTTAGGGGCAACAGTGACTTAACCAATGAACCAAGGCATCTACCGTGATATAATTCAGTTCTTAAATCTTAAAAACAAACTTAAACAATTTCCCCTAAATCCTCCAAGAACCCTAATAATCTGTGATCCAAATCGAAGTTCGATTCGTAGTTGTTTATGTAATTAAGCATAGGGCTTTCAATCCTAGACTAAAATCGAGTATGTATATAGTTTTAATTTACCAGAATGAAGTCGATTCGATGATGAACTGATGTATGCTAGGCTATACTAAAATAAACTAACAAATAAAACTCTAACTAGACACTAAAAAGCTTTAAATTTATAAAACTAAGACTCAATCCTAAGCAACACAACAGGCAGTGTACCGGTCGACTGTAGAATAGCTATTAAGTCCGAGTTATCGAACCCAAAGACTTCTGTATAGAAAACGAAAACTAAACTTACCTAAGACTCGACTAAAATACTAAGTGAAAGTAAAATAGGGGTTTGTTTTTAAATTGCTTTAGAAAGAACTGAAAACAGGACAGTCACAGGGAAAAGACTAGAATTCAGTTCAGATGATTAAAAACACTACCTAGGCAGAATCCTATACACATTTTGGCTGTTCTTCTAACGGTTTTGGAAAGACTTGTGTAACCGGGATCTAGAGATGCTAACTTAAAAGGAACCTAGAGAAACCTCGACACTTTCAAGGAAAGCAACTAGATAGACCTAATAAGCCGATAAAACACCGGTTTGTGGATTACCCTCACAGGTTCTCCAAGAGAGCTAATAACACACCCGATAGACACTCTACCTCACGGCGCGAGTGTCACAATACCTAAATGCAAGGGGATAGATCTGGAATGCCTAATCAGACTCAGGTAACTATGATTTGAGCGGGAAACTAGACTGAACTCCTCACAGAGACTCTAACCTAGCAATCAATCACACAAGATAACCTGATAACCTATTAACATCACAGTATTAAGATTAGTTGCATATTTGATTAATCCAATTCAAGATCAATTACTTCAATGATTCAATACGTCTACCAAATCATCTAAAAACCACAAACACAAGGCAAACGATCTAGCATGCATCCATTATATGACAGATAATCACCAAGACACATGTGAAGCAATAAATCAATCACAAGAACAGATCTAAATACACATCCACAACTGATCATGCAAACTAAATCATTATCATTAACTTTTAAACACAAGTACAATCCAAAAACCAAAAGAATACTAAACTAAACAATGTATATTCATCAAACCTAAGTAGCTACAGAAGTTTAGCCAAGAACCATGTTTATAACAGTAGCAAAACTAATAGGAGAAGTCATTGATTACAAAGGAATGAAAACTAAGAAGAGAAACGTAAAAACCAGGACGATTAAGCCTTCGATTCTTCAATTTCTAGCTCCCAACCTTCAATCCTTTGCTTCTAAGCTCCTGGAAATCGCCTCCCTTCGTCCTCAGCCGTCCCAATGCCGTCCAAAAGTCCAGAAATTCGCGAAATAGGGTTTTGGTTTGATTTTAAACATCTTTGCCGACAATCGCACCCGTCGCGTAGCGCGACGGGTTTTCAGATCTCTCGCGCGTAGCGCTAGAATTTGCGCAACCCGACAAAATAGTCGGGTGGCCTTCCGGGTAATAAAGTGGATCCATCAGGGGTAATTTGGTCATTTCGCAGGTAATTCCACCCCTTGCGTATCGCGAGGGTTCCTCTCAATCACGGCGCGTAACGCGAGAGGAAGAAATTCAGATTTTTTTAATTGTTTTCAATTCCCGATCCACTCGGCTCGACCCCGGCACCTCGTTAACTCGCGTTTAAGCTCCAAAATGCTTCCTTTATGCCCGGGATCCTGTCAAACACACAAAATATCAAAAGATACGAATTTCAGGACAAAAACGAATATAAACAATGCAAATAATATACAAAATATACACGGGGAATCTAACTAATTAACACCATATCAAATATCCCCACACTTACCTCTTTTTCATCCCTGAAAAAGACTTATGCAAATGGAATCATAGTCAAGTTTACATCTGATTTCCAACAATTAAGTCTAATTACTTATTAAAATTTACTAACGTATTAACCGCGATCACAAGGTATGTTTGTCCATTTAAACCCAACCGCCGATCATCCAAATCCCCAAGAGTATAGCATTTAAGTTCAAGTATTCTATTTTTATTAATCATGATCCTCACAAGTAGGTATCTATTCCTGTTTTCAAGCTTCCAAAACAAAGATTAAATCAAAAATCCATGATTTTTCTACCACTGTAACCCAATACCCACGTGTATTTAAAACTAACTTATTTTGGATTAAAGCTAAGCTGCACTAAAATTTTTTTTCTTTTCAGCACTTTTTTTTTCATATAAATATAGCATATAGTTTTTTCCTAAGTTGTGCAAGACTTAAAACAACGCAATCACAACCCTAACTCAGAGGTGTTGCCAGCCAAGTCACCATCCCAGCAGTCAAGCACATAAGCTTCAGGCCACAATCATTAAGCACTAGCCTAGATGCTTTTGACAAAAGAGTCACAATCCTCTCGCACCTAATTGTCATCTTAAACCTCACACAACACTAAGATGGAATCCTAAAGCGCCACCTCCTGTGTGCCAACTATTGCTAATCTTAAATACAAACGGGTATCAACCTACAGTGGTGCTTTTTCAACCTTCCAACAGTTTCAACTTCCATTTAGTGAGAACACATATATTGAATTAAATATTTAATTAGATGGATTAGAATACATCTATGAAAACCCTTCATAATCGGCTGGGCCTACCCGTGCATCCCAAATTAGACACGTTTTCAATTATTTATTTATCTCATACATATAGTAGTTGAAAACCAGACACCAGACTTTATCTAACATTTTCCATTTTTTTAATATATGCAAACATCAAAATCAGGGGCATTTTCTAATTTTCTGATTTTTTTTTGATCAACACACTAAAATAAAGACTAACACACGCAAAAATTAAAGACTGACTGACTCAATTAAATTAAATCTAAGACACATGTCTTCCTATCCCCACACTTAAATTTAACATTGTCCTCAATGTGGAAATTAAAAAGAAAGACATAAATAAGAAGAGTTTTGAAAAAGACTTAGCTGGTAATAAGCAGATTCCATCTGTGCACAGTCTGAATCCAAAACCTCTGATCGTATAGCATTTCATTCGCGATCAGGAATCACTGGCTGCCTCCTTAAAAAGTGATGGATATATTCACCCGAATGGAGATTGAGTACGGGTGAATTATTCCAAACCTGCAAAACAAACACTCTACCAGGCAAACACAGCATCAAACAGACTCAATAAAAATAAACAATCTGACTCAACAAACAGGGGAACACAAGTTTGAGACTTTCAAGTTAGCTTAAACAAGTGGAAAAATGGATGATATGATGGTAAAAGGTAGAAAATGGTGGAAAAATGGGTGAAATGGCCAAAATTAGGTAAAATGAAATTTTTTTTGAAAATCCTGGGATCCCTCGCGTATCGCGAGGTATTAAGGCAAAGTACGGCGCGTCACGCTAGGACCCTCGCGCTACGCGAGAACATCAAGACCAACCTGGAGCGTAACGCGAGGTTGCATTTTGTGCAGAAGGTTTCGAAAATTTTCATGCCTTAGCCAAATTTTGACCCCAAAAATCTTTTTACCTATTTTAACATGACTCAAGTGGGAAAACTTACCTGGTAGCATCCCGGTCATGTGTCAAATTGCAACTGAATAATCGTTTCCCTGCAAACACTTAACAAGACACGAAAACAAAGCACACGAAACACAAAAAACCGACACAAACTACCTAAAACTCAAGCAAACCAACTCTACAAACTCTACAAACGGGTCACTACCCAAATACTATCTTCCAAGATCAACTTACAGGGGATCATGAAGACCCAGCTCACCCCCGATGCTCACTACATCATAACCAAACTCATCACCAAGGAAAAACCCACCATATTCAGACTCAATCAAGCTATCACAATCCCCACACTTGGGTTTTGCAAACGGTGGCGGTTTTCTTTCAAACTCTAACATCCCCACACTTGGGGATTTGCTATCCTTAATCATCACAAAATTTTCAAACTCACAAGCAAACAACTCATCATCTTTTTCATAAATTCTCAAAAACTCATCAACTATCTTATCCAATTCCTCCTCTTCCTCGACAGAATATGCTCTCTCAACACAAACAACTTTAGCACTATTCTCTATACTCTTAACATTCTCCATTTTCCTATCAACCACCTCACAAGAATTGATCAAGGAAACCGACTCTTTTGGAATACTAGGACTCCTAATTGATTTGGCTACCTCAAACACAACACTCTCTTCTCGTACGTGAAGTGTGATCTGACCCCTAAACACATCAATATTTGCCTTAGCAGTACACAAAAAGGGTCGACCTAAGATAATAGGAACACGTTCATCAGCCTCCATGTCTAAAACCACAAAATCAACGGGAAATACAAACTTACCAACTTTCACCAACAAATTCTCTACAATTCCCCGTGGGTGCTTAATAGATTTATCAGCAAGGGAAAGTGTCATGCGCGTTGGACTCAATTCACCTAAACCTAATTTCTCATACAAGGAAGAAGGCATAAGGTTAATACTAGCTCCTAAGTCCGCCAACGCGTGGCATTGAACCTCACTACCAAACAGACACGGGATTGTGAAAATCCCGGGATCTGCCAATTTCTCCGGTAGTTGGTTCATAACCACCGCAGAACACTCACCCGACAAAGAAACACTTAAAATCTCACCCAGTTTGCTTTTATTCTTCAGGAGATCCTTCAGAAATTTCGCATACCTAGGCATCCACTTAATCACTTCTATGAACGGGAGATTGACCTTTAATTGCTTAAAGAGATCTAAAAAGTGCCCGTAATCCCTTTCATACTTTTGATGCTTAAGCCTATCAGGAAACGGGAGACGGGAATGGTCAATCTCAGGAGAATGCTCAAACACACTAGTCTTCTTAACAACCTTATCCCCAGATGGATTCTCAACTACCTCTCTCTCATCTTTCTCAAACACAACTTCCTTAACTATAGGAGTTCTAACCTCATCTAACCCCCTACCCGACCTAGTAGTAATGGCTTTAACATGTGCATTCGGGTTTTGTTGAGTATTACCGGGTAACTGACCTGGGGGCCTCTCATCTAACCTTCTAGCTATGTCCCCTACGGTCCTCTGGAGATCTAGGAAAGCTGACTGTTGGTTTTTCAGAAGAGTATCATGCTCAACTAGAACCTGTTGTGTTTTTGCATCTTTGACCACTAATTGAGTTAACAAATTCTCTATCCTACTCAACTCTCCACTACCCTGACTAACACCTTGATTCTGACCACTACCCTGCCCCTGGTTTTGACTAGAACCCTGTTGGAAACCTGGGGGGAGCACCTGAAGAACGCCAGCTAGAATTGTTTTGATTTCTCCAACCGGAGTTATAAGAATTATTAACATAGCTAGCTTGTTCTTGACCTATCAGAGGACACTCATTAGTGGCATGGTCACCTCTACATAGCTCACACCTATCAACCTTTTTCTTCAAATCTCTCACCTCACGAACTAGACTATCAAGAGCAGCAGCCACACTAGTATCCATGGTGACATGGTGAACTCCTCTGGATGAGGTACTAGTAGCAGGACTGGATTTCATGTTTCCAGACCGCTGCTCATGTTCTGCTTGGGCAAAACTCTCAAACATTTCATTACATTCATTCACGTTTTTCTTACCCATTAAGTGCCCGCCCGCAGAAGTATCGAATCTAGCCCTAGTTTCATAATTCAACCCATTATAAAATTTCTCAACTAAAGCCCATTCGGACAAGCCATGCTGGGAGCAACGACTAAGGAGGTTTTGAAACCTCTCCCAAGCACGATAGTAAGGCTCGTCCAGCTCCATCCTGAATGAGTGGAACTCATCTCTAAGCCTAGATGCCTTGGCCGACGGAAAATACTTATGAAGAAAACGCTCACGAAGAGCCGGCCAAGTGGTGAATGTACCAGCTACATGAGATTCTAGCCAAATGGCGGCTCGATCAACAAGTGAAAATGGAAACAGCTGCAAGAAAATGGCATCATCAGACGCACCCTGCAACTTGAAAGTTCTACCAATTCGCTCTAAGCGACCTATGTGTGCAGGTGCGTCCTCATCCTCACGTCCATGGAATTGAGAGTTATTAGAGATAGCTGTCATGACGTAGGATGGGATCTGCCAGGAGTTATCATTAGCAATGGCAGGAAGTGTGATTGGATTGCTAACTCCTGTGAAGCCATGGGTGGCTTGCTGATGAACAGTCTGATTCTCAGTCATATGTGTGTGTGGTGAACTAGGTGGGCTAGAATATGCAGAAGAAGTAGAAGAAGGAGGTGTAGGAAAAGGTGTAGAATCAAAAACAGAAAGAGAAGAAGTACCAACCTCAAATGTGGGCAACGCAAGCTGCAAATCTTGATCCGGAGGTGGTCCTTGTGATCTCAAGCGGGGCATAAACCTGCAAAACGCAAAATTAAAACTATAAGACTGACTCAAACAAATAAAATAAAAACAAATAGAATTAAAAACAAACTAATTAAAAACACTTAGCACAAATAGCAATTAAATCAAGTAAGTCTAATTAACGCAATCGCCAAGAAGTCCCCGGCAACGGCGCCAAAAACTTTGATGTGTGCTAGGCTATACTAAAATAAACTAACAAATAAAACTCTAACTAGACACTAAAAAGCTTTAAATTTATAAAACTAAGACTCGATCCTAAGCAACACAACCGGCAGTGTACCGGTCGACTGTAGAATAGCTATTAAGTCCGAGTTATCGAACCCAAAGACTTCTGTATAGAAAACGAAAACTAAACTTACCTAAGACTCGACTAAAATACTAAGTGAAAGTAAAATAGGGGGTTTGTTTTTAAATTGCTTTAGAAAGAACTGAAAACAGGACAGACACAGAGAAAAGACTAGAATTGAGTTCAGATGATTAAAAACACTACCTAGGCAGAATCCTATACACGTTTTGGCTGTTCTTCTAACGGTTTTGGAAAGACTTGTGTAACCGGGATCTAGAGATGCTAACTTAAAAGGAACCTAGAGAAACCTCGACACTTTCAAGGAAAGCAACTAGATAGACCTAATAAGCCGATAAAACACCGGTTTGTGGATTACCCTCACAGGTTCTCCAAGAGAGCTAATAACACACCCAATAGGCACTCTACCTCACGGCGCGAGTGTCACAATACCTAAATGCAAGGGGATAGATCTGGAATGCCTAATCAGACTCAGGTAACCATGATATGAGCGGGAAACTAGACTGAACTCCTCACAGAGACTCTAACCTAGCAATCAATCACACAAGATAACCTGATAACCTATTAACCTCACAGTATTAAGATTAGTTGCATATTTGATTAATCCAATTCAAGATCAATTACTTCAATGATTCAATACGTCTACCAAATCATCTAAAAACCGCAAATACAAGGCAAACGATCTAGCATGCATCCATTATATGACAGACAATCACCAAGACACATGTGAAGCAATAAATCAATCACAAGAACAGGTCTAAATACACATCCACAACTGATCATGCAAACCAAATCATTATCATTAACTTTTAAACACAAGTACAATCCAAAAAACCGAAAGAATACTAAACTAAACAATGTATGTTCATCAAACCTAAGTAGCTACAGAAGTTTAGCCAAGAACCATGTTTATAACAGTAGCAAAACTAATAGGAGAAGTCATTGATTACAAAGGAATGAAAACTAAGAAGAGAAACGTAAAAACCGGGACGATTAAGCCTTCGATTCTTCAATTTCTAGCTCCCAACCTTCAATCCTTTGCTTCTAAGCTCCTGGAAATCGCCTCCCTTCGTCCTCAGCCGTCCCAATGCCGTCCAAAAGTCCAGAAATTCGCGAAATAGGGTTTTGGTTTGATTTTAAACATCTTTGCCGACAATCGCACCCGTCGCGTAGCGCGACGGGTTTTCAGATCTCTCGCGCGTAGCGCTAGACTTTGCGCAACCCGAAAAAATAGTCAGGTGGCCTTCCGGGTAATAAAGTGGATTCATCAGGGGTAATTTGGTCATTTCGCAGGTAATTCCACCCCTCGCGTATCGTGAGGGTTCCTCTCAATCACGACGCGTAGCGTGAGAGGAAGAAATTCAGATTTTTTTAATTGTTTTCAATTCCCGATCCACTCGGCTCGACCCCGGCACCTCGTTAACTTACGTTTAAGCTCCAAAATGCTTCCTTTATGCCCGGGATCCTGTCAAACACACAAAATATCAAAATATACGAATTCCAGGACAAAAACGAATATAAACAATGCAAATAATATACAAAATATACACTGGGAATCTAACTAATTAACACCATATCATGAACCCATGAAGAACAGGTCGCGACTGAGGTGTAATCGGTTCGGGCTGCAATCGTTGATGGAAATCAAATTCCTTATACAGGAAGTTTCTAATGACTTCGATGATGAGAAGCCCTATATCAAATTAGCATCAAATTGGCCGGAGGATGAATTTCGACTTGGTTGCAGATCCGCGACGAGGATGAGGCCAATGGTGGTGGTTTGTAGTGTTTTAGATGCAATTTGATGTACCATTAGTTTAGGAAACATATAACAGATCTTGTTGATTAGTTTATTTGCATTATTGCAAGTTGAGTGCGATCAATTGCTGGAAAGTGGTCGAGCTCGTGGGTTTCGAATGGAAGAAGAAGCAGTTGGTGTGTTTTTTTAATATTTACACAACTAGTCCCTGAGGATTCCCAAACTTATCATTTCATGCACCAACTGTTAAAAACAAGTTTTCAAAATGGAACAAATACCCCCTGAACTTTTATTATTATTATTATTATTAGTATGGGTATTATAATTCTACCCCCTTAAAATAATTTCGTCCACGAAATTGCTAGGTACAGATCAAACCAAGAAATGACATACGTACACGGAGTGATAAAGAATCAACGAGTGAATGAGATAACTCGTAATCATTTAGACGTAGAGACGGAGCTAATCACAAAAATAGAAACATGTAACAGATAGTCTGATGGTCAGAAATTCAAAACTGATATCTTTATAGCGTAAAGCCAGAATATGTCAAAAATACATTAATAAAAACCAAGTACTAAGCTGTAAAAAGATTCGGATATTGGAAACGGATTGTATCTTCCATCTCCCATGTAGCTTCGCGTTCAGAATGGTTTTTCCATAATATCTTAACAAAAGGTATAGTTTTCTTACGCATAATGCGTTCTTATCGGTCAAGTATAGCTTCTGGTTCTTCCTCGAATGATAAATCTTCACGGATCAAGTGAAGTGGATAGTTAACCACGTGAATGGGGTGATAATTGTATCCCCTTAAAAGAGATACATGGAAGACATTATGCACAGGTGACAGTTGAGGTGGTAAAGCCAAACGATACGAGACCTCACCAACTCTTTCTAGAATTTCAAATGGTCCAATAAACCGTGGACTAAGTTTCCCTTTAAAACCAAAATGTCGTACGCCTTTGCAAGGCGAAACCTTCAGAAATACTTTGTCACCGATCTTAAACTCCAAAGGTCGACGGTGTCGATCTGTATAACTTTTCTGTCTACTTTGAGCTTCCTTTAACTTTTCTCTAGCAATAGCAACTTTCTCATTCGTGATCTGAACTAACTCGGGTCCTTCGATGACTTCTTCACCGACCTCTTCCCAACAAATAGGTGCTCTACATTTACGACCATACAATAATTCGAAAGGTGCCATGCCAATGCTAGCTTGCCAAATATTGTTGTAAGCAAACTCGACCAAACACAAATACTCATCCCAGTTCCCAGTCCACTCTAAGGCACAAGCTCGAAGCATGTCCTCAAGTGTCTGAATAGTACGCCCCGACTGACCGTCAGTCTGAGGGTGAAACGCCGTACTAAACCTCAACTTGGTACCCCATGCAGCTTGCAAACCCTTCCAAAAGCGAGAAGTGAACCTCGGGTCTCGATCAGACACGATAGACACCGGAGTGCCATAAAGTCTAACAATCTCTTGTGTAAACACTTCAGATAGTTTGCTAACCGAAAATCCTTGCTGAATTGGGAGAAAGTGAGCCGACTTTGACAATCTGTCAACTACAATCCATATTGCATCATTCTTCTTGAATGTTCTTGGCAACCCTGTCACAAAATCTATTGAAATATCATCCCATTTCCATACAGGAATAGGTAGTGGCTGAAGCAGTCCACTAGCTCTTTGATGCTCAATCTTGACCTGTTGACAAGTAAGACATCTGCTAACAAATCTAGCCACGTCTTCTTTCATACCATTCCACCAGAAATTCTGACGAAGATCGCGATACATCTTAGTAGATCCTGGATGGATAGAGAACGGAGAACTATGTGCCTCAGCTAATAACGATTCTCGTAGAGAAGAATCAATAGGCACACATAAACGTTTACCACACCAGATTACTCCATGCTCATCTACTCTGAATTCTGATTGTTTACCAATCTCCACATTCTGTAAGATTGCCCAGAGTTCACCATCGTCTTTCTGTGCGTTCTTAATCCGGGATATTAAGTCTGACTCAATCTGGAGTGTAGCGAGATATCCGTTGCTCTTGCCAATATGTAGGCCAATACCCAATCTATCAAGGTCGGTAATATTCTGAGGCTGTAGCTGTAAGGAGGCTAGTGTTCCTGAGCTCTTCCTGCTAAGAGCATCAGCTACCACATTGGCCTTTCCCGGATGATACTGAATATTGGCATCATAATCTTTTAACAACTCTAACCATCTTCTCTGCCTCATGTTTAGTTCTTTTTGTGTGAAGATATATTTCAAGCTCTTATGATCAGTAAAAATATCACAAGTCTCTCCGTAAAGATAGTGACGCCATATTTTCAACGCGAAAATAACAACAGCGAGTTCAAGATCATGCGTAGGATAATTAACCTCGTAAGGTTTCAACTGCCGTGAAGCATAAGCAATGACCTTTCCGTGTTGCATCAACACACATCCAAGTCCTTTCTTTGAGGCATCACTGTAAATCTGGTATCCACCCGTACCCGATGGAAGTGTAAGAATCGGGGCAGACACCAATCTCTTCTTAAGCTCATCGAAGCTTTTCTCCCGCTCATCATTCCAAGAGTACTTAACCCCTTTCTTCAGAAGTTGCGTAAGGGGTAAAGCAATAACAGAGAACCCTTCGACAAATCTACGATAGTAACCAGCAAGACCAAGGAAACTACGGACTTCTGTGGCTGAGGTAGGTCTAGGCCACTTAGTGATCGCCTTTATTTTAGCAGGGTCCATCATAATACCATCCGCAGAAACGACATGACCCAAAAAGGCTACCTTGCTCAGCCAAAATTCACACTTTGAAAATTTAGCATAAAGCTTCTTTTCAAGTAGTGTTTCGAGCACGATACGAAGATGATTCTCATGCTCCTCCTTACTTTTAGAATAAATCAATATGTCGTCGATAAATACAATGGCGAACTTATCGAGGAACTTGCGGAAGACTCGGTTCATTAGGTCCATGAACACGGCCGGGGCATTAGTTAACCCGAACGGCATAACCAGGAATTCATAGTGACCATACCGAGTACGGAAGGTAGATTTAGGGACGTCAGAATCTTTGATCTTTAGTTGATGGTAACCAGACCTCAGATCAATTTTAGAGAAACACTTTGCACCCTGAAGCTGATCAAATAAATTATCAATACGAGGCAGAGGGTAACGATTACGGATAGTGATCTTGTTGAGTTCTCTGTAGTCAATGCAGAGCCTCATAGAACCATCTTTCTTCTTCACGAATAGGACCGGTGCCCCCAAGGCGAGACGCTTGGTCTAATAAATCTCAAATCTAGTAATTCCTGTAACTGCTCCTTTAACTCCTTAAGCTCCATAGGTGCCATACGATACGGTGCCTTAGAAATCGGCTCAGCACCTGGAATAAGATCAATAGTGAATTCTATCTCGCGATCTGGTGGAAGTCCGGGTAACTCCTCAGGAAACACGTCAGGAAAATCACATACAATCGGGTAATCAGATATGTTCGGCTTTTCGGAAGATGTAGCTTTCACCGAAGCTAGGAATCCCACGCAACCGTGCGATAAGAGTTTCTGAGCCTTAAACGCAGAGATGATTTTCAACGATTTCCGAGGCTGAGTCCCTTGATAAACGAGTTCAGGGCATTGAGGATTTCCAAATAAAACACGACGAGTCTGGCATTCAATAGTAACGTGGTGTCGAGTCAACCAGTCCATACCAAGTATGACATCAAAGTCACTCATTTGCATAGGAAACAAATCAGCTTTACGAATAATAGACTCGATTTTGATCGGACAATCTCTATAGACATGCGAGATGATCGTCGAATCTCCTAATAGAGTAGTAATAGCCAAAGCGTGCTCTAACGCAGTCGGTGCAGTCATTAAGTACTTAGCAAACAAAAGAGATACGACAGAATGCGTAGCGCCAGTATCAAATAAGACATAAATATCCCGCTTCCCAATGCAAAGGGTACCGGAGATCATACCTAGGGCATTTACTATCAGTATCGGATAAGACATATATATGTATCTAATACGTCCTCAACACCAAGTACCTCAAACAATTTCTCAATATGACTGATCCAATTTTGTACCTCGACCGGATCATTAGAAGTACTAAAAGACTTAGGCCTTTGCTTCTGGAAACGTTCCAACCAGACATGAATACCATCACGGGGTGGTGGTGTATTATCACTGGAAGGTGCTCCTGTATTGTTTCCACCAGGTGGCGCCCCTGTGGCATTACCACCCGATGATGCCCCTGTGGCATTTCCACCAAGTGGTACGCCAGTGGCGTTACCGACAGGTGGTACTTCGGTAACATTTCCAACTGTTGGCATTCCAGTGGCACTGCCAGTAGGTGGTTACAACCATATTAGCCTGCTGCATTTGCTGGAAAACAGTTTGGGCGGTCTGAGCCATCATGTTAGGGAGCATCCCCGAAATAGCAGTGTCGACAACATTAGCGACCAGTGCTTCCAAGTTTGCATCAGACGAGGGGCCATTCGAGTTATTGCGGTTGTTCACACGTCTCTTAGGAGCCATCGGAAATGAAGATATACGTGTGAACACTAGAATTTAGATTGGAAAGAGGTTAGATCCTAACCCAATGTCTACCCATTACCTTACAAGTTTATTATTAATGTTTAAGTTTTCTGCAGGAAAGAGCCTTTGCTCTGATACCACAACTGTAACACCCCAACCCAACAAGGCTGACGTGTCACTAATACGGATATCAAATCAAAAACCAATCCATGATATTACAGAAACGGTCAGACGAAATAACTTCAAACAAACCAAATAATCCGAAAGAACCTAATTAGTATGTTCAATACATCAATTAAAGTAAACGATAATCTTGGTCTTCAATTCACTCTTCACTGGTTTCCCGGATTACCCTGCTGACCTGACGTGCATGAAAACAAAAGCACGCCTGAGCATAACACTCAGTGAACGGAATAGCGGATAACAAAAATAAACAGACATGATGATAATCAAAGAATTGGCATATATCAAAAATAACAGACATGATGATAATCAAAGAATTGGCAGATATCAAAAATAACAGACATGATGATAATCAAAGAATTGGCAGATATAAAAAATAACAGACATGATGATAATCAAAGAATTGGCAGATATCAAAAATAAACAGACATGGTGACAACGGAGAATCAAAGATCATAAGATATATATATATATCAAATAGAACATACGGCATAAGACATATATCAGATAGAACATACCCCGAGCTAATAATCATATCATATATTAACTGAACAGAGGGAACACAGGTAGCGAGCCCGTGAACCAATGTGAAATGGAGTATGGGCAGACATACAAACCATTCACCAGAGTCCTGAATGGAATGGTGTGTAACCATCCATCAGGAAATAAAAGGACTAACCTAGGATCGATCCATACGCCTCTGAGGAAATAATAATATAACAAGACATAATTTCAGAGTCCTCTTTAGAGACGCCGTGATCTCAGCTCACCGCCACGGTTGGTGCCACGTTATCGATGCCGCAATAACGCGTCTTGGTCACCCCCAAGATAGGGAGAGCTCGGGTAACAAATTCAGAAATATATAGTAGTAAAACTACTTATAACAGAATCAAAAGAAAATTATCTATGTATGACAGGAATCAAAAACGAAAATCAAATACGAGACGGGAATCAGGAATCTGTACTACAAAGTAACGGAAACAAAAGTAAATACTTATGATAACAAAGAAACAGAATCCGTACCTTATACACGAATGACAATAATCAGAAACAAAGTCTAGGCTCAGTTAACGCCGCGAGAACCTACGATAACGTAACGCAAATTATAGTTTGGATTTTCTTATTTCAGATTGGAAAAATTCCAGTTCTGCCCCTATATATTCGCACTCGTTAAAAATACTAAACGACGTTTAAAAACTCTGAAAATCTCCAGTTTACTAGATTAGTGATTTCTAAACAACTTTCGTTTAGAAAAGTTTCTGATTTGGATTACCGAAATATGAGAAAAACGTGGATCTTTACAACTGCGCAGAACTGCTAGCTGTTACGAAAACGACTGTTTAGAGGTCTAAACGAATGAGTTTTTCGATGTTTTATATATCAATGGATTCGTCTTTCGACGAACTTCGTCATGGACATAAGGTTTAACTGATTTGAATCTGTTATGAAAACGTTATGGCCTCTGTAAGTTGGTTGTAAAATACGTATAAATCAAGGTATTTTGATAAACCGTAAAATCATTTCTGGTTAAAATACATCCGTTACAGGTTTGAAAATATTTTATAAATAAGTATAAATCATGATTTAAATAATACTAAGTGAAAGGAAACGTTTAGACTAATAATAATTTATTAATTATTATTTAAAATCTATTCTTTTTAAAGAATTATTCAAAAACATTCTTTATTAAAATGTTTTATTACAAAGACATTTATTTAATTTTTCATCAGAAAAGTACAGAAATATCTAGTGACTTTTAGAAATATTTGAAGTTTACAAAATAGTTTGTATATTTATAAAATATTTTCTGTAATTTATTTAAGGCTAAAAGCCTTTTAAAAAAAACATGGGGGTGCCCGGGTTCGAACCCGGGACCTCATGTTAGGGGCAACAGTGACTTAACCAATGAACCAAGGCATCTGCCGCAATATAATTCAGTTCTTAAATCTTAAAAACAAACTTAAACAATTTCCCCTAAATCCTCCAAGAACCCTAATAATCTGTGATCCAAATCGAAGTTCGATTCGTAGTTGTTTATGGAATTAAGCATAGGGCTTTCAATCCTAGACTAAAATCGAGTATGTATATAGTTTTAATTTACCAGAATGAAGTCGATTCGATGATGAACCCACGAAGAACAGGTCACGACTGAGGTGTAATCGGTTCGGGCTGCAATCGTTGATGGAAATCAAATTCCTTGTACAGGAAGTTTCTAATGACTTCGATGATGAGAAGCCCTATATCAAATTCGCATCAAATTGGCCGAAGGATGAATTTCGACTTGGTTGCAGATCCGCGATGAGGATGAGGCCAATGGTGGTGGTTTGTAGTGTTTTAGATACAATTTGATGTACCATTAGTTTAGGAAACATATAACCGATCTTGTTGATTAGTTTATTTGCATTATTGCAAGTTGAGTGCGATCAATTGCTGGAAAGTGGTCGAGCTCGTGGGTTTCGAATGGAAGAAGAAGCAGTTGGTGTGTTTTTTTTTTAAATATTTACACAACTAGTCCCTGAGGTTTCCCAAACTTATTATTTCATGCACCAACTGATAGAAACAAGTTTTTAAAATGGCACAAATACCCCCTGAACTTTTATTATTATTATTATTATTAGTATGGGTATTATACCACCAGTCGCAAGTCATACCCCCAGATGCGCGGGAACCGGATTGAATCCGTAAACCCTCAACCCCCATCAGGATTGAACCCGGGATGAAATCCGGGATGAAACCCCGAGCAAAACCCTCACTGGATGCCGCAGAAGTTAAATGGGTAGTGTGTGATTTGAATATAGGTCACTTAGTACACTAGAACAATTCTTTAACCACTCCACAACTTACATCATTTGCAACATTATATATGATAAAAGAAAACATAATTCTAAAAACAAATAAAAGAAGGAAAAGGGGTAAAAGTATATATTAAGATAACGTTGTAAAACAGTATTGCTTTGAAAATTATGCAACATTATATTAAAAAAAATTATAATTACAAACAAACAAACAAACATACTCAGTGTATCCCCGCTGAAGAGCAGGATCTGATTAAAAAAAATTAAGATATAAAAAATTATATTTAAGATAAAAAATTATTTAGTTTTAGTGAAAAAAGTTCAAAGGAAATTAAAAAATTAAGAACAAGAAAAGAAATAAAAAATACTAAAGATAAAAAAAATTCAAATGGCGGGTAGAGATTCAAACCAAGGGTAGTTGCCTGATAAGTGAAGGGTGCGGCTATGGAGCCAACCTTACACACTTGAAAATGATAAAAAAAAAAAAAAAAAAATTTACTGATTTTTGTGAATAGAGGTAAAAATAAAGAATGAGATGTGAGAGAGTTTTTAAAAATTAAATAAATTTAAGTATAAAGATGTTTTTTAATAAATTGTAAGGATAAAGAAAAATTTACTATTAATGCCATTAGCATAAAAGTTAGCTTCCATTTGTGTAAAGAACAAATCTATTACAAACGGTTACATAAAGATCATTCAATATGTTTTTTCCAAATATAAAATATGTAACCTAAATACATCTAAACTTAAAGTTATTCTTTATTTTGTCTTTAAAATAACAAGAGAAAAAAAAAGTATGCATGTGTTACCACCTTAGTGAAGCAAATTACTCTTCAGAAACAAACTCTTCTCTAGGAGCCGACCATTTTATTTTAGTATTTTACTATCTATTTAAGTAATAAAATGTGGATGGAGTGGCAATGAACATTTCAAGAAAATTGTCACACACGTTTCAAGGTGGAATCTTTTTGTGTGTGTTCCCAATATTTTCAGAACTTCCCATCTACTCGCATCAAGATTTTGGTTCATATATTATCTTTTACTTGCAGTTGAAGCAAAGTAGCCTTTTGCAAAAACTTTCAACTTAATCCTCCCTATACTATAACATAATATAATATAATCGGAAGTTACAACCGACCCTCTAAATTTTCACATCTCTGCCTTCGATGCAAGTGCGTAACTGGAGTACTCGCTACACTCGATTTCTCATGTTAGGGTCGTCGTCGTCTTCTTATTTTTTAACGGCAAATATTCGATACTGTTTCGGATAACACTTGTTATATTAATCAGGCTCACCTATACGTTTTCTAGCTAGGACCGCATCTCCAAACTTGCTTATTTATGTTTATTTCAAAGAAATTTATTATAAGTAAACAAACTTTAGATTTAATTATGTATGTTACTAAATTGGGTCGTTAGACTAAATTATACCTCTATAGTACGTTGTTATCATCTGTGTATTATTATCAAACGTCCACATGATATATGATATTACTCAACCGTCCCCATCATTAAGTGTGTGGGATACACGTATCCATGTAAGTACCGATATGACTAAACAATTTTTCAAGAATCAAATTGACAATAGAATAGTATATTCACTTCTAGAAAAAAAAATTTCTACGTGTTTTTCCATCACGAATGGATATGAAAACAAAATTTGCTACGTATTTACGACATATATATTTTGTAGAATAAGTACTCGTGGGGAATGTTTAAGACACACTTGCAACGTAACATACGACATATTTGCAACAAATTTTGGCCTAGCAAGCTGTTGCACATTTCCCGCGTGTTATCTTAATTACCTTAACTTAATCATTCTGAACTATTTTACGAATTGTGATGCATTTGCCACACATTGTTTTTTTTTATTTTAATTGCTATTTTTTTATTACTGACACGTTTACAACACAATGTTTTTTATTTTAAATGCTAACTTCATTTCAACGTTAAATTTGCTGCACAATATTATTATTATTATAAAATACTAATTTTTATACAACGAAACATTTGTTGTTTTTATTTTTCACATTAAAAACATATCAAAACAGCTCCTGGTTAACGCTTAAAACAAATTTGTTGCATTGGATTCTATTCCAACTTAAAACACGACTGATTACGGGTAAATGAGCCGAACAAACACGAACGGAGTATTGTTCGTGTTCGTTCATTAAGAAAATAACTTGTTCACTAACGTTTACCGAACGAAATTTATTATTCGCATTCGTTCATTAAGAAAATGAATTCGTTCACGAACTGTTCATGAACATTTATGAACACAATTGGAGGTAAGTGAACACACATAAATATTCATAAACATTAATGAAACCAAATAAAATTTTCTAAAACAAACATATATAACCCATCATATATAGATTATTTCAGCTAAACTCACAAACATTATGTAATATCAACTAAAATGAATAATTACTTACCATAATTATCACAAACATAATCTTTAAATGAACAAACACAAACAAATATTAACGAACACATTATCGAATGTTTACGGACATAAATGAACGAACACATGCCCCGTTCTTGTTCGTTCATCTAACTACATGAACAACATTTTTTTATTCGTGTTCGTTCATTTATTAAAAGAACGAACATAAACGAACTTCCCACCAAACGGTTCACGAACTATTTATTAAACGTTTGGTTCGTTTACAATCCTATGACTAATGTGTTGTTAATTACAACACGTTCACACAAAAACAAACATGTGTTGTTTAGATATCAAATCATCTTCGATTTGAACCAAAGTGAAGAAGAGAAAAACGATGATGACTCTCATTGCAACACAAATTGGGGTGGAACTCCTAGTTTTATTTATCGACTGCCAGCAAAACGAAATCACTATCCTATGACTGTATATGATTGTATGAAGACATGCAATGTATGAGAGCTTGGTAATTAAAGGTAGTGAACCAATCATGGAGGAAACTAAACCAATATCAAAAGTTTTCTACAAATCAACTATTGCTTGTAGTTGGTTAGTAATATATTGATAAACTATTCACGTAATTGGTGATAGATTTTATGAAAAATTAAACACACGGTAGAGATGCTCATTACAATTATAAATGCATGGTTGCCCAATAATTGTTACCAATGTGGGCTTATAGAACTTCATTGTCGTACCAGATATACTATAGACGTTCTTCATATTAATTACGACTATCTTAGACTTAGACACAGACACAAATGATTGCAAAAGACAACATACATGCACAATCTAGCATTATAACAGTTGTCTTGTAAGGGTTGCATCTTTTGACCATTGTGGATGTTTTAATAGTTTCGTGATGTTCAACATTCTTAGTTTATCATATGAGAATAGTGTGACTGATGGATGGCTTATGCACTAGACGCACTCTATGCTTGACACAAGCATCCAGCACACAACTTCAATTCCAATCCAACTAAGGCTGTTCAAAAAACACATAACTCATGCTTCTCTTGAAGTTTGCTCGAAAATAGGTTGAATTTAAAAAGTTTGCTTGAAATCTACTCATATGTGAAACGGTCGAGCTCAAGTCAAGATCAACTAAGCTTGTAGCTCACTCGTCAGTTGGCTCATGGGTTTGTTTGTTGGCTCGTTCGTGGGCTTCTAAGCCTGAATAATATTTTTATATCAATTATAAACCAAAATTATGACATATATTTTGAAAAGATCATAGACTATGATCATTTTGACATTTATAATAAAAAACTAAATATAAATAGATAGAAGATGATCATTGTCCTTTATATACCAATCTCGTATGAATATTATAACGAATTAAGATTAAAATGATATAACACTAATTAATTTTTGTTTTGGTATATATATATATATGTGTATAAGAAGTAATTACGTAATTCATTTATATAAGTAAACAAGTTGACTGATGAGCTAAGCCCGAGCCCACCCTAACTCAATTTATTTCGGCTCGTTTACAACCGTAAATTTAACTAGCATGCCTACTCTCTATCATCCATTCATAACAAAAAAACACTGATTACTATTTCATTTTTGGGGTTTGGATCTTGTCAATAGAGCTAGATTCTAATTCCCTTACCTTGATGCTAGATCGAGTTAAGCACTAACAAGACTTTTCTAGTGATAAGTAGATGACAAATACGGAATCTAAGTCAACTATCTTACTGTCAAACACAAAGTACTTTGAGTAAAAGTAAATACACATGATGTTTTTTCAAAGTATTCACTTGATTAATCTTTTTTGAGTATGATGAGTATGAATCAGTAAATAACAAGCTAACCTCAAAACTATATAAGTGTGGGGTATTTATACTAAGAAATCTAAACACTTAGAATAAATCATTATTATATATTCTATGTTTAATATAACAGCTATAAATCGTAGGCAGACAATCGACACATTAGAAATCAGCAGCTTCAATACAATGTTATCTCCAAAAAGAAAGAACACTGTAGTCGCAGACTTGCTTTGGTCCAGAAAGTCTTGTCTTGTGTAACAGTCGATGAGCAACTCATCAAGTTGAGTGCAGATCAGCAATAGCCAATCAACAATTCATCAAGTTGAGTGTTGATTGACAGTGATTCAATATTTGGCAGATTTTGGCACAGAGAGTGCTGAATCTTTTAGTTTTTGGTTGCTTCATTATCTTCATGGATCAACAGTTGACTATGTGTTGATGCAAATACATTTTCGTTATATGATAACTAAAGAACATCTTTATGTTGTTCAGACCTTAATAAACAAGTTATTGATGTTAACTACATAATGCAACATCAGTAACATGTGGTACTTGAGTGTAGTACATTCCAAATATACGAATGAAATAATAGGAAGATCAAATAGAATTAACACTATGGTTTATACCTTTTAAAGATAGGTTGGTAGTTCGAGTATCATTCACCACTTAATTTTCCTCTCTAAGAAAACACGTAACACACACAAGCATTATATGTTGTCAAGGAAACATTATAATGTAAGCATCTCCACTAACTTAATAAGGTCAAAAGACCATTTAGACGCTCTTCAATAACCATATGAAGAAATGTTTGATCATCAATAATATCTCTAATGTACTTGTGTTAGTTCATGGCTATATTGACAATTACAAAATCTTAGAAAGATAGTATCAGTAGGAGATGTATATCTAATTAGTATTATGTGAAATTAAGAGGTTATTATTATGTGAACTCCCTTACCATTAAAATTTTAAAAGTTCATGATTCAAAGCTCAAGAGGAATATTATTAACAAAAGTCATCAGCCTAGTGAAAATATGAAGTTAGAATAATAAGAATATTCAAGAATGTTATGATTGTGAAATGATTGTAATGTATTCAATTTAGGAATGACATGGGTATCTATACAATTGTATTTTTACTATTACATAAAGAGTAAATTACATGGATCGTCCCTTAGGTTTGCTCAAATTTCATCTTTCGTTTTTAGGATCGAAAAAATTACAGGTTTAATCCTAATATTTGAAAAAAAAACATATTTCATCCGTCGGTCTAACGATCATTAAATAATTCCGTTAATTGGAAGCAAAATGACCATTTGCCCTTCTTCTTCCTCATTCAACACCATTTTAACCACCACCACCACTCCACCACACCACCGTCTTCCCCACCACACACCACCATCCTCACCGACGGCGAAACCATCGAGTGGGTGCTGCAACAAGCCGACCATCGAGCGGCTGCTGCAACAAGCCGAGCCAACCATTATCGCAACCACCGGCACGGGTACAATTTTGGTGAACTTTTCGTCACTCAACATCTCACTTTGGAGCTCTGGGTCCGGTATGTCGGTTCTTTCAAAGCTCCAATTGGGTTACTTCAAACCGAATTTCGCCCTCCCACATAATCAAAATCTTTTCGCTGGAATTGGGTTATCTTCATTGGAAAATAGCTCATCAAACCTTTTGAATATTGGGTCATCAACAAGTCTTCATTAGCTGTTACAAATGAAACAGGAGAATAGGGATTGAATGAGAAAGAAGAAGGACAAAATAGTCATTTTCCAACCATTTAACGAAATTAATTAACGGTCGTTAGACCCAGGAATGGAACATGTTATTTATTTTCAGGCCTTAGGACTAAACATGTAATTTTTCAATCACATGGACAAAATGTGAAATTTGATCAAAACTCAGGGACGATCCGTGCAATTTACTCTTACATAAACTATCCAAAACCATTAGCTAATTATAATATGATTTAATATTTCCCCGGAAACTAAGGGCGGGGAGTGACTTGTAGCTTAGAACGTGAGAACATGAATCTTTGACTTAGTTATGGCTTTGTAAATATATTCACGATCTGCTTATTTATTGAAATAATACGTGAAGTTTCCTTTATGCTACCGTTTCACAAACATTAAAAAATCAATTTTAATGTTCTTTTTTTAGCATGAAATACTGGATTAGGTGCAAGAAAGGTAGCACCTAAATTGTCACACTAGGGAGGGGGTAGTATTTATGCCTATCCCTAGTTCATGAACAAGAGCTTGTAACCTTGTCAACTCAGTAAACTTGTCAATAGATAATAGATAATTTTTTTCCAGTTTACATGCGACTGTACAACAAAGCTCCTGATGGACCGACTGTCATCTAGGTAGGTAGCCCAATCAATAGCAGAGAATGTGCGTGTAGACAAGGTTGCCTATGAACATCAATGAAAGCCTGAAGTGTGAACCTAGATTTATTCATATAAGTAGTCCCATCCAATTATGCTTCGTAAATACGTGAGAATGTGTTTGGTTATAGAAAAATGATTATCAGATGAGCATGCATCTATTTGTACACATTGTTGATAGAAAACATAATATTATGTCTAGATAGTGTGACATATTGAAGAGCAGCAACAATTTACCGATATTTGACATCGTCTGAAAATAAAGGACTGTACTCGAGAGATAAAACTTGTGAGGGGCTCATAAGAGAGGTAAAGATAAAGATGTTAGTATTAGTAGCTTCATGCCAAGAGGTAAAAAATTGTATAGAAATAAGTGAAATTGTATCTAAGTAAATGAATTTGTACATGACTAAAATTATGCCCGAGTATGTGAAAATGTACCTCCATATGTGAATTTGTGTCTAAGAATCTCAAATGTACCTTCACATGTGAATCGAACCACTAAGAACTCTTTTCAATGCAACTTGAATCTCTGATACAATATGAAAGTAAATGAATATGTGCATGAGTAACTAAAATTGTGCATAAATAAGTTAAATATACCTAAGTAAGTGAATGTAAACATGAATAGCTGAAATTATGCCTAAGTGAAATTATATGTAAGTGAACTTACACATGAGTAGCTAAAAATGTACATCCACATGTGTATTTGTGTTTATCTCAAATGTACCTTTAGAATCAAAAGTAGGAGAGTCAAGTTGTATTAAAAGGTGTTGTTAATTAAATCATATTCTTCTAGAAGACTATGTTAGTCTTACGGGTGGCTAACCAATTCATTCCCAACATAACATCAAACCCTCCTAAGGTAATAACAAATAGACAAACGGAAAATCTATAACTTTTCACTTACACGTAACAGTCTTTTATAGCATCACTTATCCTAGTGAATCTACCAATAATAGTCTTTACTTCAAATACAATTTCTATTCTCCTGCTCCCTATGTTTAGTATATTTACAAAACGTTGCAACTATGAAGCAAGAAACACTAACGCTGCCATTCTAGGTAATAATATAAATTACAAATAACTAGTGTAAGATTTTAATTACAATGGCTAGTTTTAATTAGTCACTTACTTTAGTTTTATGTCGTAAACATACCCGTCATGAGTCATATAGTATTCGGTTTTTCTACATCCTAAGAGTTGATTATATTATTGTTAGTATGTTCAGTTATGAAGAAACACACTTTCATCCTTGAAGATATTCCAAATATGTTCACGTGTGAAGGAACAAACTTACATCCTTTAAAATACTTTATATGCTCATAAGTGAAGGAACAAACTTAACATCCGTAAAAATATTTCTAAGTAACTCAGAAGTGCTTACACCCTATCCTCGCATGATCATTAGAATCTATACATGGAACTCTAATCTTTTATTCAACCAAATATCTTTCTTTCTATGTCAAGTTGAATTAACTATAACTCTATCTAGTCGTAATATAATCTGTGTATTATAACTTATGTTTATCAAAATATGAAAGCACGCATGTTGTTCGTAAATTATGAACCGGTAAGTTTCGTCTAGAAGTGCTAATTTCAATTTCTTGTGTTACTAATGAGTATCATATTTGTTCTTACATACTTAAAATCTTAAATGATAATGATAAAATTTATAAAAAAACAAAATACAAAATACATACAAAAGATAAACATATCAATGAAAGCCATTCAATCATTCATAGGTTAGTTCAATGCAAGTACTCAATTTTTCCACGTATAACACGTTGGTTATTTATAAAATAATTCATCGGAAAAAGAATTAATACGATTGAACCCACCCAATTTTGACACGAGCGTTTCTTATATGACCTACCCATTTTGTCATATATAATTTACCTCTCTTTTGGTTCGCAACGGGTAAATTTTAAGCTTGGTAATGTAATAAAACGATTTGAGGAGGGTTTCTTCGTTAATCCTATGTGTGATAACTTAAGTTAATTCGTCAAAATCAATCAAAATTATTATTTTATTTGTTTAAATAACTTATTACATATATATAATGTTATGTTTTTTATATATGTTTAACTTTTGTTGATACATATGTACCTAGATTCTGATCTCAATGTAATATCTATTTAATGTCTTACATATATGTAATAGAAAGACGATTAATGAAATGCAAATGGTTGTTTATGCTTATAAGGTTTAATGTTTCATTAATGGGTTGTGTAAAGTATGGTTGATTGATTGTATAGGTAAGTGATTGTTTGAATTGATATGCATAATGTAATGAAATCTAATACGTTCAAACTTAGCATTATTCAGTTATCATGCGAATGGCCCATGCCAATGGACCATACGCATGAATAACTTCATGCGAATGATACAGTCGCACGACTGAACCAGGAGTCTGGATCAGTCGTAAGACTAGAACATGAGATTGAACCAGTCGTATGACTGATTGCTCAGTCATACGTATGGATCAAGCGCATAGCTCAATCGCACGACTGAACCATGTGTATGATTCAGTCACACGAATGAGAAACCCTTACCTATAAATATCACTTAATTCATGGAAAAACATAACACTTCGAATATTTGCAACCCTAGTCGACCCAGAGCGCCCTGTTCGTCCATTCCAACTTCACAAAACGTTTCAGATCATTCCTAGTTCGTTCTTAACGTTTTCTAATCGTTAGGTTTGATCTTGTTAACGTTTTCCCTGATTGGATCGCCAATCAAATAGGATTCCGCACTATTTGATCCGGTATAACGAAGAATAAGTTAGTACTCCGTCCGTACACGGTCCTAACAAGTGGTATCAGAGCCTTGGCTCTTGATTCTACGTGGATTCAATCGTTTATGTGAAAAAGTCTACGTTTTTAAGCGAAAAGATCCTTTCTTTCTGCTAAAAAATCAAGTCTTTACGTGTGCATGTTCTGAAAAATCAATCTTTTTCGAGTTTCAGCCGTCAAGGGTGCAAAAACTTGCGTTTTAGGTCAAAGTGTGTGAAAAACCTCGTTTTCAGCCGTCTCAGTCGCACGATTATCTCAATCGTACGATTGAAGTCTAGTCGCCTAGCTCAGTCGCCCAGTTGAGTCAGTCGGTTGTTCAATCGGCCGGTTGAGTCAGTCGGTCTGTCCTGTCATTCAAGTGTCAGAATCGCCTAGTCTAGTCGCCCGATTGAGTTCAATCGCACGATTGTATCTCAGTCGTTCCCCAGTCGTCCTTCCAGTCGCATACTCAGTCTGTGTTTTTCAAGTTTAAGTTATATTCATTATGGACACCGAAAATTTCGCGTTCTCAGCAGGGAAAGATTCAAGGATCCAGAACTTACTGCTACTGGAGAATGAGATTGGTAACCACAATAAGCCACCTAAGCTTCTGTCTATTGATGAGTTCCCGCAGTGGAAACAGAGGTTTGAGATTCATCTAAATGGCGTGGACACTAATCTTTGGAATGCTATTGAGACTGGTTATACCATGCCAGTTGGTGTTGATGGTATACCCTTAACGTTGACTGGATTGACTGATGCTCAAAAGATTGCCTATGATGCTGAAAAGAAAGCCCACGCAATGTTAACTCAATCTATTCCTAAAGAGATTTTCCATCAGTATTCTGATCATAAACAAAGTAAGAAATTCTGGAAAGATCTTGAGAAAAGGTATGAAGGGAGCTCAACACTTAAGTCCTTGAAGGCCAAAGCACTTAAAAAGGAGTTTGATAATTTTTCTGCTATTGGAAATGAGAGTCTGGATGATATCATTGACCGCTTCTATCATCTGATGAGTGAACTTTACGCTCACGGGGTAACCACGTCTAAAGAAGAAAAGGTCTCTAGTTTGGCTGATGGACTTCCAGAAAAGTGGGATTCGTTTATTTCCACCTTGAGACACAATTCAGTTCTTGAGACTTTGGATATAAATGATTTTATCCTGAAACTGTGAGAGGAAGAAGTTAGACACAAGTACAAGGCAAAGAAGGGTTCATATGCTCAGGATCCATCGCTCTACAATGTTACTCCTACTTCTACGTCTACTTCCAAAACCTCCAGCGTTCCTCTGCAAACTGCGTTTGTGTCAAATGCATCATCATCTTCTGATCAAGACTCATTATCTGCTAGTGAGTCACATGGTGCATCTGGGGTTCTACAAGGTCCTATAGTCACTCAATCAACGAAGTTAAGAACTGAAAATTTAGGTAAAGTAACTGTAGAAGTTGCAAAGGAGCACATGGATTTACTTGCTGCGGTAGTTCATTCGTATGATGGTTTAGTTGCTGGGAAAATAGGCAACTGGCTGATGAAGACTACGAACAGGTGGATGAAAATGATCTGGAACGAATGGATATAATGAGGGCTCTCGCAAGTGCTGTGCGACGAGTAAAGAAATTTTTGAAGAAAACAGGGCAAAATCTGGTGGCTACAAAAGACACTACGTTTGGTTTCGACAAGTCAAAAGTCACCTTCTTTAACTGTGGAGAAAAGGGCCACTTCAAAAGGGAATGTGTCAAACCTAAGAAGACTGGCAACGGAAATCCATTCTCATCGTTTCACAAACAAGATAAGGAGAAAAAGGCAGCTCCATCAAGCAGTGACTCCAAAGCTATGGTTGCACAAGGTGATAAAGGACAGGATTGGTCCTTCAGGTTTTTATCTGACAGTGAAGCCAACATAACATCTGTGGATGATCTAAATGAAGACTCAACGAGTGAGGGGGAGAGCTCAGCTGAGATTGATACTGCTGAAATGGATGAGACTTTAGCTGTTGTTAACCAAATTGTTAAGAATGAGATGAATGCTGAATCTGAAGCACAACCACTGCCTCAAAATGCTTTCATGGCCGGAACGTCCACATCTGCACAGGTAGAATCAAAAGATGAACAGTTTGCTAAACATTCCTGTGTTGAATGTGAAAAATTTAGGGAAAGCATTGACTTAAAATTTGATAGGTTATTAGATCATAACGATAACTTAATAAATGACCTAAACTTGTGCACTGAGGCTAACAAAGTTTTAAAACAAAATGAAAGCAGTTACGAAGAAAAGGTTGAGGCATTAAAGAAACAATTAAAAGAGACTGAAGTTGTTGCACTCAATCAAGATAATGATATTAAATTTTATTTAAAGACCATTGAAGAAACTAAAAAGGATAAAGCAGTTTTACAAGTTGAGAATGAGTCTTTAAAACAAAAACTTCATAGTCTTGCGAGCTCCTCGCATATTATGAAAAACTTGGTTAAGGAACGCAACAACGGGGAAGGTTTGGGATACAAAGTTGTGCCTCCACCACATGAGACCTTGTTAAACACCAAACAACATCCAATCAATGTTAACCCCATAAAGGATCATGCGGTGACAACTCCTCTGGTCAGCGACCCGGATACAGCAGTTAACTCTGCCCCTTCGGTTTCTGACCAGACAGCTTCTACATCAGGCACAACTGGCACACAAATCACTGGAAAACGAGTAGAAGAGAATGTTCAAGCATCTCTTGGGTTGGGTCAAAAATCGCCTATCACACAACCTAAGATTTTCAAAACCACTCAAGCTAAACCAGTAAAGCAAGATAACCACCATCTTCTAAGACAAAACACAGATAATGTTAAACAAGTTAAATTTGTCAAGGAAGGTGCAAGTCTTAAAAGTGAGAACAAAAAGAAAATACTCGAAGTGTATTCACCGCCCCACAAGAGATCTCCTAGCCCTGATGAATGGAGGTCCTGCTATACTTGTGGACAGCGCGGTCATATTTCTACAAATTGTCCTCGCTATCAGACTCCAAGAATTAAGGTTGCACTAAACAACGAAGTTAAGCTAGATTCTAAATAGCGATCTAAGACTCCTGTTAGATCAAAAACACCTATTAGGTCTAAAACACCTTCTAGGTCGTTCTCTTCTCCCCCACGCCAAAAGCATCACAGACAAGTCACTGACAAGTCTGAGATGCCAGAGGTAAAATCTGGTTTTGAATCTAAACCAAAAACTCAAACAGTAAATCAGTCTAAAGTATATCACAAGCAATCCTTTCACAGGGATGGTTTGTGGAAAGCCGAAACAACTGATGGGTCTGAAAGCAAGGACAAGCTGAGAGTTGAAATTCCACCCACTGATAAAGGACAGTGGGTTGAGTTCATGATGGTTGATGCCTCTGGGAAACCCAAGCCAGTCAAGGCTTGGGTCCCCCTCCTTAACTGATTATTTTCTATTATGTGCAGGTTGTCCGCTATAGTGCGTCTGCAAATACATGGATAGTAGATAGCGGAGCTTCGGGCACATGACGGGAAATAAGTCCGTCCTTTACAATGTCAAACAAATTAAAGTGGGACATGTTTCTTTTGCTGGAAACAAAGGTGGATACATTACCGCTCAGGGAGAAGTAGGTAGTGAAAAGGTAAGGTTCGACAAAGTAAATTTTGTTCAGCAATTAGAAAACAATTTACTTTCTGTGTCTTAGATTTGTGACAAGGGATTCAAAGTCATGTTTGACAATCACAAGTGTTACATTCTGAAGAAAGAAATGGAAATTTTAGAGGAACAGGTATTAATGTCAGCATCTAGATATAATGACCTGTATGTTCTAAACATGTCTAATGCTTCTACTAGTGCTTCTACTGTTCAATGTTTCTTGTCTAAAGCTATAGAGAAGGACTCCATTTCGTGGCACAGAAGAATGGGACACATTAATCATAGGAAAATGAATCATCTGATTCATAACAACTTAGTTGATGGAGTTCCTATCAAGAACTTCAAACTACCTGATTTTTGTGTCTCATGCAAGAAAGGAAAGCAAACCAGGAAATCTCACAAGACCAAGCACGTCAATCCTATCGAGATGCCCCTGGAGCTACTACACATGGATCTTTTCGGTCCAGTCAGCACGAAGAGTATCGCTGGAGACTGGTACTACTTCGTAGTCACTGATGACTACTCACGATTCTCGTGGGTGATGTTTCTGAAAGCAAAATCAGAAACTTTTGAGTCATTCAAAGTGTTGGTCACCACTTTGGAATCACTTTACAAGCTGAAGGTTAGGAAAATTCGCTCAGACAATGGAACCGAGTTTAAGAATCAGTGGATGGATGTCTTCTGCAAAGAAAAGGGAATTGTTCATCAATTCACCTCTGCATACACACCACAGATGAATGGAGTTACTGAGCGAAAGAACAGGAGCTTGATCGAGACAGCCAGGACTATATTGGCAGACTCAAAACCGCCAGTGCGGTTTTGGAACGAAGCTGTTGCCAATGCATGCTACACACTCAATCGTGTTTCAGTAGTGAAAAGGTACAGGAAGACTTGCTATGAGTTACTACAGAAGCGTAAGCCTAACCTGGAGTATCTGGAACCTTTCGGTGCTCCTTGTACGCTTCTGAAGAAAACTCAAGAGGGCAAGTTCAATGAAAAGGCAGATCAGGGGATCTTTCTGGGATACAACATACCCGACAAACGAGTTTACAACAACTCTACTGGTCAGGTAGAAGTATGGTGTAATGTTGATGTTCAACGTTTCACCATCCCCCTGCTGGAAAAGGTCCATCATCATTCTTTGACTACGATGACTTTTTCAAATCATTCAATCTTCCTCAGATAGATTCAGATGATGATATCGCTACTCAGATGATGCACGATGTTCTAAACTCACCGAATCTGGATACTAGCAATGCAACACCTGCAAGTGGTTCATCGGGATCTGCCACAGCTAATCGGGTTTATAGTGAGGACTCATCTGATGATGAAGAAGCAACTGAAACCAGCAATGCACCAAATGTTGATCAAGAAGGAAGCTCTTCAGCTGCTGAACCTGCATCTGGAAATACAGATACTGAAACTCCAGTCACAACTATGGACTCTGAAGTTGTTGTTCCTACAACTCCCATGACTAGGATCAGTACGAATCATCCGCTAGATGCTATCATTGGTGATCTTCACTCCGGCGTGCAGACTAGAAATCGACTGTATACTGTTGATTACGCTGAAGTTATGGAAAATGGCTATTTGAATGACGGGGCTTACAGATGTTTTGTTTCTCAAATTGAACCCAAACATGTAAGCGACGCCCTTACGGATGAAGCCTGGGTCAATGCTATGCAAGAGGAGTTGCTACAGTTCAAGAAACTTGGAGTGTGGACTCTCGTTGACCGACCCAGAGGAGTCAAAGTAATTGGTACCAAATGGGTACTAAAGTGCAAGAAGGATGACCAGGGTGTTGTTATCAGAAACAAGGCACGGTTGGTTGTTCAGTACTTCAGACAAGTTGAGGGAGTCGACTACAATGAAGTCTTTGCCCTAGTAGCTAGAATGGAAGTTATCCGTATCTTTCTAGCCTACGCCTCTTACATGAAGATTAAAGTCTATCAACTAGATGTTAAGAGTGCATTCTTGCATGGGGAAATCCGTGAAGAGGTATATGTCAGTCAACCCGAAGGATTCGAAGATCCTTATCATCGGGACAGAGTCTACAAGTTAGACAAGGCTCTGTATGGGCTACATCAGGCTCCTCGAGCTTGGTATGAAAAGCTTTCTACCCATCTGTTGAAACACGGCTTTCGCAGGGGTGTGATTGACTGTACATTGTTTATTAAAGAAAAGGATGGTGATTTCTTATGGTGCAAATATATGTGGATGATATAATCTTCGGTTCCAGAAACGAAGAGTTGTGCAAAGATTTTGAATCTGTGATGAAGGCAGAGTTTGAAATGAGCGCCATGGGAGAAATGAAGTTCTTCCTAGGGTTACAGGTGGATCAGACACCTACCGATATCTTTCTGCATCAGACTAAGTATGTCGGTGACATTCTTAGTTACTTTGATATGGAAAATGTCACTGCAGCCGGTACCCCACTCGTCACAAGTCATGATGTGGCTCCTGATGAGAATGGGGATTTGGTGGATGCCACTATGTATCATGGGATGATTGGATCTCTTATGTACCTCACTGCCTCGCGTCCAGATATCATGTATGCCACATGCTTATGCTCCAGATATCAAGCTAAACCCAAAGTAAATCATTTGATTGGAGTTAAGAGGATTTTTCGTTATCTGAAGGGTACTCCAACACTGGGGTTGTGGTATCCTCATGATGATGACTTTGAGCTAACTGCGTATAGCGATTCAGACTATGGTGGTTGCAAGATGAACTTCAAGTCTACATCAGCAGGGTGTCAGTTCTTTGGAAGGCGGTTAGTCACGTGGCAATGCAAGAAGCAGACCTCGGTTGCATTATCAACCTGTGAAGCTGAATATGTTGCTGCTGCAAGTTGCTGCTCTCAGATCATCTGGATTCAACAACAAATGCGAGACTACGGTTTGCAATTTTCTAACACTCCTATTTATGTTGATAACTCTGCTGCCATAGCTGTAACTAAAATCCTGTTCAACATCCCAAAACCAAAAACATCGGCATAAAATATCATTTCATACGCGACTGCTATGAAAAACAATTAATTGATGTGGTTAAAATAAACACGGAGTTTCAACGCGCTGACCTCTACACCAAACCATTTGATAAACCAAGATTTTTTATCTGCTAGAGGTCAACGGGGTTAAAAAGAAAAATTATCTTAGAAGAAACAGATACATAGTCCGACACATGTTCATTTTTTCAATTTTTTATTATTTATTTTATTTTATTTCTTTTAATTTCCTTGTCATATAAACATCCAAAAACAAAAAACATAAAAAGATTTTCTGTTTTAGAATTTTAGGGGGAGATTATGTTTAGTATTCATTTATTAAAAAAAAGGGGGGGAAGGTTAGAAAAGCTGAAAAAGGCATAGATAACAAAACTGAAAATGTGACTCGATAGAATTGGAAGGTGATAGTACACAGGCATCGAGTTACTTGGAACATCAAAATGATTTTCTGATCAGCAATGTTAATTAAATCACAGAAAAATTATAAATCAGAGAAGTCTAAGTCTAACAAAATGGGAAAATGATAGTACGTTTGATTGGTACTGTAATCACTCGGAGAAACTAGATCTAGGGTTGTGCAAGTGCACCATACGATGTGTCAGTAGATTCAACACAATAGATCAGTAGACATCATCAGTGAATTGGCTTAAACTAAAATATTTCAACAAGTTGTGGGTTTTCATGGTATCTCTGGTCTGCACCATCAATCAATTTCCAATAAGGGGTGAGGAGCAAGCAATGCCACAAATGTGTGCAAAGACCCGTAAAACAGAGCAAAAGATGACAAAAGTCACTGGAAAATTGTATATTATAATATAGTGCTCTAAGAAGAAGATAGGTATTGCGCCTCTCTGCTGTGCGATGGCACTGACCTGAGGCTTGGAATAACCTATCCGTTCTAAGAATTCATTGTTATTTGCGCCTCTCTGCTGTGCGATGGCACTGACCTGAGGCTTAGCATCTCTTTGAAAATTCTTAGAACCAAATCTTCTAATTCCCGGACCGCTCAAAAATGTCCTGAGGAAGATTGATTATCATATACCTGTGGAACACACAAATGCTTGTTGACCTAACTCATCTAATTAATCACTGATGTGTGTCAAAAGTCTGTGTATGGATTTAAGTGGACAAATATACTGACAATCGTCGTGGCTGCATCGCCTGATGTTCAAAATCAATGAGTATTACATATCAGTTCAAACATGATTCCCAGTTAGTGCTTAGAAGTCTTAGATCAGTAAAAACTGTGATATGTCATCATGCAAAGTGTAATTAGCACAAAATGTTCCAAGTAATGGTGTATATACCTGTCTGATTTCAAATGAGTCTGTCCTTGATATAATGTCAATGCTAATAGGCTTCACTAACCTACCCTAACAAAAATCACAAAAAAGATGTTTATTTTGTTCGTAGTTTAAGATTTCTCAATTTATAAGTATAGAGTGTCAGTGTCGGACAGTGCATATTGTTCTCTGTTAATGTCAACAAATGAGCTTAACGTTTATTTAATCAAATTGTTTCTGAAAGGATAAATAGGTCACGTCAGAGGTGATCGGGTGGATAAATGGATCACGTCTGAGGTGATCGGGTGGATAAATGGATCACGTCTGAGGTGATCAATTGGTGTTTTAATTTAAAAAAAAACAAAGATCATGTCTGAGATGATAAATTGCACATAATGTTTTATCAATTGTTTAAGAAAACTTGCACATAATGTTTTATCAATTGTTTAAGAAAACTAAGTGTCGGTGAATAAAATGACCAAAATGTCACAAGTATAGCCCATTCGCACGACAGAATGATGAGTATGATCCAGTCGTACGAATGGGGTATGCGAATGAAGACAATCGTACGATTGGGCTATTCGAATGAGCCCAATCAGACGATTAAAAGTGACCGACTATGTCAGACGTGAGAATGAAGGTCAATTGAACGATTGGAGGTGGACGATTGAGTGCACCGTACGACTCGCTTTCAGTCGCACGACTAAGTCAGGCGACTAGGCTCATTCGTACGACTGGAGATTGAGTCGGTCTCATTCGGCCGAATGAAGTGAGCAAATGAGTTCAGTCGCCCGACTGAGATGAGTTTCAGTATAAATAGGGCACTCAATCGATCGCAGACCCCATTCGCCCTAATTCGAAATTTGCACCGTTACTCTGCCAAAATTTCTTCTGATCCAAACACCTTACTAAACACGATTTCTGACTACTTGGCATTCTTCTACAGGTACTGCTCGACAGAATGAGGATTGTTACAGTTGATTCGAATCCAAAATCATGTCTGTTTGATCCATTTATGAACCGACATGAAGTTTGACAAATAACCTAACTAAATCGCTTAAAATGTTGAAATAAATGAAATTAGGGAGTTAGGTATACGATTACGAGTCTAAAGAATATAAACATAACGTCTAAACTTGAAATTTTTGATCAATCTGAGTTTTAAATGGAATCTATCAGTGTGTAGTGCGACTGGACTCCAATATGAACCTCAATCGCACGATTGAAAGGGGCGAATCATTCAATTGGTCGAATGAAGAATGCAAAATAGCTGAGCTTGTCATACGACTGGACTCCAGAATGAACTTCAAACGCACGATTGACAGGGGCGATTCAATCAATCGGCCAAATGAAGAATACGAATGAGTTGATTCGGTCGACTGACCAGTCGTAGGTTCAGTCACCCGATTCAACTAAATCGCATGACATATCAACCGATTGAAGCCCAGTCGCATCAGTGATCAACCGACTGAACCCAGTCGCATAGCTCATTCGCATGATTGAACTTGACTGATTTTATCTAATTTGATCAAACTCTGTTTCCTCTATGATCTAACATGCATGTGTTTACTGTTACAGGCAGATGGCTAATAGATGGTCCATCAATCCAAAGCACAACATTTGTGCTCATCTGGATTCCACCTCGAGGAATGGTGGTGAGTTCGAGGAAATCATTGCGTTTCTTAAGAGATCACGCATATTCAGGGCCATCTCTACTCCGTGCACTCCCTATCAGTCGATTCAACAAGCATTTTGGAAGGGAGCAACGGTTGATCGATCTCAAGAACCCTACCGCATCAGAAGCACTATCTTCGGTAGGGAGATTGAGATCACTGCTGCAGACATCCGTCGGGTCCTAAGATTGGGAGATGATGAGGACCACCCACTCAGGCTACATCCACTCACAGTTCGAGGCTGTTTCATGAGGATAGGATACTGTGGGGACATCAACTCAGGAGTGCTAAACAAGAGCAACCTGATCCCCCAGTATAAGTATCTAGCACACGTCATTCTTAAGTGCATTGCTTCTCGAAGGGGTGGATTTGATGATCTATCAGACCAAATCCAAAATGCCTATGTTGACTTGGTACTAAACCACCCTTTCAGCTTCTCCAACATGATTTTTATGTACCTGATAGAGAACTTGGAGGCAAAGGGGAAAGAAGGATTCTGTATGTACCCCCGGTTCCTTCAGTTGATATTTGATGAGAAGCTGCCTGATCTATCGAAGGAGAGGGGTGATGCTGTAGCATTGGAGATAATGGATGACACCACTCTGAGTAGAATGAAGGTGTACAGGGGAAAGCAGGTAAAGCCCCTGATGAAGAGACTGATAGGCAATCTGGCCCGTGAAGACTATGAGGCGCCCAGAAGGCGCAAATGGCGCCATGATGACAGTGAGTCAGACACTGAGCATATCGCTATTCCATCCGATGACTCAGACGATGATGATAGTGAGGATGGAGACAGTGGGCCAGTTTCTTCAAGAGGCCCTATTACTCATACAACACATCCAACCCCACCACACACTGACACGGCAACTGCCGGCTTTGTTCATGACTTCTGTCCTCAGGATGAGGAGGATGAAAGCGAAGAAGAAGGGTTGACGAGGAGGGTTGGCAGCAAGGTGGTTGCCACCGCAAGAGGATTGAGGGAAGTTGGTGGACATTCTGGTACATTAGGGGATACTCGCACTGAGTCTGATCCATCATATGCCCCTGACCACCCCAGCAACATCGGGGGAGCACCTGCGTCCACAGGTAAGAGGAAGAAAACCATGGCTCGCCCTCATGGTAAGAAGGGAAGAGATTGAGATTCACCACCTCCGTCACCACCACAGCTACCACATGTATACCACCCCAAACCTCACAAGCCACCACCACTGTCACTACATCTCATACACCCACATCCACCACCATCACCACTACACCTCCTACCACTTCATCCACACCATCTCCCATTTTCACCACAGCCACCACAACCACTACTACTCACCAAACAGGACCTTCCTCATTCCCAACCGGCTCATACATTCCTCCCATTTCTGTGGCAGAGCAGCTTGTTGCATTAAACAGCATGGTGCTCAAGCTGCTAGCTTCTGATGAGGCTAAGACAGCTCAGATAAATCAGCTGAGGGAGTTGAGTACTTCCCAAGCTCAGCTGATCTCCCAACAAACTGATCAGATCACCAAACTCCTAGAGCACCGAGATGAGACTGCTAAGAAGCTAGAGGAGTTAGAAGCTGCCAATAAGACGATCATGCTGAAGCTCAAAGGGACACAAAGTGAGCCTCTAAAGATTGGAGAAAGCCAAGATGATGATAAGGAGGAAGATGATGATGAAGATGAAAGTGATGAAGATGACGATGGAGATGACAAGCATGATGACAGTGATGATGATGAAGAAGATGATGCTGGAGATACAGGTGCTGAAGCAGCAGATGAGAGGCGTACTAAGCAACGTCAAGATCAAAGATCCTCCACTTGTGCTCCAACTGAAGATACTCCATCGATTGAAGACAAAAGTACCGACTAGATATTTATGTCTTTGTATTTAAAAGCTTTTGTACTTGAACATTGTGTAAAACTTATGTAATTGATGTTTATATCTATTTACTTAATGTTGATTATGCTTGATTACTTACTAATAAGTACTGTGTTGCATGTTTAAATCAAGCAGATCCAAACTATCAAAGGGACGAATACGACGTTGAACCCCTTCAGCAGGTCAAGCGTCAGTTAACTATGATTCTTGATCTGCAGGGAATTGTAAGGAGGTCAGTTGAATACACCCCAGAAGAGGGGGAGATAGTTCACAGCTTCACTAAAGTTCACAGCTTCACTAAAGAGCAGTTGGCAGAAATGTTCAAACTAAATGCCGACGAGATAGTGAAAGATGCTCCAACAGTCCAAGGAGACAGTGATGAAGAACTGCATGATGTTGATGAGATTGAGATAGAAGATGTGACAGATCAACATTATCCAGAGTACACAGACACCGAAGGTAATGTCATTCCCAATCTGGATGACAATCTAGTTAGTGAAACCTTCGAGACTCTAGATAAATGGAAGAAGAGTTAGATAAGCAAGAGGAAACAGCTCGAGCCACAGAGGAGGAAGTCAAAATTAGAAAGGCTGAATGGGCTGTATGCTTTGACGATCTAAGAGCCCAACGAAGTGCTTCAATGTCAAATGTCTACACCAAGCTGTATAGAGTAAAGAAACACCAAAAGGTGTCGGGCAGAATTATATCGTGGGCATATTTTGATGATCTTAACGTGTATGCAGTTAAGAGAGAGAAAGGTATTGAGTATTTTAGATTCCCACATGATCTAAAAATTCTACCTGGTTTTGAGCTAAACTAACTGGCTAAGCTAAAGCTGCTTTATACTGATCCGAGGAAGATGTCAGGATGGTTTGAAGCTGCCTTGCAGAAAGAGTACCACACCCGATGGGTGAATTTCAGACCTCAGCAACCTACGAGGTACATTAGAAGCTCTGAAGTGGATCCCAGAACTGGGAAACCGAAGATAGTGCTGAAGTGGCGTCCACCACGTACCATGTCTAAAATCCCTCTTAGGGAAATGCCACAGGACATCACTCCACACTTCAAGTGGTGGTACTACGATTGGCGAACAGGAGAAGCGGTCATAGTTCTAAATAAAGAAGGACAAATGGATGTTATCAGGGTATTCGACCCGATGTGGCTGACAAACTTGTCTGAAAATGATGTATACACTCTCTATAAGTGGCCACTGTTCTATGATTCGCAAGATATCGTACAAGCTCTCCAATTCCAAAATGTGATACGTGTCTGCTTCGCATTTGAAATACATGCGGGTGTGACAAGAGAGGAGAAATACAAGAAGTACGAGGAGATTATGGGTCAAGTAAGACGTTAGATGAATCTAGGTCCAAGGGGGAGTTTGTTGATACATATGTACCTAGATTTTGATCTCAATGTAATATCTCTTTAATGTCTTACATATATGTAATAGAAAGACGATTAATGAAATGCAAATGGTTGTTTATGCTTATAAGGTTTAATGTTTCATTAATGGGTTGTGTAAAGTATGGTTGATTGATTGTATAGGTAAGTGATTGTTTGAATTGATATGCATAATGTAATGAAATCTAATACGTTCAAACTTAGCATTATTAAGTTATCATGCGAATGGCAATGGACCATACGCATGAATAACTTCATGCGAATAATACAGTCGCACGACTGAACCAGGAGACTGGATCAGTCGTAAGACTAGAACATGAGATTGAACCAGTCGTATGACTGATTGCTCAGTCGTACGTATGGATCAAGCACATAGCTCAATCGCACGACTGAACCATGCGTATGATTCAGTCGCACGAATGAGAAACCCTTACCTATAAATACCACTTAATTCGTGGAAAAACAGAACACTTCGAATATTTGCAACCCTAGTCGACCCAGAGCGCCCTGTTCGTCCATTCCAACTTCACAAAATGTTTCAGATCATTTCTAGTTCGTTCTTAACGTTTTCTAATCGTTAGGTTTGATCTTGTTAACGTTTTCCCTGATTGGATCGCCAATCAAATAGGATTCCGCACTATTTGATCCGGTATAACGAAGAATAAGTTAGTACTCCGTCCGTACACGGTCCTAACAACTTTAAAGTGTCGATTAAAAAGTTAAAGAAATGTATAAATTACTCTAATTACACCTCCAAATATATGTAGCTTTAAGTGTAATTTCACACATGTTATATCTTTTTTACACTTGTAAATTTACACACACACATATATATATACATATATATACATATATATACATATATATATATATATATTCTATGTGTAATAATGTTATTATTAAAATAATAATAATTTTAATTGATCTTTATAAGTTAATACACATTATCACAATAATAAAGGATTAACAAATGATAATAATCTAATCAGCATAAATATGATTGCCGACAAGGCGACAAGAAGTAAAGGTCCCATGATCTTGGATCGGTAGAAAACATTAATGTCAAACGTTATATTTACTATAGGGAAAATTATGTAAATACACATTTGACTAGTTACATTTACCTATCTAAACACTGACTCAAAATATTAGGATTTTAAAATTGGACCAAAACTAATCGGCAAATCCCTCCACCCGGCGAGATCTTAAAATTAGGATTTTTACCAAATGTTTTTGAGTGATCTGATTTAAATATTTTCTTATTTCTCTTAAAAAGTGGCAAGGTTTTAGAAAAGGAAATATAGAATTAATAATTTCAGAAAATAAATAAATTATTTTTTTTTTGTGTTGCTTATTAGGTAGGAAAAAAAATAAAGATTTAAGAGTATGGTTGCAAGAAAATAAATAAGTGTGTTAAGAAAAATATAAGATTGTATATGTTTGTTAAAAGAAAGCTTGTATTATACAGGGGAAACACACATTAAATTATCAATTCAAGTGTGTAAAAAGCAATAAACAAATAAAAAACTTACAGATTTTTATTAATTTTTTATAAATACTTTTTTTAAAATTTTAATTATAAACAAAATGAAAATTCTAAGCGAGGGAGTGGCATTTCTGTATTTATGGGCGATGGAAACACACGAATCTTCGCCGGTCAACGAGAAGAAAGTCACGTCAGCGAGGAATCCCATCAAAATGCCACGTCGGCGAGGAAATAGGTGGTTTCCTCGCCCAGACGGATTTTGGCGAGGAATTATGGGGTTATATATCTCGCCCACATGGCGAGAAATGGACACGTGTCGTATTTTCATTGGTTTTTTTATGTAATATTAGTAATTTGAGTTGATCAAATGTATAGATTGGTAATTTTCTCCTTACTACATCCACGTTTCATTAGCGGTCGCAGGTGTCATTAGAACACAGAATAAACTTAAAGACTTATTTGTATATTGATAAATGATGTGTACTAATGCTTATAATGGACTAACAGCAAAGGATGTCTGGTAGTACGAAACAAAAGAGGGCAGAAATGGTGTCTTCTAGTAAACACGTGAGTCGCAGAAGGCAGGTCCCTTCACAATACTGCACCACTATGACTAGTACTGCCCTTCTCATTTCTAGACTCACCACCCTATTTAATATTTATATAATTTCATATTTATCTTTAGTGGTGGATTTACTTAACCTAGACAAAATCAACTTCTGTAGAAAATACGTGATTCTTATGTGATTGAGGTTTTAAATTCTATGGGTGACAAAAGGTGTAGATCTAAAAACAATAATTAGAAAGCTTGTGTAACTTGGCTGTTTGAAAAAGAATAAACTTAGTACGTAAAGTGAGACAATATATTTTTAAATGATAACAAGTTTGGAAGACCGAGAAGTGGATAATTTTGAAATTAGTATGAAAAATTTAAGTTAAAACGTTAAAGTCGGGGAAAGAAAGACTATCATCAATAGATACTCACATACGCTTAACATGATTAGGATAATTAAATAGATTGGTTGAATTGTTATATTCTGTAATGATTTGTTTAGTTAAAATGTCACATAAATAAATGTGAATTTATTAAAGCCGCCTTTGAAGAAAGTGTAGTGTTTTAAAGTCTTTTTAAGTTAAAGATTATCAAAAGTGGATGTGTTTTAAATGCAACAACATTTCACATTTGTTAAGGACTTGGTGATGGGCCTCTTTGGATCCCCCTTCACCACCACTTAGTGACTTTAACGTCACAATTTCCACCAACTTTTATAAATAAGTATACTCTTCTCTTTTCTTAAACTTTAGGTTTATATTTGCTAGTTACGACATTAAAAATTTGACGAAACCGAGCCCAACAAAAGGTAATCATGCACACACATATACGTAGTATGGATATGCGTACATACATATGCACATACATATACATACATACATATACATATTTGTTAATTAGTTTCTCCGGCGAAGATATTTTTATTTGAAGACTTTATATAGCATAATCTTTTTTTAAAACATCTTGTAATCTTTTGCCATAAGAAACGTGTATTTAGTATGCATCTCGCCCCCAAACATAGAAAATGTGTAAATAAGGGGGATCTAGAATTCACCTAGTCAGTAAGCAACTTCACGTCTATGTTTTCTAAGCTAGGATCGTGACACACAGTCTGCTTATAAGTTAACACACAAGCATGTCATTTTCTACACAGTTTCGACAGCAATTTCGCATGCAGTTTCGCATGGCAGTTTCGCTGCCAGTTTCGCTGCCAGTTTCGCCCAAATTTCGTTGAAATTTTCTAGATTCTCTAAATCTACTCGTCTACCTATGCACTTGTGAAATTACCAGCAAAACTATAGTTTCGCTGTAAGAAGATTGTCTTAGTTTCGTAGCAAGAACTCACAGTTTCGCAAGAAGAACTAGCAGATTCGTTGGACGTATAAAAATGACGAACCAGCTTGTTTTTAACCCAAAATCTCAACTTTTTAAGTCCAAACCCTTAGTTTTTCATCCATGAAACTATATCTAAGCTTTTTACATGATTTCATACGTAAAAATGTGACCTTTATGCTATTCTTTGCAACTTTTCAAAACCCAAAACCCTAGAATCCGGATTTGTTCTAAAAAGGTGTTTGGATGGTGATTTTTACCTGGATTTCTTACTCTTTTCTTGATATTTGATGCACCAATACTCAGATATTCAAGCCTTCAGCCAATGAAATCTTTGATTTTTCTCCACTTTCTCTCTTTACTATCTCTCTCTCTCTCTGTAGAATGTTGATGGCTTGGGGTTGCAAGTAAGAATGTGACTATTATGAGTGTTTAATGGATGGTTAAAGTCCCTTAAACTCATCAAACCTTTAGCACATAAGGTAATTTGGCCCATAATCTTTTTTCTTTTTTTCGTTATATATATAATCCCCTAACTTAACCCGTTAAAACTAAGTTGATCGCTTCAATATTTCAGGGCGTTACATTTTATGATAGTTTAGAGTTAGAATAATTTTGATTTATTATTTGTTAGATTTAGGATAATTACTAGTTAAATATTTATTAATTTATTAGATACATATCACTTAAATGATTAAAATAATAACAATAATATATACACATAATTTTTAATTATCCATGTGTGTGTGTGTATATATTATGTTTAGATAATTATAAGACTTGATTTAATTAATTAAATCTTTATCATTTTAATAAAAGTTACATATGTAACCTTAAGTTATACATATGTAAATACTTGCCCTTATAATTATATGTATGCTCTTTATGTTGTAAATTAGCATTGTTTTAAACTTTGGTTAGTGGTAGGACACTTCCAAATTACTGTTTATAGCAAGATCTAGTATTTACACACGTGTTATCATAAAATTATACTTATATTCAATAGTTTCACAATGGAAGTGCTAGAATCATCAAAGAGTTAAACAAGTAGGTTAAGCATGAAACATCAAGTACGTTACAGTCTTCATTCGTTTAGGTTTAAATTAAAAAATATGTAATGATAATAAAGTTGAAATTTACACACACACATTTTGAACATTTAAAAAAGCAAATAATTTTATTTGGTTAGTGGTGGTTTTTTACGTTTTCAATTATAAACATAGTTTTTCATTTGATCTCTCTCATATATACATACATACATATACATATATATATACACACTTACATATGTGTGTATATATATATATATAATTGTTGTTATATGAACATAAAACATAAAAAAATACAATTATTGTTTATAAATCTCTAAATAAAAATTTACAATCATTTTTTAGTATAACTTTTAGGCCGTTTATTTTAAATACAGTTATTTTTCAGATGTATGCTATGAATGAAAATAATTTATGTTGACTTTAATGTTTTCACGTTGACTTTTCTAATTTTAAATTATTTATGAAATTAAATCAAAATTTAAAAATAAAAGAGATGTTACCAATTGACAATATTGGTTTAAAAATTTGACACGTGAGAAATGTAGCTTAATATGTTGACAAGTGACCAACGTATTTCTTTTATTATATATTATCTATAAAAAATTAAAATAAGCGTGAAATAATCGTAGATCTTATTATACTTACTTTCTCACTTCTCTATATTATTAATAATAATATTAAATATTAATAATATTACTCATACCATTTTTAAATTCAAAAATATATAATTTAAAATATTAAAAACCTACTTTTTATTAAAAATTCACTTTTTAAAAACAAAAATATTATAAATACAGAATACAATGAACCTTTTAAAAAAATCATTTTTTTAAAACAATATATTTAAAAATCACAATTTTTTATAAGATAAAAGTTTAAGAAAAATACATTATTGTTTATTTACTTAGAATAGTTATTTATACATACTTATAATCAAATTTTATCTTCAAGCATTATTTTATAATGCATAAATTTTTATTAATAATTATTTAATATTTTATTTATTCAATCTGTATATTAAACGAGTACTAACTAAAGTAAATAAAGTAACATTTAAGCAAATCATCTGAAAGTTTGCTTTAAAAAACCTATTTATTCTATCTGTTTTTTTGTTAAGTAAATGGTTAGTAAATATGGGACGAGTAAGAAACGCTTAATTGATTTACTTGTGAGGTACAATTATGGTACTTTTATTTAATTAGTTGATTTCAGCGTTTCAAAAAAAAATTAATTGATTAGTTAATAATTCTGTTATCTCAATAAATGAAACACGGCACAAGTAGAATTAGGGTTGTGCTGGGGACACCGTGGGTGTTTTTAGTGGTAGGCCGGTTCAAACGGTCACGGTTAGGGCTTACGGTCACATTTTAGCCCCTAACCGTAACCGCAAGGCCTTGCTGTCACGGTTTAGGCTGGTACTACCCGTGAGCTCGTGACAACAAAACGACAAAATGGCCTGATAAAGTTGAAAAGCGGTCACCAAACCGTCACGGTTTGGCCTAACCGTGACCTCTAGGGTACCAGGTCTCAGTTTAAGGTACGAGGTAGACGTGATTTTTGTAACATCGCGTATTTTCGGTGAAAAAAAATATGTATATATATATAATAATAATAATAATAATAATAATAATAACAATAATATTAATAACAATAATGATTTGATTAATAATAGTCCAGGAGTTATTTGGTAAGTTTTAAAACTTAAAAACCAAATTTTAACCCAAAACCATCAAAACATAAACCACAGGGACCATTTTGTAATTACCACAAACATCCCAACCCCACCCCTCTTTTTCCCCTTTCTTCCCCGTCGAGCCCACACACCACCACCTCACCCACGATCGGCCGACCACCCCGAAATTCGGGCATTTTCGATTTGTTTAATCAAAAGGAAACACGCATAAACGAAATTTGGGATATTTAAAACCCTCCTTCGGATTCAATTTCTTCAAAAACGAGCAAAATCACTCTCTCAAACACACACGTCGACCGCGAACCTGCAACCTCTGTGAAATCCCATTTCCGATCAAATTTAATCAAAATTAACATAGGGTTATTGTTCCTTATCACCATACGAAGCTAACCCTAAGATTAATTTGATTATGGTTATGGTTTGAGCACCATTCGAACACCTTCTTCATCGCGGACCTGCAACTTGAATTAAAGCCCATCTTCGATCGATTTTACTTGAATTTGATAAGGGGCTATTAATCTCGATCATTATACGAAGCTTCCTACGAGTTTAATTTGATTTTCATCGTTGTTTGGGCACTCATCGACTATCACCACAGCCGCGACCCGTTTCGACCTTGAAACCATCGATCTAAGTTTCAATTCAGGTAATTGAGCATACATACATACTCGATTTTACACGTACAAGCAAAGCCCTATGGTTATTACTGTTATTGATATCGAATTGAGCTTCAATCGGTTGAGGATCGATCTAGGGTTCATAGTTGAATTGGGGGAATTGGGTTAAACCAACTTATAAACATTTGGAACTGGTATTTGCCATATGCAAGGCCTTTAGCTCACCGGTTCCTGCGTTCCTTGCAATCCAAGAGGTCCCGGGTTCGACCCCGGGCCACCTCAATAATTTTTAAACATTTTTTTAAGCTTCTTTTAAGCTCTAAAAATTCCGGAAAAATTCCTAAAAATCATAAAAATGTTTTTACAATCATTAAAAATTTTTAAACAACTAAATTATTTTTCTGAAATTTATTTTAATATTTTATCCATTTTTATTAAATGTTTTAAATAAATAAAACTACAAATAATACAAAATTATTTAAATAAAAATGAACTCCTAATAATAATTTAATTTATTAAATTATTATTTGACACTATATTATTTTTAATTATTTCACACAATATTTATTATTGTTTAAATAATGATTAAATATATAAATTTTTATATTTAAATCATTTCAAATAACAATTTCATTTCTTTTAAATAATTAAACATATTAATTAATTATCACATAATTAATTAATAAAATTAATTATTTATTTTTCCACACGTTAATAACAAATTAAACGGATACGTAAACTGATACGTTTATTTTAAATCTTAAACATAATCATTTTCAATAAATTCATTTTATTTATTTCAAGACATTTAAATTAAATAAATTAGTTTATTTAAACTACCATTCAAAACCAAATGGAAATCCTAATACATTCCCAATTTTTCAAATCATTATTATTCTAATACGAGATACCGTTCCTTAGGTTTAATCGTAAGGAAATCGTTGGTGTCTAACCTATCACGTCCAAAATCCAATCTCATCAATCAAGTGAGTATTCATATCCCCTTTTTATATCATTTCTTATTTGGGGGAAATCATGTGATACAAAATATCAAATCATGATATTCTATTGTTATTTCATTCTAAATTCAATTCAAGACAGGTTATGTTATTACTTGCAATTATGTGAACATATTGTGATAAACTAAACGACAGTAAAACCCTAATTCAATCAATCAATCAATCCTGGCAACAATGTAGATCTACTGGTTTGGATAACCCACCCCATATGGCTTACGAGCGGTGATTGTGCCAGAGGCAATTAGTCAATCTGTGGTGTTTGTGTGGAGTCTATTATATGCAAGTGTCAAGTCAAGGGGTTTATATTGTGTCGGTTTATCTATATGCTTCGCGGTTGCCATATAAGTCTTAATATTACCTTGTGAATTGAATTACAATCGATGGATCAATCAATCAATCTATATGTATATTCAAAACTGTGATTACTCACCAGCTAACTCGTTAGCTGACTTTATTTTCTCACATGATTTCAGGTTAAGCAAGATAGTGGACTTCTACGTGCTCATTTAAGACACGAACTTAGTTAAAATAAAAGACAATTATTATTTGTGGTTTCAATTATTGTATTTGCGTATGTTAAACTTATATTATCCTGTAATCTGATTGTAATATTATTTCCACAAATAGACAACCATGTGTTATGAACAATCAATCATTCCCTCGTCCGCTCCGATGATTCCGCCGTCGGTCGGGGTGTGACAGATTGGTATCAGAGCCATGGTTATAGGGAATTAGGTTATAGAAATGGAATGACCTAGACTATAACTAAGTACCTTTACACATGAGTCCTCTCATGTATTTTACATGCTTAGATAGGATTTTATGTGCCTTACATGTTTATACTTGATTATGTGATTATATGCCGTATGTGATTCTCCTTACACTTTGAATCTATCAATATACACACGAATCTTAACTCATATTCTAAGGCATTGTGTGCCTAATTCAAGTGATTTCAAACTCCAAAACTCGATTGTTATTCATGGTTTTCAAATCTTGTCAAAGTCCGTGTCACATGACCGAGAACATGCAATGCTGGAAGAGTGGGATACCTGTATCTTAAGGTGTTCTGTCTAGGCAAGGTATTCATACAACTTGATTACCTTACCTGGGAACCCTCGAGATGAGTATTCGCTTATAGGTACGCATGTCCTCATTAAGGTTGTGGTGGACACAAATACTTTGATTGGTCAACGTACTCGCTTTGATTTACGAATCAAACGATTACACTCGGAACATATCATCGTTATTATGCCAAATTCCCGATTGTCGTTTTCATGTGGTATAACTCCTATTATCCAATTTTCATAAAAATGTCTTAATGATATTCCAGAATGTCTTCTCGTCGAATCCGTTCACGATCTAGAAACTCTGGCCGTAAGATTTCTGCTATTGTAGCACGTGAAGTTACTGCGGTCATCCCAACTCTACTTACCCATTTGAACCAAGGCAATAATGTTGTTCAAAACCCAACTGCACCAAACCCTCCCCGAACTTGTACTTACAAACACTTCAGTTCATGCAACCCCACTAAGTTCAGTGGAACTGAAGGTGCTACTGGATTACTACAGTGGTTCGAAAGCACCGAGAACACTTTCCTAAACAGTGAATGCCCTGAAAATCTGAAAGTCCGGTATGCCACAAGTGTTCTTCAGAAACGCGCACTTACTTGGTGGAACGGAGAGAAACGAACCCGTGGAACTGAAACTGCTATAGCCTTAACATGGACTGAAGTTAAGGATCTCATAACTAAAGAGTTCTGCCCAAGAAATGAAATCCGGAAACTGGAAGCTGAATTCTGGGAATTAACCCAAGATAGTGGCGAGAACCTAGCATACACTAACCGATTCCACGAACTGAGCCTTTTGGTACCGCATCTTGCTACCCCTACCTCCCGAGCCATCGAGAAATACATTGGTGGACTACCCATGCAGATTCAGGATACGGTGCTAGGAAGGAATCCTTCAACACTAGAAGATGCTATCAGGCTGGCTGCACAGTTAACCGATAATCATGTGAAAGCTGGTTCCTTAACCAGGAAAGGATCGAAGAAAAATACCGATAAACTTCCTAACGAAACCGTCAAAACCGATCAACCCGAGCTTTCCGAGAACAAGAAGAGGAAGGCTAACTCTCAAAACTTTGCTGTAATTACCCCTGCTGTGCCAATTACTCAAGTCCCTCCAACACATCAACAAGTGGTAAACAACCAATCGCTGATGAGAAAGCCATACGTCGGACCCCATCCACTGTGTAACATCTGCAATTACCATCATCCCGCTAACACTCAGTGTCGTCAATGCACAAACTGTGGTCGTTTGGGTCATACATTCAACGTGTGCAGGAGTGCTGCTAAAGCTCCGACCAATGCACCAGTTCACCAACATCTTCCTGCAATTACCCAGGGTCGTGCATGCTATCAATGTGGTGATCCGAACCATTTTCGCAATCGATGCCCTCAACTTGTCATCCCAGTTCCTACGGCTCAAGGACGTGCTTTCAATATCAATACCCAACAAGCTCAAGCCACCAATGATGTGGTGTTGAATAATTCTTGTCCTTGATTTTCGTCTTCATGATGTAATTCAAGATTTGTAATCGTGATTTCCTTTTATTATATTGATGTAATCTGAAAATTTCTAAGTTTCTAATTGAGATACTTTCCTTTCGTTGTTAAGTCGAATTTTGAACCGCATGCCCCGTGGGAGATACGAATCTCCTAATGATTTTAACTCATCAAAACAGGGGTGATTCCCTTACTTTGGTAATGATTCTTTATTCGTTTCAATAAATGGTTTTCCACTGATGGGTTTTATGAAGTTTCATCCTCTGGATTAGGGTGATTTCCTTATCTCGAGGACTGACTTCAACTATTCACTTTGGAACTTGCATTTCACAAATGACATGATCTCACCAAAATAGGATTGAAACCCGTACTTTGGTGACAAATGTCAATCTACAATTGTTTTCTTGTTATTATGAAATTCAATCATCAAGATAGACGTAAATTTCATACCTTGGTGATAATTTCATTTTTATGGATTGTATTTCTCAAATGAAACGACCTCGTCAAAGTAGGAGTGAATTCTGGATTTTGATGAGGAAGTCTATCTTATTATATTTTGTTTTTGTAGAAATTCATCGTTAAGATAGGAGTGATTTTCCTTACCTTAATGGTGAGTTATCTCGTCTTATTTCTGTAGATCCTCAAATCAAACTTTTTGGATTGGTAAGCTAGTGGTTATACCTTGAGAGTACACCATCAAGTTAGGGGTGAAAACCATACCTTGAGGACTATTCTCATTCCTTGATCATCAACTTACCATGGTTGTAATCAAGTGACGAGACGCATGTATTAACTTGAAGGGTGAAATAATGTTAGTGTTTCGACCTATCAAGCCAAAGCATGATCTCTGAACTTGAACAGAGACCTGATTCGTTTTAGGTTGATTTTGAATCCTAACTTGGAACATTTAAATTCTTATATCGATTTCTTTCCCTTTATTCTCATGTTTTGATTTGATCTAGCTACATCGAACCATTATTCCTTATTTATCAACTTCTATTTCGAGATATCATCAAAACCTGATTACGTGATGGTAGTCTTCCTAAACAATCTATTGTCAAGTAAAGATATTATCTCTGATCGTGATGGTTTCTTCATCTCTCGTTTTCTGGAAAAGTCTTCAATCAGCTCTCGAAACTCAACTGAATCTTAGCACGGCCTATCATCCGCAAACCGACAGTCAGACTGAAAGAACGATACAAACCCTCGAGAATATGCTCCGGGCTTGTGTCATTGATTTCAGTGGATCGTGGGATTCTCATCTTCCGTTGATCGAATACTTTTACAATAAAGTTACCAGACCAACAGATGGCACCATTTGAGGCCTTGTATGGTCTGAAGTTGGTGAATCACTAATTACTGGTCCGGAATTGATACAAGAAACAACCGACAAGATTCATAAGATCCGTGATAACTTGATCGCTGCTAGAAATCGTCAAAAGCATTATGCTGACAAAAGACGTAAGCCCATGGAATACAATGTCGGTGATCTCGTACTTCTTAAGGTATCACCTTGGAAGGGAGTGATTCGCTTTGGAAAGAAAGGCAAACTAGCACCTCGTTACGTGAGTCCATTCAAAGTACACGAGCGAATTGGGAAAGTGGCCTACAAGCTTGAACTACCCTAAGAGCTCAGTAATATACATCCGACGTTTCATGTTTCAAATCTCAAGAAGTTTCTTGCCGATGAAAATCTCCACATTCCACTCGACGAAGTCCAGATTGATGAATCTATGCACTTTATCGAGAAACCTGTGGAAATTATGGATCGGGAAGTCAAACGACTCAAACGTAGTAGGATACCCATTGTCAAAGTCCGCTGGGAATCTAAACGTGGCCCAGAATTCACCTGGGAACGTGAGGATCAAATGAACACCCAGTATCCTCATCTTTCTGTTTCAGCCCCCTCGTGAACAAATTTCGGGACGAAATTTCCTAAAGCAGGGGAGACTGTAACATCGCGTATTTTCGGTGAAAAAAAAATATGTATATATATATATATATATAATAATAATAATAATAATAACAATAATATTAATAACAATAATGATTTGATTAATAATAGTCCAGGAGTTATTTGGTAAGTTTTAAAACTTAAAAACCAAATTTTAACCCAAAACCATCAAAACATAAACCACAGGGACCATTTTGTAATTACCACAAACATCCCAACCCCACCCCTCTTTTTCCCCTTTCTTCCCCGTCGAGCCCACACACCACCACCTCACCCACGATCGGCCGACCACCCCGAAATTCGGGCATTTTCGATTTGTTTAATCAAAAGGAAACACGCATAAACGAAATTTGGGATATTTAAAACCCTCCTTCGGATTCAATTTCTTCAAAAACGAGCAAAATCACTCTCTCAAACACACACGTCGACCGCGAACCTGCAACCTCTGTGAAATCCCATTTCCGATCAAATTTAATCAAAATTAACATAGGGTTATTGTTCCTTATCACCATACGAAGCTAACCCTAAGATTAATTTGATTATGGTTATGGTTTGAGCACCATTCGAACACCTTCTTCATCGCGGACCTGCAACTTGAATTAAAGCCCATCTTCGATCGATTTTACTTGAATTTGATAAGGGGCTATTAATCTCGATCATTATACGAAGCTTCCTACGAGTTTAATTTGATTTTCATCGTTGTTTGGGCACTCATCGACTATCACCACAGCCGCGACCCGTTTCGACCTTGAAACCATCGATCTAAGTTTCAATTCAGGTAATTGAGCATACATACATACTCGATTTTACACGTACAAGCAAAGCCCTATGGTTATTACTGTTATTGATATCGAATTGAGCTTCAATCAGTTGAGGATCGATCTAGGGTTCATAGTTGAATTGGGGGAATTGGGTTAAACCAACTTATAAACATTTGGAACTGGTATTTACCACATGCAAGGCCTTTAGCTCACCGGTTCCTGCGTTCCTTGCAATCCAAGAGGTCCCGGGTTCGACCCCGGGCCACCTCAATAATTTTTAAACATTTTTTTAAGCTTCTTTTAAGCTCTAAAAATTCCGGAAAAATTCCTAAAAATCATAAAAATGTTTTTACAATCATTAAAAATTTTTAAACAACTAAATTATTTTTCTGAAATTTATTTTAATATTTTATCCATTTTTATTAAATGTTTTAAATAAATAAAACTACAAATAATACAAAATTATTTAAATAAAAATGAACTCCTAATAATAATTTAATTTATTAAATTATTATTTGACACTATATTATTTTTAATTATTTCACACAATATTTATTATTGTTTAAATGATGATTAAATATATAAATTTTTATATTTAAATCATTTCAAATAACAATTTCATTTCTTTTAAATAATTAAACATATTAATTAATTATCACATAATTAATTAATAAAATTAATTATTTATTTTTCCACACGTTAATAACAAATTAAACGGATACGTAAACTGATACGTTTATTTTAAATCTTAAACATAATCATTTTCAATAAATTCATTTTATTTATTTCAAGACATTTAAATTAAATAAATTAGTTTATTTAAACTACCATTCAAAACCAAATGGAAATCCTAATACATTCCCAATTTTTCAAATCATTATTATTCTAATACGAGATACCGTTCCTTAGGTTTAATCGTAAGGAAATCGTTGGTGTCTAACCTATCACGTCCAAAATCCAATCTCATCAATCAAGTGAGTATTCATATCCCCTTTTTATATCATTTCTTATTTGGGGGAATCATGTGATACAAAATATCAAATCATGATATTCTATTGTTATTTCATTCTAAATTCAATTCAAGACAGGTTATGTTATTACTTGCAATTATGTGAACATATTGTGATAAACTAAACGACAGTAAAACCCTAATTCAATCAATCAATCAATCCTGGCAACAATGTAGATCTACTGGTTTGGATAACCCACCCCATATGGCTTACGAGCGGTGATTGTGCCAGAGGCAATTAGTCAATCTATGGTGTTTGTGTGGAGTCTATTATATGCAAGTGTCAAGTCAAGGGGTTTATATTGTGTCGGTTTATCTATATGCTTCGCGGTTGCCATATAAGTCTTAATATTACCTTGTGAATTGAATTACAATCGATGGATCAATCAATCAATCTATATGTATATTCAAAACTGTGATTACTCACCAGCTAACTCGTTAGCTGACTTTATTTTCTCACATGATTTCAGGTTAAGCAAGATAGTGGACTTCTACGTGCTCATTTAAGACACGGACTTAGTTAAAATAAAAGACAATTATTATTTGTGGTTTCAATTATTGTATTTGCGTATGTTAAACTTATATTATCCTGTAATCTGATTGTAATATTATTTCCACAAATAGACAACCATGTGTTATGAACAATCAATCATTCCCTCGTCCGCTCCGATGATTCCGCCGTCGGTCGGGGTGTGACAATTTTGACAGGAGGCCGGGAATCGCACCACGAACCGTCACGTGAAGGCCAAACCGTGACGGTTTGTGCACCAGATTTTCACCTTAAATACCTTTCCTCTTTCAACACTCCGCATCGAACCATCTCATTCGAAAAATTTTTCATTTGAGCTTTCATTCATCCAACGCTCGAGTTTTTTCAGCCTTCGTCATTCCAAAAACACGTTAATTCGAAAACAATGTCGGGTTCGGGAGATCATTATCAAAAGCCGAAACTTCCAGATTTGAATGAGGTGCCACATATCGAAGATTCGAACCAGGTTGAACTAGTATATGTTTTATTATAACTTATTATTTGAAATATCTAACCATTATCTTTTTTAGGAATATTACGTATACGGGAGTCACCCTCCGTGGGGGGAGGAGGAAACCAACCCGTCGAACACATTTGCTCAAGAGGCGTACAACTATTTATTTGGACAGACAGGTTACGGTGAAGGGTACAGATATCCCCCTTGCAATTCTTACGGGCATGCCCCGAACACGTACCACTCACAAACAGAGCTGGATTACGGACATCCCTCGTACCAGTCAGAACTAGAAATTACACATGTGTCAGATACTTTTAATGGGAATGACACAGATGAGAGTGACGGTTCGGTTCACCTCAAAGAAAACCATGGGGACACCGCGGAGCATGATGAGGATGAGGATCGGATTCGAAAGGCTACGGTTTCTTATAAAACCGATAAAGTACGAAGAGTTTTTATTCTTATGTTTATTTTATTTTTTATTTGTTTTATATATTATTTTTTATGTCTAGCTTTATCATTTTTTCAGTATTTTGATTCTCGTGAAGACTTGGAGAGCTGGGCTAAAATGAGAGGACGCGAGCATGGGTGCGTCATTGTGGTGGGTCGGTCACGAAAAAAGGATATGGAACTATTATGCAATCGTAGTGGTGAACCTAAATTCACTGGCACAAGTAGACGTACTGGGAGCATAAAGAAGGGATGTACCTTTAAACTCGTAGGGAAGTACGTAGGAAAGAGTGACAGTTGGATGTTAGAGGTGAGAAACAAGACGCATAACCACGATCCTGTTGTGTACGAGGAGGGCCACACGCATCTTAGGAAGATGACTGCCGAAGAAATTGATCTTGTCGAGAAGTTACACAGTCAGCACGTGCGGCCACGACATATCCATTCAGCCGTAAGGGAGCACTTTCCCCACAGCGTCTGTGTTGTTCAATACATATACAATCTGACGTCGAAGTTTAGGGCTGAGGGGAGAAAAGGCATGACACTAATACAGGAACTTAAAAACCTGCTACAATCTAAAGAGTTCGTGTATGAAACACGAACGAATGCAACTACTAAGGTCGTGGAAGATGTTTTCTTTTGTCATCCTACTTCGTATAAAATGTGGCTTCGGCCACCTCCACCGCATGTCACTTTAGCGGTTCGCCGTCGTCAGCGGCCTCTACACGGAGGTGGAGGTCGGACAGCCGATGTACACCACGGCCTTGATCCGCGGGGCCGACGACTCCGATCAGGTCTGGTGGCCTGCCATTGGGGATGGACCGTATGGTGGTGATACGAGGTCATCTCATATACGAGACCTTCTGTGTAGATACATTCACCGACTCATCGCCACGTCCATCGCCGGTCGTGGGGCGGGGACCGACAGGGTCAACGCCGCCGACCTTTTTTTTCTTCGGTGTGTACTCACACACCGACACTGCCACCTCGCGCATGCCCTCGCTGATTATTTTGCTAGTTATTATTATTGGCAGTCGCGAGGGGCGTTAGTGGGCGGGAACATCGTTTCCCGGATCGCTCAGGGCTTGGGGTACGCACACGCCATGTCCCAGCTCCCGCTACCTCCGACTCCTGTGCGCGTGGCCGCCCGGACCACCGCCACTGGGATGAGGATCGTTCGGAGGTTCCCCGACGGCACATGGCACCTGCTCTAGAGATACCAGGAGCTCGTGCCATGGGTGCCCGAGCCGTTGGTGGACCCCCCCGAGCTGGCGGGGGCTGAGGTCCACCTTCAGGATGCCCACGAGCCCCTTGGCGGTGGGGAGGATCAGCCCATTCCACCGCCGCACGACCAGGACCCGCCCCAGCATCCTCAGCGCGTGTACCATGCCGTGCGATTGCCTGCTCGTGTTCTTGATATGCTTCAGGACACACGAGACAGGGTCACAAGGCTGGAGGATATGACCAGGAGGCTGGAGGATACGACCACGAGGCTGCATGATATGATGGACTGGGTCGTCCAGCACATGGTCGCGGACTATGCCGCCTCGGGTACGCCGTTGTTGTCACAGCCACCGAGGCGGTTAGACAATGACGGTGCTGGCCCTTCTGGCGCGGGCGGGTCTGGTCAGGGCAGCGATCCGGGGATGATGGATTAGATAGGTATTTTGTTTGTATTTTATTTCTTTTTGTATGTAAAAACTCGTTGTATATATATATATATGTGCAGTTTCAGTGATGATGACTTGTATATTTGGTTGTGTTTGTTTGGTTGTGTTTCTTTGTTTGTTTGTTTTATATTTGTAATGTTGATAATGTTAATTGTATATGTTTATTTGGTTGTGTTTCTTTGTTTGTAATGTAACTGTAAAATAACAAAACACAAACTCGTATGTTACGATTAGGTTAACCGTGTGATAAAATAAAAATAAAAACAAACTAGTATGATTACATAACCGTAGGCACATTTCAATATTAAATAATGATAGTAACTCCATAACCGTAGGCACATTTCCCACTCTCATACATACACATACATACACCTATGACCTATATATACATCATTATCACTGTAGCTTTCACTACTTCAATCAAGATCATGACACACATTTGTAATCAAGGTGCATTTCAGTCGTCGTATGACATGAGATCATTAGCTACCAAAATAAAAATAAAAAAATTACTTGTAATATGATAAATTAATAATAAACACAAAACACAAACTCGTATCTTACGATTAGATTAACCGTTTTGATAAAATAAAAATAAAAACAAAATTAAAAAAATTTAAAAAATATGTTTAAAATGTCACGGTTTGGCAAAACCGTGACATATACACCTCCAAAACCCTAACTGTTACCCCATTAATTACACATTAATTACACACCCAATAATTACAATGATCCCGAGAACCTAACGTCACGGTTAGGCCTCACCGTGACCGCAAGGTCCTACACCCGACCTAAAGGTCACGGTTAGCCCTAACCGTGACCGTTTGAGGTGGTATACCCTCAAAAATGAGCGGGGTGTGCAGAATTTCCGGTAGAATTATGATAAAGTAGCAAAGTTTTGACTTTTGACTGTGCAATACTGTGGTAACCAATGTTTTTAAAACCGGACCGGCCAGTGAACAGGACGCTTTACCGGTTCACTGGTCGGACCGTATATAAGAACCGGACCGTAATTATGTAAAAATTATAAAAAAATAAAAAGTTTTATAAAAAACCGGTTCAACCGGTTCGACCGGTTCAACCGGTTCGACCGGTTTAACCGGTCCGGTTACCGGTCCGACCGCCGGTTCGACCGTTTCAACTGGTCTGACCACCGGTTCACTATTAAACCAGTTTTAAACACCGAACCGGACCGGATTGGAGTCCGGTTCCCGGTCGAACCGGTCGGACCGCCCGTTCCGGTCCGGTTTTCAAAACATAGGTGGTAACAAATAATACTTAAGCATATTGTGGTGAAAATTTTAGGGTTAATTGGGGATGAAGTAATATCATTGCAAAACATACTTTCAAATTGATAGAGCACACGCTTTTTGATATACACTAGTAAATGTACCTGCGTTTGAAAATATAATCTGATTTTAAATAGAATTTATGTTACATCATTATTTGGAAAAATATTAGATATCAAAGGTTATTAAAAAGGTAAATTGAAAATAAAAAAGGTAACAATATACAACATTCAGCATGGCTTACCTATATTTGTTTTCCTATTTCAAGTTCCGCACACAAATAGAAATAAATAATAACCGGAACTACCTATTAGTTAGAGGAATTTTAGACGCACCGTAAAAATTTAAAAAAAAAAACCGATTCAAACCGTGACATGGAGGCCAAACCGTGACATATTGAAGGCTAAAGGTCACGGTTTGGCTAAACCGTGACATATTGGGCTTCATAAAAAGTTCTGCACCTCGGGATTGGGTTAATTATTGGGAGTGAGTTTCTTGTGGTGTATATGTCACGGTTTGGCCAAACCGTGACATATTGGATATAATTTTTAATTTTTTTTAATTTTTTTATAATAAAAATGTAAGATATTTTGTTCAATTTGTAACTTATAATATTTTTATAGGATTCAAAATTTCTTTTATTAAAATTTTTAGTATTACGTACATATATAACAAACAAATTAACACTTAAAAACTAACTTATAAACGTCAAATTTTATTAAGTGTATATGTCACGGTTTGGCCAAACCGTGACATATTAGGTATAATTTTTAATTTTTTATAATAAAAATGTAAGATATTTTATTCAATTTGTAACTTATAATATTTTTATAGGATTCAAAATTTCTTTTATTAAAATTTTTAGTATTACGTACATATTAAAATTACGTACATATATAACTTATAAACGTAAATTTTTATTAAGTGTATATGAATTAATGTATTTTAGCTTTAAAGAAGTAACTTTTAGTGTATTTTAATTTTCAAGAAATATGAATTAATGTATTTTAGCTTTCAAGTAATAATTTTAAAGTTAATAATAATAATAGTATTATTTTGTGTATCCAGAAAATAAAAGGTTACGGTTAATAATAATAATAATAATAATAATAATAATAATAATAATAATAATAATAATAATAACAATAATAATAATAATAATACAAAAAAAGCAAGAGGTCACATGGAGGCCAAAATGTGACCTTTTAAGATATTTTTTGAATCTGATTTCCCCTCGATTAGTGCACCTGCCCCTCGAGCACCGTGTGTGTAAGAGGTCACATGGAGGCCAAACCGTGACCTTTTGATTCAAAAAAATATCTCAAAAAGTCAGGGTTTGACCAAACCGTGACCTTTTGATCCGACCGTGACCTTTTGATCCGGTTTCTTCCCAAAGTGTCACGGTTTGACCAAACCGTGACTTTTGATCCGGTTTCTCCCTAAAAACCCCTGCGATGTCCTAGCAGGACCCATTAATTATCATTGAAACCTACAACTACAAAGAAAGCTAACATTATTGAGATATAGTATACTTTCTTGTAGAAAAAATAAAAATAAAAAAAAATAAAATAGCATGCTACATGGGCCAATAAAATCGATTCACTATTGTTATAGATGTAATAATAATTATATAACTATGTTAGATTGTAGTTTCGGAAATTTTAGCGCATAAAATATATTTATGGTGTGCATATTATTTTTTAATGTTATATATATATATATAGAGGGAGGTTCCCCTACAAATTAATGTTTGCCTAAGTATGCTAAGAAGTAATCTTAGCCTTCTAATTATCTAATTAAGGGCTAAGATCAAAGTGTAGAAAAAATAACTAATCAAGGGTAATTTGGGTATTTTATTACATTACCCACAATTGTTGACTTTTTAAAATTCCCCCCCTATTTTTTTAAATGCTAATAACTTTTTCATACGACATTATTTTTTTAAAAAAATTACACCATAAAATCAAGCATTTTTTTCTCTTTAATTTGAGTATAGTATTACTATAGTTTTTTTTTTAAAAAAAATCAAATTATGTGACGTTGTGCTGCATTTTTAACGTTTTTGTGCTGCATTTCATAAAACAGCACAAGGCTGTGCTGTATTTCATAAAACAGCAAAAGGCTGTGCTGCATTTCATAAAACAGCACAAGGCTGTGCTGTATTTCATAAAACAGCACAAGGCTGTGCTGTGTTTCATAAAACAGCACAAGGCTGTGCTGTGTTTCATAAAACAGCACAAGGCTGTGCTGCATTTTATAAAACAGCACAAGGCGATGCTGTATTATATAAAACAGCACAAGGCTGTGCTGTGTTTCATAAAACAGCACAAGGCTGTGCTGTATTTCATAAAACAGCACAAGGCTGTGCTGCATTTTATAAAACAGCACAAGGCTGTGCTGTGTTTCATAAAACAGCACAAGGCTGTGCTGTGTTTTATAAAACAGCACAAGGCTGTGCTGTGTTTCATAAAACAGCACAAGGCTGTGCTGTATTATATAAAACAGCACAAGGCTGTGCTGTGTTTCATAAAACAGCACAAGGTTGTGCTGCATTTTATAAAACAGCACAAGTCTGTGCTGTATTTCATAAAACAGCACAAAACGATTCCAATCGAAATGAATACAGCACAATACAACACAATACAGCACAATACAGCACAATACAGCACAATACAGCACAAACCCATAAACAAGATTCATTGAACGTTTAAACATCTCAAACCCATAAACAAGAACAATAAACAACTCCTGCAATCCTAATCATTCAAACATCGTCAAAAGCAACAAGATTACTCCACAATTTCTTCATACAACTAGTAGATCACATATACCCCAATTCAACACCAAAAAAGCCCTAAAATCGCAATTCACCCGACACCAAACTTGAAATACGAACAATTATACTTACAGCTGCGTAAGGCGGATGATCAGGGGTCTGAAAATCTGGAAAGAATTGAGGAAAACACTGTTCGATTAACGCTGGATACGAATTAGCAGCATCATTTGGGAAGAAACTAGGGTTTGAATGCGCAAATTGAATGAGGGCTTCTTTCAACTTCTTTCAACAAATCAGACCCCCAATCGACTCACAAGCCAAAGCACGATGATGATGTTCGAATGTTGATGAAGGGATCGACCGAAGATGATGATAGCCGAGGGGTGTGCTGGATTCGGTGGTGATGGTATTGCTGTCGATGGTATTGCGGTCGATGGGATGATACCAGGCTGACAGGGATGATATTGCGGTCGATGGTGATAGTTTTAGTGGTTGTTCTGGTGGATCTGGGTCGTAAAGGCGGCGGTTATGATGGTCATGAATGGTGATGGTGAAGATGGAGGTTACAAAGGGATGGTGATGATGCTGGTTGTTGGCTGCGACTATGGTGCAAGTCGAAGGCGACGATGGGGTTCAGATGGGTGCGTGACGGCGGTGGGGATGGGGTACAACAGCGACGATTGTGCTTGTTGGTCGTGGGTATTGTCAGTGGGAGTGCTGGTGGTGGCTGAAAATATGGTTGTTGGTTCAAACAGTGATATGTGGTAGGGAAGCTGTGTTTGGTTGTGCTGCATTTTGATAAAATACAAACGGGATTAATTAGTGTGTTTTAGGACCATAATGCCCTTTAACCCTAATTTGAATAGTGCCACGTGTCATCATCTTATTCCTTCTTAGCATACTTAGGCAAAAATCATTTCTTATTAGAACCTCTACCTATATATATATATATATATATATATATATATTTATTTATTTATTTTTCTAAGTCTAATTTATTTTCTAAAAAGGGATGTAACATTTGATTAGGGCCTTAAATCATGTGTTTGGGTCGCGTGGGAGGGCGTTGATGGGTGCCACATAAGCCGGCCCGTGGACTCAACCCTGTTACACCCATATTCAATATGGGGCGCGGGCCACCATCCATGGGCTGGTCACGACGAGAAGCGGTCTCATAACGATGATATTACCCTTTTTTCACTCACCGCCCAAGAAATTTTAATTTTAAACACCTATAAAACTTTACATTCAGTATCCAAACCCCATCACTTCGAAATCTCATTCTCCTCTCTAAATTTGTATGTCCTAGAACTTCAAGTCACATAAATACTATGGATCAAGTCGGCAAACCTTCAGGATAGCAACAACGAAGGGCTAAGCGTTGGACGGTCGAGAAAGAATGTGCGTTAGCACGAGCTTGGGTTGACGTCTTGGAAGATCAACATGTCGGAGAGTTTTTTATTGGGATAACTTTGTGGAAATGTAATCAAGTTTTAAAATTGTTCTAATTAGGTCATTCATAAATTTTTTTTATTACAATCAGGTCATAAACTTTATTTTGATTTTTTAATCTTGTGTATTTAACCTGGATGGTAAATAAAAGGGGGAGGGGGGTCAAAGGTGAGAGGAGGTGGTGGTGGGCGGTGATGGTGGGGGACGACGGTGGTGGTGGGCGGTGATGGAGGGGGACGACGGTGGTGGTGGGCGGCGATGGTGGGGGACGACGGTGGTGGTGTGCGGCGATGGTGGGGGACGACGGTGGTGGTGGGCGGCGATGGTGGGGGGACGAAGGTGGTGGTGGGCGGCGATGGTCGGGGGACGACGGTGGTGGTGGGCGGCGAGGGTAGGGCCACAACGGTGGTGGTGGGCGGCGATGGTGGGGCGACAACGGTGGTGGTGGTGGCGATGGTGGGGCGATGACGGTGGTGGTGGTGGGTGGCGATGGTGGGGCGATGTCAGTGGTGGTGGGCGCCGATGGTGGGGGATGAAGGTGGTGGTGGGATGGCGATGGTGGGGCGATGTCGGTGGTGGTGGGCGCCGATGGTGGGGGATGAAGGTGGTGGTGGGATGGCGATGGTGGGGCGATGTCGGTGGTAGTGGGCGCCGATGGTGGGGGATGAAGGTGGTGGGGGGATGGTGGTGGCGGTGGGACGACAGTGGTGGTGGGCGGCGTTGGAGGTGGGACGACGGTGGTGGTAGGCGGCGATGGTGGTAGGATGACCGTGGTGGTGGACGGCAATGGTGGAAACTGTTAAGCCTAACCAGGTTAATTACATAGGATTGAAACACCACCCTAAAGTTAAATGACCTGATTGAAACAGTTTGAAACTTGAGTGACTTGATTGGAAAACTTATAGAACTTTGTTATTATTTTATGAAGTTTTTTCATTTTTATTCTAACAGGTTTATTTGTTTTATATTTCTATTTATTAAAGAATATAAAATAACTTATATTTATTTGTTATGTACTTTTTGTGTAGGGAATAACCAAATTGGAACAATATTTTTAAGCCGGGTTCGAGAGATGTTATGGGCTAGTGTAAGGAACAAAAGCCGAACCGCCGACATGATTTCGAGTCATTGGACCGAGATACGTCGGAAAGTTTGTTTATTTAGTTTAATTATAATTATTTAATCAACAACCAATCTTTTTCAATTACACCCCTTTTAAGCATTTTTGGGTGAGAAAAAAAGTACATTTACATGTAAGTCACGTTACAACATTTTTTTCTCAACCAAACCCCTGATCAAGCCTCATAATACATATCTTATTTCTTTCTATTGGTCTCTCTTAGTTTATCTTAACATTTTACCATGTGTTATTATTACAAAGCATATTTAAAAAAATACAAGGATGCAACATTCTTCTTATATAACATTGTTTGTCTGTAAATTATTTTTAAACACTTTTTCCTTTTCTGAGATAGTTTTTTTAAATTTATTCAAGTCGGTAAAAGAATTTTCATATGTTATATATTCCAAGCCTTTTAAATAGCCTCTTCAAACATAGATAGCATAATATTTAATTCGAGTAATGCTTCATTCTCAATCCATTCTCTATCTCATATTCATACTCATCCTCATATATTAATAAAAAAAATTAAAATACACACTCTAACTTGTTATTGTTCCCTTTACCCATGCTTATAATTTAAGGGAAGAGCAACCTCATTCCCTAACTATAGTGATTTAATTGAGATTATGAAAAGATTATAAGTAATGAACGAAAGAGAGAGAAATAATATTAAATAAAATAAAATATTAAAGATAGGTAAATTTAGAAAATAATATTTTATTTTATAAATAATAAGAATGGGATGAGGAATAAGATGTGAATGTTCTTATAAGACGACATGCACTAGCGTAGAAAAAACTATTTGGGACGATCACTTTTAAGCTTTGGAGCGGTTCATAATAGAAACCGTTTAGTATCGAGATTAAATATATTGATAAATTGAAACTGCCCTTAAATATACAAACCGCCCTAATAAACATTTATTTGGGGTAGTTTTAAGAAACCGACCGCCCCACATAAGCATCTGTTTGAGTCGGTTTCTTAAACTGGTTACCTTTTCTTCTATTTTTGGATGGTTTTTAAAATATTTTTTATATAAATCTCCTTACAACGGTTCTATTTCAAAAACAAGCTATCCATCATCGTCTTCTTCCTCAATAACTCTCTACAAATTTAACTTTATTTATTTTCTAATTACTCTCATATCTATAGCTATGTTAAAGAATATTTATTTAAAAAAGTATAAAATACGTGAATCTATAGTTGCATGTCTACCTACATCCACGTATTAGACTTGAATGTTATCTTCTCCTTGAATTACGTTCTATATATCAAACCGACAACAACTTTTGTCACATCAATGTCGACTACAATTCACCTCGTACTTGAATAAACACTTACATATCACTACAAGAAACGCGCGTATTAGGGGCAACGCCTTTAGCGGCGACATCACCATTAGCGGCGACACCTATAAGCTGCGACACCTTTAGCGGCGACATGTCGCCGCTAAAGGTTGCGATCCACCGTTCACTTTTTGACCAACATCTAGCCGTCCAAATCTGTTACATCGAACGACTACGATTTAAGCGTACATTAAACCTTTAGTGGCGACGCCAATAGCGGCGACGCGTCGCCGCTAATTGTGTTTCGATGTACCCGCGATGTTTTGCCCCTTTTCTTCACTTTCCCTCCATCACCAGTTGCAGCACTCCCTTCGAGCAGCCACCATCCGACCACCATCATCCGCCGCATCCATCCTCCCTTCGAGCAGCCACCATCCGACCACCATCATCCGCCGCATCCATCCTCCCTTCGAGCAGCCACCATCCGACCACCACCATCCGCCCGCAGTCTTCAGCCACCACTTCGAGCAGCCACCATCCGACAACCACCATCCGCGCGCGACCCACCAGCCACCCACCAGCCACCACCGGTCACAACCACGCGCGATCTGACCATCGTCGCCGCTGCTGCTTCTGTTCGGTCGCCACTACTACCAGATTTGGTATTTTTTTGTTTTTTTTAATTTTTTTAGTTTAGATTGTGCTTAGTTAGTTGTTAAAATTATATTAGTTTGATTAGTGTTAAAAATGGTTAATTTTTGAAATTAGTTGGTTAGTGTTAGATTGTGCTTGTATTAGAACTTAGTTAGATATTTTATTATAGTTGGTCTTTTTGTGTGCATAGCAGATTACACTAACTGGATATATACTCTTAGTTTAAGGCATTTAACAAATCACATTGAGTTTACAAACAGTCATAGAGATGTGTATGTATATATGTTTATGTATGTATGTATGGATGTAAGGGTTTACAATATTACATTATTGCTATCAATGAAGGGTGTTCTTTTTAATTTCAAGTACCTTAGAGCATAATGTCTTGACTGTTAATTAAATATCCTTTTCTTGTACTTTGTTATTAGAACAAAAACAATAATAAATTGGCTTTTAATTGTTGTTCATTATTAGAAATTGACGTACAATAAATTGGCTTTTAATTGTTGTTCATTTTAGGTTTCGTGATCTTATTTTAATCACAATGATTATATTACTCCATTTAAATTGTAAATTATATTGCAGTGCTGTAATCATGTCTGTCGATAAAAGTTGGATTTTTAATCCGAACCGTAGATCGCCCGAGTATCAGCAAGGACTCAGATCTTTTATCGATATGAGTGAAAAATATATCGACAAATATGGCCTGATTAGATACCCGTGTAGGAAATGTCAGAATACTCAATTATTAGGATGGGTTAAAATAAAATATCATTTAGAAATATGGGGCATGTGTCGGACGTACAAGGATTGGATCTATCATGGTGAAAGTTTAATTCCTGAAGTTGTGGTTGTAAATGATGTTGAGCCAATAAACGAAATGGCTGACGTTATCGAAGACGTTATGGAAGAGAGTAGTGGTGTGCGTGATGATTTTGAGGACTTGTTAGAGGAAGTTAAATCAGAATTATATCCTGGTTGTACTATGTTTTCTTCTCTTAACTTTTTAGCAAAGCTTATGAATATTAAGGTGAAAAATAAATGGACCAATAGCTCATTTGATGAGCTCCTTGAGTTGTTGCAGTCTTCACATCCGGAAGGTAATAAAATTCCCTCTTCTCACTATGTAGCCAAGAAGATATTAAAGAAGATCGGTTTAGGGTATGAGTCGATACACGTGTGCAAATATGATTGTGCTCTTTTTTGGGCAGAAAATCTATTGTTACAAAATTGTCCAGTTTGTAACGAGAGTCGATGGGTCGATACAAATACAAAGGGCAAAAAGTTACCTCACAAGGTGTTACGATGGTTTCCTTTAACCCCCAGGCTACGCCGCTTGTATTCTTCAAGGCACACTGCAAAAGATATGATTTGGCATAATACCGGACGATCAGAAGATGGTACGATGCGTCATCCTGTTGATGGTTCTTCATGGAAAGATTTTGATATAAAGTACCCTACCTTCTCGAGAGAACCCCGAAACGTCCGCCTAGGACTTGCAGCTGACGGTTTCAATCCATTTGGTAACATGAATTCGGCTCATAGCACGTGGCCTGTTATACTCACGAGATACAATCTGCCTCCATGGTTATGCATGAAGGAGTCGTCATTCATGTTGTCAATGTTGATTCCTGGTCCTAAATCCCCCGGGAAGGACATGGATGTTTTTCTTAGGCCATTGGTGGATGAGCTTAAGCAGTTGTGGGTGTCGGGCGTACGTACTAAAGACATGGCGACAAACACATTTTTCACAATGAGGGCGGCTTTGTTATGGACTATAAACGACTTTCCGGCTCGTAGTAGTCTATCAGGTTGGAGCGGGCAGGGCTACAAAGCATGCCCGACTTGTAACGAAGACACTCCTTCGATGCGTGTCACAAATAAAGTCGTTTATGTTGGTCACCGTCGGTTTTTAGATGCAAACCATGAATGGAGAACAAATTTGGACTTCAACGGGGAACCCGAGATAAGATCCCCTCCGAAACAATATAGTGATACTGACATAAAACTCAATTTAGTCGGCTCCGCCACCGTTTACCGGGAAACATCCTGATTTTGGAGGTGTTAAATCAAAGCGGGAGGAGTATGAGTTAAATTGGTCCAAACGAAGCATATTTTTTGAACTTGAGTACTGGTCTTCTCTACAGCTAAAACACAACTTAGATGTGATGCATATAGAGAAAAATGTGTGTGATAGTTTGCTAGGTACTCTTCTAATGAATGAAAAGAGCAAAGATACACCAAATGCACGGGTTGACTTGAAAAATCTAAATATTCGGAGTAGGCAATGGTTAGAGAAAAAAATGGCAAGTGGTATAGCCCCCACCCGAAATACTCATTGAAGACTAGTGATCGAAAGTTATTTTGTGAGTTTATAAAAAATGTAAAACTGCCTGATGGGTTCGGATCTAATATCAGCAAGAGAGTGATAGATAATAATACTAACATTACTGGGTTGAAATCTCATGACTGTCATATTCTCATGCAACGGTTGATACCGATTGGTGTTAGAGGTTTTTTGGCCAAAGATACTTATACACCAATAGTTGATTTGTGTACGTTTTTTAAGCAACTTTGCTCTAGAACACTATTAATTGACGATATGAAGAAAGCTAAGGAGGCGATTATTATAATATTGTGCAAGTTAGAATTGATCTATTCTCCAGCGTTTTTTGACATTATGGTTCATTTGGTTTTGCATTTACCTGATGAAGCGATTCGTGGTGGTCCAGTGTGTATGAGATGGATGTATCCATTTGAAAGGTATATGAAAAAACTAAAAAATTATGTCAGAAACAAGGCAAGACCAGAAGGTTGTATAGCTGAAGGTTATGTTGCTGAAGAAGCTTTATCATTTTGTTCGAGGTACCTTCGAGATGTTAAGACTCAGTTCAATCACCCTGATAGAAATGAGGATATCATTATTGAAAAGAGAAAGATATTTGCATTTGAGTCAAAATGTCGTCCGGCTAGCGCAAAAAAGATGAAATATCTTTCTCCTAGCGAAAACTGAAGCTAGAATGGTTTGTCCTCGATAGTTGTCAAGAAGTTAGAGACTATATGAAGTAAGAGTTCCTATCTTTAAGTTTTAAACATTACTTAAATATATTTCGTTTCTCACCTGTTCTATATTTTGTCAACAATATAGTGAATTCAAATCTGAACGCCCACATGAGGATGTCATAATCAAATTTCCATCATGGTTTTTAGAGAAGGTATTTCGTGTATAAAAATCTCTTAGGTTTATATTTGTTAGGTAATTTATATTTAACACATTATTTTCTTAGGTTTATTCGATGAAAATACAAAATTCTCCAGATTTTCACTCAGAGTTGTATGCTCTTTCAATGGGTGCGGATGTAAAAGCCTATAACTACACTGCTTGCATAGTCAACGGTGTTAGATTTTTGGTACTTGCACGTGACGCGCAACGTACAACACAAAACTCAGGTGTTTTAGTGGAGGGTGAGAATGGTGAGAAATATTATGGCCAAGTTGAAGAGATTATTGAGTTGTGCTATGCAAATGGGTATTCAACAGTCCTATTTCGTTGCAAATGGTTCGATACTCGAAGGGGTGTTTCATACGACAATAATATCACCAGTATCAACACCGAACGTGAATTGGACAAAGACGATCAACTCATATTTGCTTCCCAAGCTAAACAAGTATTCTACATCCGAGAACCTTCTCGGAGAAAACAAAGCAATAATCACCGGTGGGTCGTCGAGAATGTTAATCGTCGTAAAATTTGGGATCGACCGCCATCCAATGATGAACTCGTGGAAAACATTCAAAATGTTGATAATGAATTAACAGAAGATCTTGACGTCGTTCATAATCATTCTTCATCTAATAATGTACTTTTCACTGACTTCATCCAATACTTTCAAAATGTTGATAATGTCACCGATGGCGAAATTGCAAGTGAAGTTAATCCACTAAATGTTACTGCTAATGTGATGTCTGAGGACGAGGGTGATTATGATGAAGAGGATTTTGATTATGACACTGAGGGGTCTTACAGCGAGACTGAAGTATATGAGGGAGACTCCGATTAAGTATATATTTAATCTAAAACTTTGTAGACATGATATCTTGTTGTAGTTGAAAACTTTATTCTTATTTTAATTTTGATGTTTTATATCTTCTATTTTTTACAGACATGATATCTTTTTGGATTGTTTTGATACATCTCATGGCTGATGTAATGAGCCATGGAGGTGATGGCGTGGGGGATCCACCGATTCCTCCTTTTGGTGGGCCCGGAAGCCATCAGTTGGATGGTAAGTATTATATTTTCATGTTTATTTATTTATTATTAATATATATTGTAAGTATTGCTTTTTTAATATAAATGCAGGCTCGCCTTCCCAGAAGAGAAGAGGGAAGGCCAAAAATAAAAAGTTACAGCATGAGTTAGAAAAGAAAGGAGGACCTTTATCTCTTCCTTTTGATAGAGCTGCTACATATAGCCCAGTCGATGAACTTAACGATATGTTTGTTCGTGAGGTTGGGATATACATGGAGGCCAATTATCCCTTTAATGTTCGTTCGTGGACTGATCTTTCTGATGCTCAGAAGAATGCGTTGGATGAGCATATGGCGGTAACTTTTATATGTTTTATGTTTATTGTTCGGTATTTATTTAACTAACTTCATTTTGTTTTAACTTAAATGTAGCGACGCTTTGATTTTGATGAGATTTTACGAGATCGTGAACGCGCTCAGATTGAGGGTGGCATTCGTTCTGTATATCTCAAACGATTCAGAGATCGAAAAAACGTTGCCAAAAGACACTTTGATCGTGTTGGAGGATATGAAGATGTGGAACAAGCAAGGCTCAACCCTCCAAAGGGAATGAATCATGAAAATTGGAGCAAAACAATTGATTTTTTCTTAAGTGACGGACACAGAAAAGCCTCATCATCAAACAAAGCAAACCGACAACAACAACAATACACTAATCGTGGTGGGACTGCCTCGTATAGTAGTTATTGTTACAAGAAGGTAATGATTTAATTATTTGTATGTGTATTGTAGATAAGTATTTATTTAATATATGATATGCTTTTAAATGTTAATCAGAATAAAAGCAGACTTGAGGCATTTCAGAATGCTCATACCAGTAAAGATGGGAGCTTTGATACGGAGATTGCTGAGCAACAATACGTAAGTTTTATATAAAGTAGAGTTTTGAAATATTAAAGATGAAGCCTTTGTGTATATATATATATTAAATGACTTCTTGTTAATTAATATAGAATCAGCTCAAAGGACGGTTTGATGAGCTAAGTCAATCCCAAAATGAAGGAAATAGTTCATCACTGAACAAGGTTGAAGTTTTTGAGTCGGTGTTGGGAGAACGCCGCGGGCATATTAAAGGGATTGGGCGTAAACCGTCTTCATCTGCAGGGTCGACTTCGTTTGTTCCTGATCAGGAACAAACACCTCAGACATTATCAGAGGTATTAAAGTTTTATACGTTTTATCTTGAAATTGTTCAATGTATCATTGTTGGTTTATCTTAAACGAGTCAAAATGGGTAAATTTAAGTTGAATTATATACATTATGGTTGAAATGGGTCAAAATGATACAAACACACTTGATATAGTTAAAACGGGTCAAAATGGGTAAATTTAAGTTGAATTATGTACATTATGGTTGAAATGGGTCAAAATGATACAAACACACTTGATATAGTTAAAACGGGTCAAAATGGGTAAATTTAAGTTGAATTATGTACATTATGGTTGAAATGGGTCAAAATGATACAAATACACTTGATATAGTTAAAACGGGTCAAAATGGGTAAATTTAAGTTGAATTATGTACATTATGGTTGAAATGGGTCAAAATGATACAAACACACCTGATATAGTTAAAACCCTATTAATTTGACTTAAAACGGGTCAAAATGGGTAAATTTAAGTTGAATTATGTACATTATGGTTGAAATGGGTCAAAATGATACAAACACACTTGATATAGTTAAAACGGGTCAAAATGGGTAAATTTAAGTTGAATTATGTACATTATGGTTGAAATGGGTCAAAATGATACAAACACACTTGATATAGTTAAGACGGGTCAAAATGGGTAAATTTAAGTTGAATTATGTACATTATGGTTGAAATGGGTCAAAATGATACAAATACAGTTGATATAGTTAAAACGGGTCAAAATGGGTAAATTTAAGTTGAATTATGTACATTATGGTTGAAATGGGTCAAAATGATACAAACACACCTGATATAGTTAAAACCCTATTAATTTGACTTAAAACGGGTCAAAATGGGTAAATTTAAGTCGAATTATGTACATTATGGTTGAAATGGGTCAAAATGATACAAACACACTTGATATAGTTAAAACCTTATTAATTTGAGTTAAAACGGGTCAAAATGGGTAAATCTAAGTTGAATTATGTGCATTATGGTTGAAATGGGTCAAAATAATACAAACACACTTGATATAGTTAAAACCCTATTAATTTGAGTTAAAACGGGTCAAAATGGGTAAATCTAAGTTGAATTATGTACATTATGGTTGAAATGGGTCAAAATGATACAAACACACCTGATATAGTTAAAACCCTATTAATTTGACTTAAAACGGGTCAAAATGGGTAAATTTAAGTTGAATTATGTACATTATGGTTGAAATGGGTCAAAATGATACAAACACACTTGATATAGTTAAAACCCTATTAATTTGAGTTAAAACGGGTCTAAATGGGTAAATCTAAGTTGAATTATGTACATTATGGTTGAAATGGGTCAAAATGATACAAACACACTATTAATTTGACTTAAAACGGGTCAAAATGGGTAAATTTAAGTTGAATTATGTACATTATGGTTGAAATGGGCCAAAATGATACAAACACACTTTATATAGTTAAAACCCTATTAATTTGAGTTAAAACGGGTCAAAATGGTAAATTTAAGTTGAATTATGTACATTATGGTTGAAATGGGTGATACAAACACACTTCAAGGTGTTGGTGTATCATTATATACTTAAAGTTATACTAAGAAGCAAATACCACAACTTATAATGTATGTTTTGTTTTGTAGGCACAAATCGCAAGTTTGTTTCAAAATGCAAACTTTATGTCACAAATGACGCAACTTATTGCCTCCCAAAAAGGTACACAACAAGTTGATGAAGATGATGATTCGGACGAGGACAATGAATAGGATAGCGGTTAAGTAGTTTAAGTTTATTTTAACGATATTAGAAGTTGAAGCTAAACAATTTGTATGTTTATGTTATTTGTGTTCTTAAACTCGTATTGTACTTCTTAATACTTATGTTATTTGTGGTGTTGGGAAATCTGGAAATTTGATTTTATTTACAGGTTTTTTCGGTTTATAAAAATGGAAATTAAAAAAATAAAAAAAAAATTAAAATGAAAAATTGACTTTTAGCGGCGGCACGTGTCGCCGCTAAAAGCCTTTCCCGGAATTTTTTATTTGAATTTATAGCGGCGATATCGCCGCAGATGACTGTATTAGCGGCGACATCTTTAGCGGCGACTCTTTAGCGGCGATATTTTCCACATTAGCGACGAATCATTAGCGGCGACTTATTAGCGGCGACATGTCGCCGCTAATACTAATAGCGGCGACAAAGGGCATCAATAGCGGCGACAAATGTCGCCGCTAATAAGTTTATTCCTTGTAGTGTATATCATCAACAAAATATACATTTGGCTAATAAAATCCAATACATACTCGATAAGGATTCGTGAATTTTCACTTTAACTCATTAACTCTCTGCGACTTTAACTTAATTTATTTTCTAATTATTCTCATGTCTATAGCTATGTTAAAGAATATTTATGTAAAAGAGTATAAGATACGTGAATCTATAGTTGCATGTCTACCTTCATCCACGTATTAGACTTACATGTTATGTTTTCCTTGAATTACGTTCTATATATCAAGCACGGTTACAACTTTTGCAACATCAATGTCAACTACAATTCATGTCATATATTAATAAACACTTGCATATATCATCAACAAAATGTACATTTGGCTGAAAAAATTCAATACATATGTGACAAGGATTTGTGAATTTCCACTTTATTCGTATATGTAAGACAGTTCTGATGCATAATAATCTTGAGTTTTGCTTCATGAAGCATAAATATATCCAGAAACTCATTTTTAACTTAACTATATATGAATAGAGAGATCACGATGCTCTAATGATATTTTGTCAATGATAGGTAATCTAGACATATCAAGGGTCTTTAAAACCACAATGTCAATCATTGTTTGACTTTAATTCGTAAATTTAATCATGCAAGTGGTGTTGTGAAATCTTTTCAACTTAGAGGCTGTTTGGGATTGCTTTTTTCAAACAACTTTTGACTTTTGGAGGGGTGAAAAGATCAAAACGTCCCTTCAAAAGTCACCAGAAGTTAAAAATTTGGAGGGATATTTTGATCTTTTCACCCCTTCAAAAGTCAAAAGTTGTTTAAAAAAAACAATCCCAAACATCCCCTTATTAAAAGGTGACACATGGTTGTGTCACATCATAGCTATATGCATAACACACGACTAAAAAATGTGAGCTCTTTGTTGGATTGGTTCTTGTTTACAAAAGGGTGAGAGTACTTTTACCCTTTAACAAATTAAAAGCTATGTCATTTATGTATTAAGTGGTACTATGGTTTATAGGCCTCTTAATTCTTATTAACGACTGCATCATTAAAGAAAGCATCGATGTTGGGACTTGTGACCAAGCATTGTATTTGCGCTTTACTATCATGATGACCGATTAACAAAACACAAATAAAAACATCATACATTTTTCACACTTGATACATTTTTAACTTATTGTTACATTGAAGATATTGTTAACATTCATACATTCTCTGTTTTTGCTAAGTGAGTGTGTGTATATACACACACATATATATATACATATATTAACCCTCACTTTGGAAAGGTGTCATACACAGTCAATGATCATGATCTAGGGCTATTCACTTTCAAAGGGTCCTATTAATCCCAACAACCATTTGGATAAATTGATGCCCGTGTGACACGACTCATATAGGACTATGCTAGATGTATAGTTTTTCCAATTTTCAACACAGATTGATTGTTGTCACATCAGTAATCAGTTCACTTTGTTTGATAAAATATTGCATTCTTTATGATTCATTATGATGGTGTTGCTATCTGTGAATCAAGCACTATAATGTGTGGTTGTGTTTAAATGATTTTATTATCTTTACTTTACATGTCTTGGAATTATTTTGGTTGCCTTTGTAATAGAGTAAGTTATTTCAGTATTATTTTAAAATTGTGTACGTAATCTAATTAAGATGAGAGGAGTAAAATTGAAGATCAAGAACCGAGACGACCCAACAACTAAAATGTTTGAACCAATTTACAATTATTCAAGACCATGAGTTGTGTTTTGGAATGTATTCCAAGTGACCCATTCGATGTTACTAGTTGGCTCTAGTAAACCAAACAAATTATTGGTAGCTTGATTCACGTATGTTTTGATTGTTTGTTATTTGAATGAATGGTTGTCATTTAGGATACATATCAGTTGTATCAAACAATTATTTGGCTATAAGCCTTAGCCAATATAGAAACACTATCACACCTAATAGATATTAGTGATATTAGTTTAGGCCACAATAGAATCTCATACACTAAACTTCTTAGTTAGTATGCCTCTTTACTAGAACCAACTAAAGCAACAAACTCATATTTCATTGTTGATTTAGTAATACAAGTTTTTGTTAAGCCCATGAAATTGCACCCCATCCAACTAGAAGTACATATCCACTAGTTGAGGTAGAATCTATAAGGAATGACTCCACAAATTAAGTCACTACCTAATCCTAGCCTACTTATAATTGGAAGATATCAATGTGATTATTCAGTCTACTTTAGATCCGTGAAATTAGTCTTTTAATCATCTATTTCATGTTGTATATTGTCTATAAATTCACTGTAGAATTCACTGTTCAAAATATCAATAAAACTATTTTCCATCTTCAACCTCTTTATGGTATCAAGAGCCTAAAAGCTCCCTTCAGCCCTTCTTCATCGATCTCTTTTTTTTCCAGCCAACATCCATGGCTAACACTTCTGCAACCATCATCACCCTTGCTACTCACACTCACTTCCCAATTCAACCCAACTTCCACTCCCAGTCCCAATCCCACTACCAATCCCAATCCCACTCCCACTCGTCCCCAGCGTAATCGCAAACCCTACTCAAAATATTACAACCCCAACCTTGTAAATACCACTACACTTCATCCTCTACCACCCACCCTTGAACCCACCACCCATATTCAAGCCGCCAAAAGCCCACAGTGGCGTAATGCAATGGACTCGTAATTCAATGCCCTTCTACAAAATCAAACGTGGGAACTTGTTCCAGCAAGCTCTCACACACCAATAGGATGCAAATGGGTCTTTCGCATCAAACGCAATCTTGATGGCTCCATTGCTAAATATAAAGCTCGTCTTGTTGCCAAAGGCTTTCTCCAATAACATGAAAAAGATTACTTTGACACATTCAGCCCAGTCACTAAACCTATCACCATTCAAACCATTCTCTCCATTGCTCTCTCGAAGAATTGGCCATTAAGACAACTTGATGTCAACAATGCATTCCTTCACGGTACTCTTCATGAGGATGTTTTCATGACCCAACCTCCGGGCTACATCAATCCTCAATTTCCTCATCACCTCTGCAAACTCAAAAATCCCTCTACGGTTTAAAACAAGCCCCTCGCGCTTGGTACAATGAGCTCACGACTTTTCTTCTTGGCTTTGGATTTCGTAAATCCTTAGCCGATGCTTCCTTGTTTATCTACTACCATTCACAAGTCACTTGCTACTTCAGGGTCTATGTGGATGACATTGTCCTTACTGGAAATGACACTTCGTTTCTTAACCGCTTCATTGACGCCTTAAGCAACACCTTTTCCATTAAAGACCTTGGCATGCTCCACCACTTCCTCAGTATTGAAGTCATTCCCACACCCTCGGGACTTTTCCTTTCTCAACATCAGTACATCCAAGATATTCATCAACAATTTCACATGAATGGCGCAAAAGATGTCACTATTCCGCTTAGTGCCACTGACCATCTGTCCGCCAACGACTCCTATCCTTCTGTTGATGCCACACCTTATCGAAAACTTGTTGGGTCCCTCCAATACCTTGCCTTTACTCCTCCCGATATCTCTTTTGCCATTAACAAGCTTTCTCAGTTCATGCATAATCCGCTCCAAACTCACTGGCAATCTCTTAAACGGGTTCTTCGTTACTTAAAGGGAACAATTCATCATGGTCTCTTTCTAAATCGTAATTCCTCTCTCAATCTCTCAGCTTTCTCAGATTCTGATTGGGGAGGTGTACATGATCAAGGTCGGTCAACCACCGCATACATTATTTACCTTGGCACCAATATCATTTCATGGAAATCTGCTCGTCAAAAATCTATTTCCCGCCCCTTTACAGAAGCTGAGTACAAGGCCTTAGCTAATGCCTCTGCCGAACTAATTTGGACCAAGCACTTATTACAGGAACTAGGCGTTCCTATATCTCAATCACCAACATTATTTTGTGACAATACAGGTGCAACATATCTATGTGCCAACCCCGTTTACCATTTACGTATGAAGCATATCGCACTTGATTATCACTTTGTTCGAGAACAAGTCACAGCCGGCAAACTACGTGTCTTACACATCAGCTCTCAAGATCAACTTGCAGACATGCTCACCAAACCATTGCCAAGAGCTCCCTTTCTTCGTAATCGGTCCAAGATCGGAGTCTCCGACGGATCCTCCATCTTACGGGGGCGTATAAGGAATGACTCCATAAATTAAGTCACTACCTAATCCTAGCCTACTTATAATTGGAAGATATCAATGTGATTATTCAGTCTACTTTAGATCCATGGAATTAGCCTTTTAATCATCTATTTCCATGTTGTATATTGTCTATAAATTCACTGTAGAATTCACAGTTCAAAATATCAATAAAACTATTTTCCATCTTCAATCTCTTTAGAATCTTCCATGTTTGTAATCCACCTTTATATCGTTCTAATATCAATTGAAATATAGTGTATGTAATCCATAGTTTTCTCTAAAAACTTAAACACTCATCTAATAGAAGTTATAGAGAGTACTTTCCTCTAATTTAGTATATTAATAGTTAGAAAAGATGAGAATGAATATGAAGATGAAGTGTAGAGAGTAGAAAGAGTACCCTCCTTTAATTTTCCTTGAAAGAAAGAAATATGTTAAATATCACACCCTAATCAGCGGGTGTGACTAGTTGTATCAACATCATAACATAGCACATAAGAACTCCTATACCATTTAATATCACAAATCCAGTTTTAATTATAACTTATTAGTGTTACATATATACACGCATCCATCACGTTTAAAATTACAAAACATTAACCCATACACTACCTTAGGCAGGTTTATTCTAGTCAACATCTTCTACAAGAAGATCTTATTCAACTTAAATCACTAAGTCTCCTTGACGTAGTTTATTGTCTCCCGACATTCCCTGCTCCTGCATCATGAGCTAAAGCACGTCAACATAATGTAGTTAGTGAGATATAACTAATGACTCTAAAGTAGTTAGACAACATGACAAAATATGCAAGTAAATATCAACAAAACAAATATGCACCGAAGCCACTACAGTGAGCATCAGTTTTGACCACATATATGCCATTATAGGCTTATTATATATAACAATTGGAGGTTAGGTAATAGGCACATTGTCCGACCGAATCCCTCGCCATCAATTCCGCTCAACCTATCCACAGTCTCCGCTGTGGTCGTAGGCTAGCCCTGATCCTATCCATAGACCACTACTTCGACATCAAACTATCATTATCCCTTAGTCCTATCCATAATATCTCTGATGTGGCCTCCAACCAATCTAATCCTATCCACAGTCCTCGTTGTGGCCTCAGATTGAGTATTCATCGTTAAGTGTGGCTTCCCTACCTAGATGGATCGAAATAGGCACACATATGACCCGAGGTTTGACTTAAGCATGGGATACCGGTAATCCTCTTTTTATCTTAATGATTTGCTCGTGCTTAGTGCTCACCATCGGTCTGGACGTACCTAAGAGCATGGCTACCTAGGTCTCCAGATAAATTTACTTCTCCGCACATATTTAGAAACGTTTCATCAAATAATTTTAATGCTTAGATACAACCCCAAAACATTTAAGAAAAAAAGCATGATTAGACTCACAGTGATAAGCTTTTCGAGTGTATTCTCACACACTGACTGATAAGTGTTTTACAATCTTGTATCATACAGAGGCACACGTCAAGTTGATACAACTTCAACTTGCAAACCCTTAGGATTTTCTATCGGAGTTAATCTACATGACCGGCCCCAATCATGTCTATGACCACAAGCTAGGGTTTTCCACAATCCTTAATTCTGATTTCTGATCATAGTTGATGACGAACACATGTAGAATATTAAAGGTTCACACATATGCCCAACAAAGTGCCTAAATTGACTTAACAATTCATTACTCAACATCCTTTATGTATTTATTTATCATGTCAATATCATGCATTACATACCCATTTCTTATTATAGCTGAACTATGTCACGTGAGTAATTCTTTTATCAAAACATATTATTCCTAGACCATAACAACCATACGCATCCTAATCACTATTAACAGGTTTACTTTTCTGAAAACCATGGTTTACCATAACAGATCTGAGCTTTCAGTTGATTCTTGATGTTCTCGTCTTCACCACCTATTATGGATATTCTTACATCACATTTCCGTTCATAATAGGTAATAACTCATATTTCGAAAGGCTTGAGACTTAGCGAACTTCCACACGTCGTTTCTGTTGTCACACCCCAACTGATGGCGGTAAAAAAATCGGGGCGCGAGAAGTGATAGATTTTTTAAAGATATCATAACACTAAAATGATATAAATTAAGATTGAATTTCATTTACATTCATCAATATAACATTACAATATTTCAAATAAACATACAATAATTTTAAAAAAAATACAAGTTTAAAACAAACATAATAAAATGATAGATTTGTTATGTTTCTAAGTCCACCTAATTGAATTTCTTGATAAAGCTTTAAGCATTTCTTGCAACATGTATAAAATATTGGTCAACATGTGAATATGCTGGTGAACATACAAGTTTGAATACATAGCATAATAGTGAATAACTCTCAATTCAACATGAGTAAAGTATACTAAACTTTGTACATTGTAATCAAACCAAAGTGTTCACTAGCATAGTCTTAGCATAAAAAATGAGCACGATCGTAAAGATTGATAACTTAACATAGACTCATTATAATAAGGCGGATGTGCTAGTCCTATAGCGCTTACATGTTAAGGGTGGTTTAGATTGCTTGCAAGATAATGTATTCTAGTATGTATTCATAAATAGTATAACAAATAAGCATGTTAGTATGAATTGAGTTTTAGAATGAGTTTGATTGAATGTATGATTGAGTGTGTTTGATAATTGGTACATGTTGCAACCCAGGTAGTGTTAAAACAAAAAGGGTGAACTATGACTCACGGTTTTGAGATTATAATCCACAACGATAGATGAATGAGTTTAAGGGATTGAGTCACCAAAGTCACCCTAAAAGGTAAACAAGAGTGTGTAAGTTTAGGATTCAAAGTTTTAGATTTAGCAATTAGAAAATGTACAAAAATTATGAATATGAGAGTACATGAAAGTATATACTACTTAGAGACTTATTTGGACATCATGTATTGTTTGTGTTTCATGAGTATTAGTCACTTATTGAAGATACAAAATAAGGGGATCATAAGATTAATATAGTGTCTACTTTAACACATAATATTCAACCATGATTTGATTGATGTTATGGTTTGGTTTTGACTAAGTATTATATAGATATAAATATAAGACATGCATCAGAGGTAGGGTAATCCATAAACCTCAAGTGTTATATTCATATAAGTCATGTATTAGAGGTAGAGATATCTATAAATCTCAAGATTGTCATCATTGCATAAGGTCTCCACATAAGAGTGATTTGGATGGTCATGCGTACATGAATGAAAGTACTAAAGTAAACAAACTAATTTAACTAGGTGTTTAAGTGGGGTATGTTGGAAAGATCAGTTGTGGAACAAAGGTTCAACATCACTATTTCATACCATAACACAAGACTTTCAACATTGGTTGGAGGCCCGGTTAGGGTCTGCAAAGTGTTTGTTTTTTCAGAAAAGCTTTTCCCAACCTCTTTTGTCTACGCCGCGCAGACGTTAGGATCTGTAGAGTGCTTGTTTTTGGAAGACTTTTCATTAAAAAATGTATGCGCGAGGTCTATATGGTGCATACTTGACACAACCACTTCTACAGTCTTTTAAAGTCTACAAAGGATTAAACACTATCACCAACCACCGATGTCCACCACTACCGTCCTCCACCACCACCATTCGCCACCAACACCGTCCGCCTCCACCACCGTCCGCCTCCACCCACCATCCGCCATCACCACCACCCCCCCACCATCCACCACCACCCACCATCTACTATCATCACCACCGTCCAGCACCGTCATATACCGCCAACAGTTGATTTAGCAGTCTATATATGTTAAAAAACAGACAATCTTTTTATTGCAGATTGTAGAGATTTGATCCAACTCTTCTCCTGTAGTTGTCTGTAGATGTGGTCCGCAGACTGCAGATATTTGGCTACAGAAAAAACAAATAGCATCTTAGTGTTTTGTAAAGATGAAGAATGAAAGTGTAAAAGTCTCAAAATTTTGGGAACATAACTTCAACACAATCCTTCTAACATTAATGTTATTGGTGATTTGGTTTAGTATGCAAAAGGCTAAAAAAAGAATACAAGAAAAACATGTATGAAAGAATCAAGTGTAATATTTCCAACTTAGACCTCAAAAATAGGGTTTATCATACTTGTTCACCTTTGTGACTAAGTGATCATTTCCTAAAGATTATTTCAAGTGGTAAAGGAAATGAAAGAAGAGAGTAAGAAAATAAAATAAAATAATTCACAAGTTGTCCATGAAGATTTCTTGCATATAATAAAGTTGTTGGATGGATTGAGCGATTTTAAGAGAGAGCTTAGAGTGATAAAAATGAGTAGGGAGTGATTTGGGTTAGTATTTATATATACAAATTATGATTTGTATTAAAAAATAGTTGAGGAGATGAGTGGATGAAAAATTTAAAAGTTTTAATTTCAACCCCTTAACTCATTTTATTAATTAATTTGCACCATAAACTCATGATTAAGCATGTTTTTAGGTATTTTTAACATATGAATCATAGAAGAAAAATTATAAATAATTTTTAGAAAAATATAAGTCCCGATAAGTTGTTTTGCATTAAAATGGGTATTTGCAATTGTTTAAGCATCGCACAAGCATATAATTAACAAACAAACAAACAAACAAACATACCCAGTAAGTCCCACTCAAGAGCAGAGTCTGGAAGGGGTAGGTGGTGGTAAGTCTTTCCTCTATCTTGAGAGATAGAGAGACTGCTTCCGGAGAGACCCCCAACACATTAATGAAAAAAAATATTTTCACTATGATCAAGTCTTGACATTACAAAGATTGAATAAAGAGTAAGATTGCATTTGAAAAAAATTAAATAAATCAAAAAATACGAGACGTTACATCTATGCCAAAACGTCTAGGATTGCGAATGCAGGCATAGATTGTCTACCCGATCCTTCCTTAACGTTGGAATCTTAGAGGGAGAGAGATTCGGGTTTAGAGAGAAAGAACAGCGTTTGGTTGGAAGGAATGGAATGGAATTGAATGAAATTGAGGAACTAGTATAATTTTCAAGTAAAATTATGTTTGAGTGAGTAATGAAATATAACAGTGATAGATTTTTCTACCCCTATAACGAACCTTCTTGTTCACTATATAATCATAATAACCATAATCTTTCTTATCGATTAATCATGCAATAATCAAGAGTCAAAATGACATATTAAATTACGATAATTAGAAGCTAAATGACATATTAAATTGTAACAAAAATCTCCTTAAGAGGTCATATGAACCATTCATTTAATGGAAAATTGATAATTTAAAAACTTTATTACTAAGGATTTTGGGTTTATGAAAGGCGAAAACAAACAATTTATTTGAGATATTTTCGTAAACATATTTTGAAAATAACAGGTGTAGTACAACATTTTGTTTGGACTATTATAAAGATCAGAGTACAGTCTTAAATTTTAGTTAACGTGTGACAAAACAAATGCTTTTAATTCAGCATTTGCGGTCTAAAAACATTTTTATAAACGTTTCATTTTCGGACATGTGTGTTAGAATGGTTATAGAGTGCAACATATTGTGTTATAACGTCCTGTCTAAACGTTTTAAATGAGTTTTCTTAAAATGATTTCTTTATAAGATAAAGATTATTTATGATTCACTTAAAAAGCATTGAAAATTTATAATCAATGAGTATTGATGTTAGAAATGACTAATTTATAAAATAATATGGTTTGAAACGTTTGTGTAAACGTCTTGTTCTTAACATTAGCGTGAAACAGTTATTTTATAAAAGAATATTTCTTTCTATGTTTGTCTGAAAGTGTGAGTTCCTAAGGAGCATGTTAGAAACAATTTTATTTATAAACTAGATGTTTAAAAAGTTCTGTATATGTTTTATTTTCTAACATTCACGTTAGAACACGTTTTGTTATCTAACATGCGTTTTAGGTATATTAAACTTATAAGATAATACATCTTCAAACGTTTTATATAAACGTTTATTCCTAACATGCGTGTTAACAATATTAATTTATAAAATGTTGTGTAAAAATTTAGTTTCTAACAATGATGTTAGAATTGAGTAGATGTAATAAACTTATGTAGTCATACGCTAAAAAATGTTTTATGTACACAATCAATCTTTAACGTGCGTGTTGGAAATTGTTTAGTTGATAAAAATTATTTTGGAGCTTGTGGTCATTTATAGTTTTAATCAAAGCATAATTTAAAAGTAGTTTATTTTAAAAAGGGTTTATATCTCAGCTAAAATAAACGATTGTTTTAGAATGAATTAAAACAAAAGTTTTGCACAAACGTTGCTACCAATTGGTGTTGTTGTGAACAATACATAATTATGTGTTCATATATTACTATTTTCGAGCAGCTTATAAACAACTTCTTGTTTCCTTTGGACAGATTTGTGACTGTTCAAGTTTAAAATCTCGATATGAAACGAGTTAATGCTTGTCGTGATGTATTCTTAATAACTGGAGCCACTGTTCATGAGTGTTCTAGTCAAAGCAGCTTTAAGAACTATCAATATATTAGAGAAGGTTGGTAATGGTAGATGGTAATACGACAAAAGCAATTGGAATTGTAATTGTGGAATTGAAAATGTCTACAGGATGTTCCTTATCATTAAAAGATGCCATCCATGTCCCCAACATTAAGAAAGATGTAACATCTTCCAGCAAGTTGAACAACGATGGTTACTCGATTTCTTGCATATGTAAATAAATGACGAATGTTTCGTCAAAAGAGATCTAATTTTTTCTGTGTGGTTGGAACCATAATAGGTGGGATATATGTATTGACTAAGCCACCGGAATGATATGTCACCAAAGTTGTTGACAAATCTAATGACGAGAGTATTGGAGATAACAATACTATATGATTTTAGTCGATATGTATCTGATTTTTAAATTATAATCAATAAAGTTTTGCAATTTATACATTTGTTTTCTATGATGCATTATTGTGTGTGTACAATATTTTAGAATATCACTTCCAGTGAATGCAAATAAATAAATCAAAAATATATGTGAAGTGCATGAACTAAAATTATACATAATCTAAAATGGATATCGCGAGAAGATAAATGAAGAGGTACAACTTGCGAGTTGCTACTTTGGCTCATGAAACATCAGAAAATAGAATAGAAATAAAGTATATAATTGTAGAAACTTACAAGTGTGAATCATAACATATGAAAGAAATATATATTATAATAAATCTTTAGCGAATCTTGCTAGATTCATTATGTTAGATTGAACATTGGAAATGAATGATATATAGACGCATCTATCACCTTTAATGTTCTTGAACCTAAGTGAAGGATTTGAATTTTAGTTTGGGAGAGTATCCAAATATACATAGGTTCAAAACATTAACAGAAAAGTTTAAGTTACTTAAGACAAACTGTGTGAATGTCACCACAGCAACTCGGTTTGAGACTTTTGATAAAATATTTATAAGTAAATGGTGAAGCCTTGGAGATCAAGGGTAAAGTTGTGATCCTAAACTTGATGATGAAGTTAATTTATTTGTATGTAACATGCATATGAGATTTTTCTATATATTGTGGTTTTCGGATGGTGAATAAGTTTTGCAATTCATCTAAATGGAAGAATGAATGCTACGAAGTGATATTGTGATACTTCTTAAGGGTGTGAAGAATCAGAATGATACATCTTCTGTTCGCATGCTAGAGTGTTGTAGATAAAAGCATGTTAGACTAGTACATGTTAATTATGATACTCTTTAAAAATAATTAACATGAAACATTCAAAATTTGCATTACACAAGAATGAATTTATGTATGGATATATTGTAAGACAATTTGCATTCAGTCTAAAAAATTATTTAACTTTAGAACAACTTGAGGAGAACTCATGTTTCTTGGCTCATCCTAGATGGTGACTAAGAATCACTCTCAAGTTTGTGATGGTTTCCTATGATAATGTTAGCTTAAACACTAGAAAAGCTTGCACCAAGGCATATATCATTTTAATTAGCTTGAAAACTCTTATGAGCTAATGTATTTTAAGATAAATAAACATTAATGATGCTAATAACATGACGGTGTAAGGTAGGGATGTTCATCGGATCGGATAACGGATTATTCGGATTATTCGGATCGGATTATTCGGATTTAAAAATTTCATAATCCGAATTCAATTCGGATCTGATTCGGATATATCCGAATAATCCGAATTTATCTGAATAATCCAAATAAACTAAATAACATTTTTTTCTTTTTTTCTATATATTTATTTTGTTTGCTAATTTTTATTCTTTCAATTTTATAAGTTGAAAATCACAATAAAGATAAAAAAATCTAACAAATAAAATTTGACTTGTACACAAATTTAGAATTTAGAACATAATAGGCAATTGTATAGAACACGAATATTAGAATCTCTAATTTAGAACGGCGGTCGATTATTGCATAATTATTTAGGATTATGACTAGAATGTGTAATGATCCTCATGTATTAAGTTGAAAACATAATATATAGTTGAGTAATAAGTATTGAGCTAGAAACATAGTTGAAGTCTTATTCGGATTAATCGGATATCCGAATAACCCGAATAAAAAAAGAGTAATATCCGAAATTCGATCCGAAATCCGAATAAGGATTCGGATTCGGATGAGATCCGATCCGAATATCCGAATAAGGATTCGGATCGATTTATTCGGATTCGTATGTGGATCGGATTTCGGATATTTTCGGATATTGGATTTTTTGAACACCCCTAGTGTAAGGCTTTTAGGTGTTGAAATAACATCATAAGTAATTTTAAATAAATTATATCAAAGTGTAATAAATGTGGGATGAAGTCGGTTAAGAAACAAACCTTTAGGGCGTATACAAATGGTAATTGAGAAGTTTACTCAAAACTCATGTAGAAAGGGAAAATCTTTCATCACTCATCTAGATGTTATCCAATAACACTTAAATATGGGTTTCTTGCATTTGATAAATTTAAGTGTTTGTCAATAAAGATTTTTGTGATCCAAGTTAATATTACAAACACATAATTAACTTAGTGGAGTACACAATAAGTCACAAGAAGTAAACCTATTGGTTAGACTTGGATGCCAATATAGTGATCAAAGGTATAGTGGAGATGTGTTCATCTTGAAATGCAAATGTGTCTTTTAAAACAATTAGGTCAAGACTTGAGGTTATGGTCTAAGAAGATTATACAAGGCAATATTTACTTGTGATTAAGAACACATCAACCAAAAGATCTCAATTGTATACTTTCTTGATGAAGTTAGAGATAATGGTTTGGATCTAATAATCTGAGGGTTGATGAGAGATCTAATTGAGAAATGAGACTAAATCTCATAAAATAAGGTATGTGAAGGAAACATAACCTTGTTGACTAGAGATACAAGATCTAGGTTTCAGAGGATAACTAAGTCATGTATCGAAAGGTGATCATTGAGGTGGGGCCATATATGATATATAAGAGAATGTATAAGCTAATGTATATGTTGACATATACCCCTTTTAAATTGTAAAGGGAGTTTAAATACTTCATAGATCATTCCTATATGACATTATTGTGAGACTAAGCATAATGTGTGGTGAATGATATGTGTAAATCATGAAAACCATTGTGCTTTTAATGATTTATGATTAATCACCTATGTGAAAAAGAAGTGTGATCGTTTTGAATGAAATCATGAGGTTTGGAATTCCTAGAGCTTTTACAAAACCATGCTAGTGTTTCAGGGCCATTATTGGACATAATAATGAAGGGATGGCCAACCGGGAAGAGTCTTGTGTAGACGTTTATTATCGTCTCTGTTTACAGCCATCAGTTCAAGGACATCAAGTCTACTAATAATTTGGAGACTTAAAGTCCTTTAAAGAGAAGGTTCAAAACGAATAACTACCTATTCTATGCAAGATTTAACTGTCGATTTACATTAGAATTTTGATCCTTGTGACCGATCTATGTTCATGTAGGAATTGTTAGAAAAGATGAGTAAAAATATGGTGTTCACTAACTTTGATATGAGTGTTAGAATAAATAATGCCATGTCACTAATCATGTCATGATCAATACTATTTTTTTCCATCAAGTACATTTTAATTATGTCATGCTTAAATCACACTAGAGAAAATTACACGCATAATAACATTCATGTATCACCTTACACTCTTGTATACGTTTTGACAACTAGTACGTTACTTGAGGCATGAGAGTTACAAATATATTCATTGTATAAGTCTCAACAATCGTAATGTTATATACAACATTGCTAAAAAAAAGTAAGCTACATATATAATGTTGGGTGATATAACTATCAAGCAATAAAAACATATTGTTTCCTACATTAGTCATATTTGTTGTAATTACTCCTCGGAGTGTAACTACAATTTTACGCATGCATAGACAACATTTTACATTGAACATATGTTATTAAAGGCCAAACATCGTCACCTTAGGTAGAGTGATAATATTTAGAAATTGTTATGATTACTCTTACACATCAGCCAGAAACAATGAATAATATTATTATTCTAGTTCTAATATGCAAGCATGATCATCATCCATTAAATAACATTGATATCCATTTCGTATGGATTGATGCTTTGTGAACTAATATTTCGATTTGTGCAAACTCCATACATTGAAACACAAATATCAATAGACATATGTATGAATGAATACAACACACACTATGCTCGTCGTGTTTGTGTGAGTATGGCATTTGTAAGCAAAACGTGTATTTTGTTAATCTGTGTGACATTATTCACATACAACTCAACAATGATGAAAAAAAATGATACGTAAGTTTAAGTGAAACACTATTATGATTTCACATTGTTTTTAACTACGTCATAATAAAAGTATACCATACACATAAAAATAACCTTTCTTTGAATGACGATGCACACAATAAAATAAAAATGTCTAGCAAGAAGTTAAAAATTAATTTTTTTTCTTTCTTTTAACCCATAAAGATGACAATGATTTTATATTGCCAAAACTTCTTTCGGTCAACGTAGAATGTTAGATGTTTTTCGATTCCTTTCGGTCCACAATCACTATAATGTTGTTAGCATGATAGTATGAATCATCTTTTTGTGACATGTGGGAATAAGCCAAGAACATGAAGCAGCCAAACTTTCAACTGACCCCATTGAGTAATATGGGTGCTTTACACCATGCAAAGACATCCTCCCATACCTGAGAGACAAACATAAGAAGACTAGCATATGCTTAGGGTTTCCTTCATTTCTCTACAAAGTGTAGAAACCGTGTTAATATTAATAATTAATAATTCAATATAAAGTGACTAGTTTTAATGATTTCCACTTAAAAACTAGACAATATAGCATTTGTACACCAAAGTGGTTATAGGGTTTATCCGAGCATCGACTTAGGAACAAGTACCTATCACCTATACACCAACCTGTCATTCATCTTTTCATCAAAATTCAACCTCGAAACTAAAACCACCCTACCCACTTGTTCCACTCCTACTAATATACTCCTATTTTTAAATACTAATCTACATTCTCTAAAATTTTTTCAAGTTCCTTTTTCTAACTGTTTTTATAGTTTTGTCATGTGTGATGTTTAAACCGAAAATCTTTCAACAATGAAATCTTGTTTTTTACCATCTGACCTTCGTAAACAAAAAAATCTTGTTTAAAAATATCAATTTCATTGCTGGTAAAAATGTTAAACGTAAAAAAATAACAAATCCAGTGCACGAGATTCTCACAAAAATGTCGTGCGGATGTGTGTCGGGTCATCTAAGCCTAATGAAAGTACTTTTTCTCCCTATATTTCTATTAATATTGTTTTCACGATTTAAACTTATACCTTAAAATCATATAACAAAATCTTATCGATGCTTTAAGCCCCGATTAGTTAAAAATTTTACGAATGTAGAAAAGGAAAAATAATTTAACCTCGAAGGACTAGACCTACTTTATTATAATAAATTAAGACCAGAACAGACCTGACCTGACCTCACGAATTCAAGAAAGAAGATAGACTATCAATTAACTAGTTCTTTTATTATGAGTAATTAATCTGTTCAACTTTCAATTCATCACCCCTTTGCATTTGTTTATATATCAACCCACATTCTACTTCTTCCTCTTAATTATTATCACATCACTCCAATCCAATCCAATCCTCTGAAACTTCAATTTACACCCACCATCACCATCAAAGATCAAACAAGCAACCAATTACTTACTCAACAATATGGTCTTAAAATGGCGAAGAGCTTTCTGCACATCAATCTCCAGAGAACCAGATTCATCCGCCATGGATGACCTCAACTATGATCATAACAACATCACCAATTCTTCAACCACAACTCCAAAATTCGCTAGCAGATTCGCTTTCTTCAGTTCGTCGTCGAATCCTTCAACGCCTCGGCTCCGATCTCACTCCGTTGCCAGCCCGAACCTCCGGTGTCGCACCACCACCGCTGCCGTACCGCCTCCGTCGCGATCGGTGCCTCTCAGTCCAAAGCTTCAATGTGACACCAGTAACAACAGCCCACGGTTCTTCCTCCGGTCGTCGGATCCTTCGTCGCCACGGTCGTCGTCGCCGTTCTCGTTCCTCAAATCCAGCTTACGCATTTGCACGGTATAATTTTGTAATATTTACATTAATTTCGTTTTCATCGCCATCGTAGTGATGATTTTGTTGTTGAATCTGCAGAGAAGGTGTGGATTGTGCTTGCAGAGTGTGAAGAAAGGCCAAGGAACGGCGACGTTCACGGCAGAGTGCTCTCACACGTTTCATTTCCCGTGCATCTCCGATCATGTGAAGAAGCAAGGGAGCCTTGCGTGTCCTTTGTGCAGCTGCTTGTGGAAGGAGATGCCGATGTTATCTGTAGATGATCGGAATCAGAAGCACCAGTTAGTTGATGAAGAGATAACCAGAGAGAAGCTCGCTACGAGATTCATGGATGTTGTTATCGGTAAGAACGAACGGCAGATCTCACGGCCTGATCTGAAAGTGTATAACGACGATGAGCCGTTAGCGTCATTGACTCCGAAAGCTCGATTCAATCCAATTCCTGAATCTGATGAGAATTGTGACGATGAATCTATCGAAGAGTTTCAAGGATTTTGTGTTAATGGTGGTGATACGAGTTCTGTTAACGATCGTGATGTTGAAGTTCGGATGTCGCCGGAGACGGCATTGATCGCTGCTTCCCGTAGACACGAGACGTACGCGGTTGTTCTGAAGGTGAAAGCTCCGGCGGCGCCGGAGAAAACACAACGACGAGCTCCGATCGATTTGGTGACTGTAGTAGATGTCAGCGGCAAAATCACAAACGAAAAGCTGCAAGTGATAAAAAAAGCAATGAGAACAATTGTTCTATCGCTTTCATCCTCAGACCGACTATCAATCGTTGCATTCGCATCGTATTCGAAAAGGTTGTTACCACTACGGAGGATGACCACCAGCGGCCGACGAGCCGCGCGTCGCATCGTGGAGGCGATGGCGGTTCTCGACGGTGCATCTAACTCTAGAGACGCCGTGAAGAAGGCCGTGAAGGTTCTAGAAGACCGCCGTGAGAAAAATCCGGCAGCCACCGTCATTCTCCTCTCCGACGTCGTCGATCAAATTCAACCTTCATCCGTTACATCCGTTCGTTATTCTCACTCCCCGGTGGACATTCCGGTGCATTCTCTGAAACTCACCATGAGCGACGACCACATGTTCACCAAACGCATCGGGAATTTACTGACGGTGGTGGTTCAGGATCTCCGGTTGCAGTTAGGCTTCGTCTCCGGTGGATCTCCGGCTGTGATTGCAGCGGTTTATTCACATATTCCTCAACCGATCGTTCTTGGATCCAGCACCGTCGGAATCGGAGATTTGTCTGCCGACGAAGAGAGAGAATTGCTGGTTGAATTAAAACTACCGTCGTCGGCGGTGAGGTCCCACCATGTACTATCCGTGCGGTGCTGTTACAGAGAATCATCGAGTCAAGAGATAATCTACGGTAACCAACAAGCCTTGTTAGTACCTCGTCCCCACACCGTTAGATCATCTTCCCCCGCGATCCAACGGTTGAGAAGCCTCTTCATCTCGACACGAGCCGTAGCCGAGTCGCGCCGGTTAACCGAGCGGAACGACTTAACCGGCGCGTACCACATGCTTGTGTCGGCTCGCGCCCTACTGCACCAATCCAATCCGGCTCCTGAGACCGAGTTTTTACTCGGGTTGGAAGCTGAATTGAGCGAGTTGCAACGGCGGCGAAAGCTGCAACCCCTGGCTCAGGTTGGTAGAAGGGGTCGGGTGGAAGCCGCGCCGCCGGTGTATATGGATGAGAAAGGTGAGCCGTTAACGCCGACGTCGGCTTGGAGAGTGGCTGATAAGCTGGCTAAGGTGGCAATGATGAGAAAGTCGGTCAACAGAGTCAGCGACTTACACGGCTTTGAAGATGCCAGATTCTGAGTAAGACCTTCTACTTTTCATTTATTACACATTACGCCCTTTAAGAATCCAAAGTTGTCCAGAAAGGAAAAATAATGGGTGTGGGCAGAGTAAGTATAATATCGACAAATGGTACCTGACGGCTTGAGCCTTTTATGTTTCAGTAATCAATTGAAAGAAAACAAAAGAGATTGATTGTGAAAAGATTTAGAAAGTGAGGGGGGCTCTATGTACCTTTTGTCTTTTTTCTAGAGTTTTTTAAACTCGACTTATTAGTTAATAGTTGTATATTATATGAGATTGAAATCTAAGATAATTAAATGTCAACCGTATTAAGTTAATTAGATTCTTTAAATATTTTTATTTGTATATTATAACAAGCTTTTTTGTTTTTGGGGCATGATGATTTGAACGGATCTAGCAAATGAAGACACTACACATGTCCGTTTTATTTATTTATTTTTTCGTTTCTTTAACGTGGTTTGCCGAAAAAAGTCCAAGATAAGAATGATGACAAATCGATCATATGGAGACACAAGATTTTGCTTCTTTATATATGCATATGTATTATTTATAAGTTTATAATTTAAGAAATTCCTTTCCATAAAGAAGTATTAATAAACTCATTTATTCGCTAAAATATGGACCAAATTCATTTTTATATACGAACTCACGCAGAATAATTTAAGATAAAATTAAGTTTGAGACAACTTAAATCTTATATGGACTGTTTAAAAATGTTATTATACCACTTATAGAGAAGTGTTTGGTAAATATCAAAACTGAAAGGATAAAAGAATAGATGCAAGCAAATGCGAAGAACAGATGCAAGCAAATGCGTACTCTCTCTCTTCTTAATAAAACTATAAATTTAATTTTTTTTTTGTTATTAATAATTTATTGCGTTTATCAAATTATTGTTATTAAATTCACATTCTTATTAGCTATTTATATACAATCTATCTGTGTCTCTCTTTGTTTATAAAATGTGATCATATTATAATCGATAACGATCCCATTATTTTGTTACTCAAAGAAATTTTCTTTTTGTTCTTTATTTTAATAACGCATTATCAGTCCTAAGATTTGAAATGTAATTTAATATTTCTTGTTTCTAAAAACTTATAGCTATTATTAAATTATAATTATAAGATTCACATTCTTATTAGTTTTTTATATTAATATACAATCTCTCTCTCTCTCTTTCTCTCTCTCTCTCTCTCTCTCTCTTTACATATAGAATATGGTCATATTATAATTTATTATAACATTTCCATTATTTTATGTCTCAAAACATTTTCTTTTTGTTCTAAATCTTTTACTTTTGTAACGCATTATCAGTCTAAGATTTAAAAAAATAATAAACGCTCCCCTGAAATTTAAAAAGTAATATGATTAGGATTCACAGCTCCAAATATTATAGATCTAAAAAAGGTAATGTTCAGAGCCGAATCAAGATAATCATAGATAATAGTTTATGGAAAAAATAATTTACTTGTGAAAGTGTACTTCCCTTTAATGGATAAAAACTTTTTACCAATCGTATCTATGGAGTATTTCAGGAACTATTAAACAAACTTATATCCAAAATTAATTTATCAGTTTCATTCTGATTTAATATTGACTTTTAATATTATTTAATAGAAAGATCTGATTGTTAGCAAATTAGATGGTATCTCACCTCCAATATCTCACAAATGAGATTTTCCTTTAATTTAATATTTATTAGTTATATTATATTATATTATAATGAAATATATATTTAAGCAATCATATAAAGTTACTTGATATCTTCTAGAACAGAGAGTTGTAAAGATAATACTTTGCAATCCCGAGCTTTTTAGGGTTGTTCCTTAGAGGTGGAAACCTTCAATTTTAGAAAGACGTTTGTGTGAAGATTATTTATCCATTTATCCAAGCTAGTTGCAACTTACAAGTTAATTGTGATAGTTATGCTTATTTAATCACAATTGTTTCATGTAGGGGCGAATATGATTCTGTTGATATTGTGAAGTCAATTTTGTTGTTTAGACATTTTTATACTGTTTTGTATTGCTTATAAAGTTCAGGGGTCATTTGTGGCTTTATGTCAAAGTTAGGGGTCTTTCTAGTGGTTAGTGGTTACTTTGTTGATTGTTTGTTAATGACCGTTAACAAACTTGATTTGGGGATATAAGTGAGTCGATTAGGTCATTGCAATTCATTCATTCAAATGTATGTTCTCTGAAATTCGATATTGATAATGCAAGTGTTCATAATCTTTCATTCTTAATTCAAAGTAATTGGTTCATTTGGAGTTTAATACTCAACAATTGGTATCAGAGCCTGGTTAGGGCTCATCGGAGAAGATAAACACGAATCAAAGGAAGAATTGGATGAAAGATGGTATCGGCCAAATTCGAGATCGAAAAGTTTGATGGCAAGAATGACTTCAGTCTTTGGAGGGTCAAGATGAGAGCCTTGCTGGTTCATCAGGGACTCGCTGATGCGCTTGCCGGAGGTGAAGCTGAGGTCGCGAATGGTGCGACTGAAAGAGAACGGAAGGAGATCACAGAGAAGTGGAAGGAGATGGGCGTTAAGGCACATAGCGCGATTATTCTAAGCTTGGGTGATCGGGTACTCCGTGAAGTTGCAAAAGAAACCACAGTTGCTGGCATATGGTCGAAGCTTGAGTCGCTGTACATGACAAAAAGCTTGGCTAATCGACTGTATTTGAAGAAAAGACTTTACACTTTTCAAATGGCCTCAGGTAAGTCGATTGAAGATCATACTGATGACTTCAACAAACTTATTCTTGATTTAGAAAATATAGAGATTGTATTGGATGAGGAAGATCAAGCTATAATATTCTTGACTTCTTTGCCTGCCCACTACGAGCACTTTGTGGATACCCTGTTGTATGGTAGGGACTCATTATCCATGGAAGAAGTGCTCGCCGCTCTGAACTCAAGAGAGTTAAAGAAGAGGTCAGATTTGAAAGAAGAGGGTGGAGAAGGCCTACATGTAAGGGGAAGACCTGATTATAGAGATCAAAAAGGTCACAAGACAAAGAAGCAGTACAGGTCGAAGTCCAAAGTCAGAAGAAAATGTTTTGTGTGTCAGTCAGAGAAACATTTGAAGAGGGATTGTCCGGAGTAGAAGAAAAGGCAATCAGGAGAGACATCTGGGGCCAAGAATTCATCTAATTACACTCAGTCTGATGAGAGTACTGATGGATATGAAAGTGCGGATGTCTTGATGACAATCAAGGCAGATAACAAAGATGGATGGGTCCTAGATTCAGGGTGCTCTTTCCACATGACCCCAGATAAAGAAGCCCTGAGGGATCTCAAGATGGAGAAGATAGGCTCAGTTAAGCTAGGGGATGATAGGGACTGTGAGATGCTTGGGGTTGGATCAGTTATGTTCAAAATGAACAATGGGACTGACTTCAAGATTGAAGGTGTCAGGTATGTACCTGACTTAAAGAGAAGCTTGCTCTCAATGGGTACCTTTGAAAGGTCTGGATGTCAAGTAAGCCTTAAAGATGGTAAAGCTAAGGTGATAAGGGGGTCTCTGGTATTGTTCTCAGGTACAAGAAGAGAGAACAATATATATTTGTTAGATGGGGAGGTAGTGAAACAAGGAGTATCACTGGTGTCCACTGAAGATGAGGCTGCATTGTTGTGGCACAAGAGGTTAGGCCACATTAGTCAGCAGGGATTGGTAGACACGCCCGGAGGGAACTTTCCCGACGATTTGTTAGTAGGAGTGGATTAGTTAGAGTCGGTCCGTTCTCTTGTTTCAGAAGCTAGGGACAAGCCGCTTGGCCTATAGTGACGTCGAAGGCTTTCTTTCCGATGCATAGTTAGCTCGCTTGCTTGCCCATCATAGGTCGTATTAACCCTATTATAAGTCTAAGCCAGTCCAGTTTAATAATCTAGGAACCAAGGGTTTGTGACTGGAATAGCAAAGTGTGAGATTGGATTCTGTGAGCATTGTGTGTTTGGAAAAGCACATAGAATAAAGTTCAACAAAGGAGTCCACAAGACAAAAGGCCTGCTAGATTATGTCCATGCAGATCTTTGGGGACCCACCAAACACTTGTCTTTAGGTGGAGCCTGCTACTTCTTATCAATCATTGATGATCACTCCAGAAGAGTTTGGGTGTACATTCTCAAAAGGAAGTATGAAGCATTTGGAAAGTTTAAAGAATGGAAGACACTGGTTGAAACTCAGATCAATAGAAAGGTGAAGAAGCTGAGAACTGACAATGGATTGGAGTTCTGTGGGAGAGAGTTCAGTGATTACTGCAAAGAACAAGGAATTGGTAGGCACCTAACAGTGCCTGGAACCCCTCAACAGAATGGATTAGTTGAAAGAATGAATAGAACACTCTTGAACAAAGTAAGGTGTATGTTGTCATGTTCAGGCCTGCCTAAAGCTTTCTGGGCAGAAGCAGTTACTACAGCTGCCTATCTGGTTAATAGATCCCCTAGTGCTGCTCTAGATAAGAAGACTCCTATGGAAGTGTGGACAGGAGAGAAGGTGAGCTATGGTAATTTGAAGGCATTTGGGTCTGTTGCATTTGCTCACTCAAGTAATGGTAAGCTGGAACCAATAGCCAAGAAGTGTGTGTTCTTGGGTTATACTGAAGGGGTTAAGGGTTTCAGGTTATGGAGATTGGAGGATTCCAAAGTGATAACAAGTAGAGATGTGACATTTAATGAGGTTTTGGTCTATAGAGATGTCATTAACAGAAGTAGTTCAAACACCTCCACTGATAAAGATTCAAGTGATGTTCAAATTGAGGTGGAGATACAACCTCAAGATGAAGTTTCAAAAAGAACAGATAGTCACTCAAGTGAAGCTGAATATAGCCTTGCCAGAAATAGACCGAAGAGGAGTGTGAAACCTCCTCTCAGGTTTAGAGATGGAGATGATATATCAGCTGTGGCATTTATATCAGCTGAACAAGAGGCAGTTTTAGAACCTCTAACATTTGAACAAGCTTTGGAGTCTGATGAGAGGTCACAGTGGCTTAAGGCAATGGAAGAAGAGATTGATTCCTTATATAAGAATGAGACCTGGGAATTAGTAGAGAAGCCTAGTGATCAAAAATTAGTTACATGCAAGTGGCTATACAAAATAAAAGATGGAGCTTTACCCGGGGATCCACCTAGATTTAAAGCCCGGTTAGTAGCTAAGGGGTATACTCAAAGAGCAGGAGTAGATTATACAGAAATCTTTTCACCAGTGGTTAAGCATACATCTATAAGATTGATATTGTCTATAGTAGCATGTCAAGATTTGGAATTAGAACAACTAGATGTAAAAACAGCTTTCTTACATGGTTATCTAGATCAAAAGATTTATATGGCTCAGCCTAAGGGGTTTGAAATAAAGGGGGAAGAGTCTAAGGTGTGCCTGCTAAAGAGATCTTTGTATGGCCTGAAACAGTCCCCAAGGCAATGGTATAGAAGGTTTGATGATTATGTAACCACTCATGGTTTTCACAGGAGTGATTATGATAGTTGTGTGTACATGAAGAAGTGTGACAATCACCAAATAAAAGAGTTCGAGATGATATGCTGATTGCTTGTAAGAATAGAGATGAAATTGTGGCCACTAAGCAACTGCTAATGAAAGAGTTCGAGATGAAGGAACTTGGTGAAGCTAGAAAGATCATTGGTATAGAGATAACAAGAGACAGAAGTAAGAGGCAGTTGAAGTTGAGTCAAAAGTCTTACTTAATGAAGATTTTAAAGAATTATGATATGGAGATGAGTAAATCTGTGAGTATACCTTTGGCACCACATTTTAAGCTGTCCAATGATGATAGTCCTATCACAGATGATGAGGAGAGTTATATGACTAGAGTGCCTTATGCAAGTGCTGTGGGAAGCCTGATGTACCTAATGGTTTGTAGTAGGCCTGATATTGGGTATGGAGTGAGCATTGTTAGTAGGTTTTTGGCTCATCCTGGTAAGAAACATTGGGCTGCATTGAAATGGCTACTGAGGTACTTGAATGGGACTAGAGACTATGGTCTGGTATATGGTTTGAACCATATTTCTAGTAAAGTTGTTACTGGATATGTGGATTCAGATTATGCCAAGGATTTGGACAAGGGAAGGTCCATTACAGGGTATGCTTTTAAGTTTCTTGGTAATCTTGTGAGTTGGAAAGCTAGATTGCAGTCAGTTGTTGCTTTATCCACAACTGAGTCAGAATATATTGCTCTTGCTGATGCAATGAAGGAAGCTTTGTGGTTGAAAAGGTTTGCAGCTGATTTGGGTTTGGGTGCTGATGCAGTTGTGTTTTGTGATAATCAAGGGGCAGTGCAGTTGACTAAGAACTCAGTATTCCATGAGAGAACTAAGCACATTAGAGTGAAGTATCATTTTATTCGAGAAGTGGTTAGTTCTAAAGAAGCTGATGTTGTTCATATATGTACTGAGTTAAATGCAGCAGATGTATTCACAAAATCATTGCCTAAGGCAAAGCATCAGTTCTGTTTGGATGTTCTAGGAGTTGGATAATTGACTTCAAGGTGGAGATTGTTGATATTGTGAAGTCAATTTTGTTGTTTAGACATTTTTATACCGTTTTGTATTGCTTATAAAGTTCAGGGGTCATTTGTGGCTTTATGTCAAAGTTAGGGGTCTTTCTAGTGGTTAGTGGTTACTTTGTTGATTGTTTGTTAATGACCGTTAACAAACTTGATTTGGGGATATAAGTGAGTCGATTAGGTCATTGTAATTCATTCATTCAAATGTATGTTCTCTGAAATTCGATATTGATAATGCAAGTGTTCATAATCTTTCATTCTTAATTCAAAGTAATTGGTTCATTTGGAGTTTAATACTCAACAGATTCCATTATCAAAAAACTATAATTCAATTAACCAACGTTTCACACGTAAGTCGACTAACATCCATTGGATTATTATTTTTTTATGGTTTTGTAGTTTAATTAATAACGTTGTTGATTATCTATTTATCTTTCATAAAAATGGTGCAAGTTTACGTCATTACAACTACAATATTAGATGGTTTATAAAAGTAAAAAAATGATATAAGCAGGAGGGACTTATGCTGATAACATCGGAGTCACATTAATACAGTGAATTTTCACGAGTATATAGAGATGTATGTATAAATTTTTTCTGTGACAACAATGTTTTTTTAACGGTGACTCCATCTGATTTTGATTAAAAAGACGAACTTTAAGTTGAAGTAAAAATATGTTTATTGGAATTATATTTTTTAGAAAGGCCGTAAAACTTGCAAAGATTGGAACAGTGATACCACAAATTTATTTGAAGACGATAACCAAAAAATATATTAATGGTATTTACATCTAAGTAATTTGATTTTTGTCTTTTATTATCTATTGACCCGACTCAAACTAGTTTGGATATTCTTATGTCCGCTTTTACGAAGCATCTAAAATCAGTGACTTCATAGAAATAAATTTTTGGATTCGTCACTGTATATAAAACTTAAATAATTATAAGTGTACGTTTAGGTGATCGGAAAATAAATAAAGAAGTAACAAGTTGGTTAAGTATGAAAGTGATCAGTTCTATTATTTTGTTTATTTATACCCTTGTAATTATAAACACAATAATATAACTCGATTCTAGGAAATAACTGAACACTTGGTTTCTTCGTTGGTTTTATTATTTCCACTACGGTTCGTTTATTTATTTTTTGTCTTTTTTTTTCCTTTTCACTCTGAGTTCTATGTGTAGATCTATGCTGTAAGCACAAGCTCAACTTACCGTAATCGTAATGTTCTCGGTAATAAACTAATAATCATACCTAACTAGATGTGTTCATTATTTACCAAGTAGCAGATAGATTGCACGTTTCAAGTAACTACTTTAGTTTTACATGGTCAAAAGATAATATATGAATTAAACTTGTTTTGATGGATAGTAGTTTGTTTTTGGAATCGAAGGACTCAAACTTAATTAATATCGTTAATGTTGTATACTTTTGTTTGTTAGCAATATTGAATACTATTCGAATTATAATCTAATTTGGTTTTTGAAATAGTTTAAACGTTACCTTTCATATTTTGAAAACCAAAAATAAAAAAAAGGCTTCATCTAGCAGGTAGGATTATTAAATAAAAAATTGTTGTAACTATTTAACCTTTATTTTTCCGTAATTTAGCTTATTTTCTTGTACACTTCGTTTAGATAAGAATAAAATTATAAAGTTATTAATTTTGATGATGTAAGGATAGAATATGTTGTAAAAAACAACTTTTCATATATTTATGTGAAAGTTTCGAGTAAAATAAACTTTTTGTTTTTAACTTTTACATAATATTGGGTTTGGTTCCAGAAATTCCGGAAACCTTTTTTTCTATCATAAAATTGGAGAGAAGCTTTTGTTACACCTTTAATCGGACATTCTCAGGACAAACCACTACAAACAGGCCCATTTTTACTTTTATTTTCAATATAAATAATTACTTTTTTGCTCTCTCTCTCTCTCTCTCTCTCTTAAGATTTTTTAATTACTTAATTTTAGGATTTTTTTTCTAAGAAAAACCATAATTATGTCTTTGATGGATGAAATACCCCTTTAGATGTGAGGTTAATATCATAAAACTAGAATACGTCTTTCTTTCCAAGAAGAAACTTCTCCAACATAATACATATAAAAGTGAGTACACTAATTCTTATATATTAAAGTCTATAAATTTGTCTAAAAATGTACATTTCTATTATGAATTAACAACCTTAATTCTATAACACCCTGGAATGGACTTTTATGATCCGGCCCATGAGATTATAGACTTGTTGAAAAAAAAAATTCGGCTAGTTTAGCTCAACTGGTCCATAGGATGGAGAAACCTTGCATCATGTTTGTATAACAAGAAAAATATTACTACTAAATAAATAAAGGTCTAAGTTATATAAGACACTTCAATTATACTTTGAAATAAAAGATTTAATAGATAGGATGATAAGTTAAACGGTATATGGTATGATAAAGTGGGTACTTCAACTTTTAATTGGATAGGATTAGTAACATTCTACATTAGAAACAATGTCACCAACATATGGTAACGATCGACTACCAAGTCAATGATTTTATTAGTTTTAAATATAGTTTTATAATCTTACATATTGGTTTTGTTTGTTTGTTTGTAATCTTACATATTGGTTTTCTAATTAAAATTCATCAACTAGCATATGTAGTACATGATTTTTGAAAGAACTTATGTCTTGTAAGGCTTTCTATATAATAATATATACTTCGAGTTTTAAAAATGTTTTTATGCCTATGTATTTTGCAATTTGCAATAATTACTCTTCGTCATTCTATTCTATTTATTCGCTTTTGTCGGTGGGAACAGGATACAGGTACCGATGCCCTCCCTCCGCGCTCCTCTTCACCGACGCCCTCCCTCCGCCACTCCTCTTCACCAGTGCTCTCCCTCCGGCGAATCAGATCAAGGATCAAGGAATGGTGGAGCAGATCCAACGTCACATCTCCGCCACTCGCCTCCTTCGTCATCCCAACATCGTCGACCTTCGTGAGGTAGCCGTTGGCGCTCTCCCTCCGGCGAATCAGATCAAGGATCAAGGAATGGTGGAGCAGATCCAACGCGACATCTCCGCCACTCGCCTCCTTCGTCATCCCAACATCGTCGACCTTCGTGAGGTAGCCGTTCGATCTGTCAGCTGTCAAATCTTTCCCCAAATGTGATTTCGTGTTCTTTTAGATTCTATTTATGTCATCTGTTGATTCTAACTGAAATTGTTCTTGAAATTTGTTGTCTGATTTCGATTTGGTCTTCGTGTACACCAACTGCTTGATCTTTTGTCTCAATGAGCTTTTGTTTTTTGTTTGTTGTGTGTTGTGAGTTTGATGTACCCATAAGGAAAAGATTGTGGATTTGTGATCATCTTGCTGCAATTTTGCTACATATAGGGATACACCCATCTGGGATTTTAGCCAAAAGATTGTTGATTTGTGGATCATCTTAGTTTTTATCAAGGTTGGTGATTTAGAGGAAGTGAAAATGAACCCTTTTTTCTCTGTTGTTAAAGAAGAGTACCCATCAAGTGGTGGTGATGGTGGTGGTGGTGTTGGGGGTGGGGGTGGTGGTGGTGGTGGTGGTGGTGCTGCTAGGGGAAAATAGCCAATGATGATGGAACAAGCTCCACAGCCAATGGAGGGCCTTCATGATGCTGGCCCCCACTGTAACATCGCGTATTTGCGTTAAATAAAAATTAATTTTGTTTAATACGTTGATTGTTAATTCCAATAATTACAACAATTATAATAATAATAATAATAATAATAATAATAATAATAATAATAATAATAATATTATTATTATTATTATTATTATTATTATTATAATAATAATAATAATGACTTAGAAAAAAAACTGTATAAAAAATTGAATTTATAAGTCCAGGGGGTAATTATGTAATATATGAAACTTGAAATTTAAGTTTTAGCGTGAAATAATAAGCAGAACAAACTACAGGGGGCCAAAGTGAAATTTTTTTTAAACCATCACCCCCATACCGTCGACCACTGTACCGGCGATCCTCCGGCCGCTTCTCCGGCGACGCCAAAATACCACAAAACACACGATTCAACCCAATCAAATGTGCCCAACAGTTTCACGTGGGTGATTCGAACATGTGCCCCACTTAAAATTGAAAATTCAAGTTGATTAGTGCGATTTGGAACCTAACCCACGTTCTTCGGCCGACCAACCGCAATCGATCGCACTACACAATTTTAAAATCAAAAGTAGCATCGCATTAACGAATTTTGGATCGTTTATAACTTTCCTTTGGATTCAATTTCATTCAAAAACAAACAAGAACACCTCATTCGAATACCAACTCACCCGCGACCTGCAACTCAAACAAAACTCATTCTGCAATCGATTTTAACAAAAACTGATAAGGGGCTTTTGTTTGTAATCATCATTCGAAGCTTCCCTCAAGTTAAATTCGATTATAATCATTGTTTGAGCATCACTCGATCATCACCTTCGTCGCGGTCTGTTCATCGAGCAGTTCAACACCAATTCAATCATATACAAGGTAATTAAACATACATACATACTCGGTTTTACATGAGGAATCAAAGCCCCATGATTAAACCAAGCAATAACATCGAATTGAACTTCGATTTGGCTCTGGATCAAACTAGGGCTCATATGCAAATGAAAAAGTCAACCAAAGTGTAGCAATCGCTAATGAAAAAGTCATACGCTGGACCCTTTCCGCAGTGTAGCAACTGCATGTATCACCATCCCGCTAACATTCAGTGTCGTCAATGCACAAACTGTGGTCGTTTGGGTCACACATTCAACGTGTGCAAGAGTGCTGCTAAAGCTCCAACTAATGCACCAGTCCACCAACATCCTCCTATAATTACCCAGGGTCGTGCATGCTATCAATATGGTGATCCGAACCATTTTCGCAATCGATGCCCTCAACTTGTCATCCCGATTTCTACGACTCAAGGACGTGCTTTCAACATTAATGCTCAACAAGCTCAAGCCACCAATGATGTGGTGTTGAATAATTCTTGTCCTTGATTTTGTCTTCCTGAATTAATTCAAGATTTGTAATCATGATTTTCTTTTGTTACATTGATGTAATCTGAAAATTTCTAAATTTCTAATTGAGATACTTTTCCTTTCGTTGTTAAGTCGATCTTTGAACCGCATGCACCGTGGGAGATACGAGTGTCCTAAATGATTCTAACTCATCAAAACAGGGGTGATTCCCTTACTTTGGTGATGATTCTTTATTCGTTTCAATAAATGGTTTCCAATTGTGTGTTTTATGAAATTTCATCCTCTGGATTAGGGTGATTTCCTTATCTCGAGGACTGACTTCAATTATTCTCTTTGGAACTTACTTTTCACAAATGACATGATCTCACCAAAATAGGATTGAAACCCGTACTTTGGTGACAAATGTCAATCTTCGATTGTTTTCTTGAAGCCCAATCATCAAGATATGCGTGAAATTCATACCTTGATGATAATATCATTCTTATGGATTGTATTTTCTCAAATGAAACGACCTCATCAAAGTAGGAGTGAATTCTGGATTTTGATGAAGAAGTTCATCTTGTTATATTTTATTTTTGCAAAACTTCATCGTTAAGATAGGAGTGATTTCCCTTATCTTAATGGTGAGTTACCTCGTTTTATTTCTGTAGATCCTCAACAATGAGTTGGAATCGAATTTTTGATTGGTAAGTTAGTAGTCATACCTTGAAAGTACACCATCAAGTTAGGGGTGAAAACCACACCTTGATGACTATTCTCATTTCTTGATCTCCAACTTACCATGGTTGTAATCAAGTGACGAGACGCATGTATTAACTTGAAGGGTGAAATAATGTTAGTGTTTCGACCTATCAAGCCAAAGCATGATCTCTGAACTTGAAAAGAGACCCGATCGTTTTAGGTTGATTTTGATTCCAAGTTTGGAGCATTTAAATTCTTAAAACGATTTCTTTCCCTTTATTCTCAAGTTTTGATTTGATCTAGCTACATCGAACCATTATTCCTTATTTATCAACTTCCATTTCGAGATATCATCAACACCTGATTACGTGATGGTAGTCTTCCTAAACAATCTTTTGTCAAGTAAATATATTATCTCTGATCGCGAAGGTCGCTTCATCTCTCGTTTCTGGAAAAGTCTCCAATCAGTCCTTGGAACTCAACTGAATCTTAGCACAGCCTATCACCCGCAAACCGACGGTCAGACTGAAAGAACGATACAAACCCTCGAGGATATGCTCCGGGCTTATGTCATTGATTTCAGTGGATCGTGGGATTCTCATCTTCCGTTGATTAAATTCTCTTACAATAACAGTTACCAGACCAACAGATGGCATTATTTGAGGCCTTGTATGGTCTGAAGTTGGTGAATCACAGATTACTGGTCTAGAATTGATACAAGAAACAACCGACAAAATTCATAAGATCCGTGATAACTTGGTCGCTGCTAGAAATCGTCAAAAGCTTTATGCTGATAAAAGACGTAAACCCATGGAATACAATGTCGGTGATCTCGTACTTCTTAAGGTATCACCTTGGAAGGGAGTGATTCGATTTGGAAAGAAAGGGAAGCTAGCACCTCGTTACGTAGGTCCATTCAAAGTACACGAGCGAATTGGGAAAGTGGCCTACAAGCTTGAACTACCCCAAGAGTTCAGCAACGTGCATCCGACGTTCCATGTTTCAAACCTCAAGAAATGCCTTGCCGATGAAAATCTCCACATCCCACTCGACGAAGTTCAGATTGATGAATCTATGCACTTTATCGAGAAACCCGTGGAAATTATGGATCGGGAAGTCAAACAACTCAAACGTAGCCGGATACCTATTGTCAAAGTCCGCTGGAAATCTAAACGTGGCCCAGAGTTCACCTGGGAGCGTGAGGACCAAATGAAGTCTCAGTATCCTCATCTTTTCGTTTCAGCCTCCTCGTGATTAAAATTTCGGGATGAAATTTCCTAAAGCAGGGGAGACTGTAACATCGCGTATTTGCGTTAAATAAAAATTAATTTTGTTTAATACGTTGATTGTTAATTCCAATAATTACAACAATTATAATAATAATAATAATAATAATAATAATAATAATAATAACAATAATAATAATAATAATAATAATATATAATAATAATAATAATGACTTAGAAAAAAAACTGTATAAAAAATTGAATTTATAAGTTCAGGGGTAATAATGTAATATATGAAACTTGAAATTTAAGTTTTAGCATGAAATAATAAGCAGAACAAACTACAGGGGGCCAAAGTGAAATTTTTTTTAAACCATCACCCCCATACCGTCGACCACTGTACCGGCGATCCTCCGGCGACGCCAAAACACCACAAAACACACGATTCAACCCAATCAAATGTGCCCGACAGTTTCACGTGGGTGATTCGAACTTGTGCCCCACTTAAAATTGAAAATTCAAGTTGATTAGTGCGATTTGGAACCTAACCCACGTTCTTCGGCCGACCAGCCGCAATCGATCGCACTACACAATTTTAAAATCAAAAGTAGCATCGCATTAACGAATTTTGGACCGTTTATAACTTTCCTTTGGATTCAATTTCATTAAAAAACAAACAAGAACACCTCATTCGAATACCAACTCACCCGCGACCTGCAACTCAAACAAAACTCATTCTGCAATCGATTTTAACAAAAACTGATAAGGGGCTTTTGTTTGTAATCATCATTAAAAGCTTCCCTCAAGTTTAATTCGATTATAATCATTGTTTGAGCATCACTCGATCATCACCTTCATCGCGGTCTGTTCATCGAGCAGTTCAACACCAATTTAATCATATACAAGGTAATTAAACATACATACATACTCGGTTTTACATGAGGAATCAAAGCCCCATGATTAAACCAAGCAATAACATCGAATTGAACTTCGATTTGGGTCTGGATCAAACTAGGGCTCATATGCAAATTGGGGGTTTCTGTTGCTAATGTTTAAACTCATTTAAAACCCACTTCTATCGCGACCACGGCCCTTGGTTTGATGGTTCTGTGTTCACAATTCATACTAGAGGTCCCGGGTTCGAACCCGGGCAACCTCAAACATTTTTTTGCCTTGTTTCAGCCTTTTAAAAACTACAAAAAAATTCTTAAAAATTATAAAAATGTTTTTATAAATATTAAATATTTTTAAGATCACCTAATTACTTTCTGAAATTTATTTTAATATTTTATTTATTTATTTTTATTTGTTTTAAATAAATAAAATAACTAATTATATTTTCTACCAATTTATAATTAGTGTATGATATATAATTATACAATAAATAAATTGAATCCAATATATATACATAGGTATATATTATCCAATTATCAAAACAACTTTTATTTGAATAAATTACATGTATATATAATTTTACATAATCGTATACAATTTATAACTTAACATACAATATATAGTTATGCTTACTTATGTATAAATTTATTATATACATATAATTATGTATATAATTATACATATAATTATATATAATTACATAATTATATATAACTATGTATATAATTATGGATTATTCTCAATCAATCAATCAATCTATATGTATACTCAAAACTGTGATTACTCACCAGCTAATTCGTTAGCTGACTTTATTTTCTCACATGATTTCAGGTTAAGCAAGTTAGTGGACTTCTACATGCTCATATAAGACCCGGACTTAGTCAAAACAAAAGACAATTACTATTTGTGACTTTAACTATTTTATTTGTATCTGTTAAATTCATGTTATCCTGTAATCTGATTTTAATATTATTTTCACTATTAGACAATCATGAGTTATGAACAATCAATCATTCCCTCGTCCGCTCCGATGATTCTGCCATCGGTCGGGGTGTGACACCCAACATTTTTTACCAGAATCTATGATATGGTGAATGATCAAAGTATTGATCACATAATTTATTGGAGCAGAGGAGGTCAAAGCTTTGTTGTGTTGGATCCACATGCTTTTTCTACTATTCTTCTACCAAGATACTTTAAGCATAATAATTTCTCTAGCTTTGTGAGGCAGCTCAATACTTATGTAAGTTATTCTTTACTCTCCCTCCATTTATATGATGTAAATCTCAGATTGTTTGTGATTTTGTTTAAAGGAACATGACATAAAGATGAAAAAGAATCTTGAATTTGGGGGTGTTTTAAATTTGCAGCCAAAATGATGGAATGAGGCTAATCTTTGCCACTATAAATTAGTAGATGAAGGTTGTTGAAGAGGTATAGGCTTAGGTTGTGCGTTTAATTCATGGATTGTTTCAAAGATTAAGTTTCACACATACATAAAAGTACCCAGTAATTTCATTCATAAAAAAACTATTATAGGGTCTACGATAAGATAAGGCATACCTTGGTTTTCATGTAACATATGTGAAACTCATTGTATGTTATCTTGGAGTGTGTTTTGTTATCACTATATGACCAAAAGTTAATTAAGATGTATTCCAAGATAACATACAAGCAGTCTAGGGTTCATGGTTCGGTTGTGATGAGAATCTTACGTCGGATCGCTAATGGTTTTGGAGAATGACAAAGCAAACCGGTTAAGTTGTTTGGTTTGAGTGAACCGGCCGGTTTTGGTTTTCACAGTTTAATGGTTCCATTCTGATGGTTTGATGTCTTAAACCAAATTTTCCTTTTTCTTTTATAAAAGCAATTTTGTATTAATATCTTTTTTAAAATTATAATGATGATTCACAGATATAATACATATGCATAACATGTACTTAATAATATAAATGCTAACCGATTGTTTTGTTTACCTGGTTGGTTTCAACTTCCAAATCATAAACCAGACCGTATACATCTCAAACCGACCAACTTGCTTCTGTTTGATTGGTTTCACGTGCATACACTGAAAGAAACCATTGAACAAGACAAAAAACATTAAAGGAAGTGATATAGTTGTCCACATTCTGAATTTACCCACTGCTATCTCAGTTTTGTGATAAATTTTGCAACATTTTGAGGCAGTGGAGAATGTTCATAAGCCTTCGTTTTTGAATGGTGATGGAAGCCTTGCGATTCATGCTGGTATGATTCTTCACCTTCTTATCTCTCTAAGCATGTATTTATAGATTAATAACAGTTAGATTTGTTTGATATGCATCAGATACGTTACAGATTTGCCTAAATTATGAGTTTTATTTATTGCAAGTGCAAATTTCTCAATGAAGTTTATTGATCTCGCGTATTTTGTTCTCTAATCCACTTCAAATCTGCTAATCCAAGGGAGATGTGTTGTTTTATAAATTGATTAAAAATGGAGTTTTTTGATGATTGATAATAGTGGTTTGGTGATGGTTTTGTTAGATGAAAGATTGGGTCGCGGCATTGTTACTGATGCGATAACTACCCCTGTGGTCAATACATCTGCCTATTTTTTCAAGAAAACTATTGAACTCATTGATTTTAAGGTATACAATATGTTGTTTCTTTTAATCTATGCACCTTGATTCTTGAAATCTATGTGGCTATGGTTATTCCTGTTGCTATTTTGGTGGTCTGGTTCGTGTAGGTGGCGGCAATGTCGTTGTGACCACACCCTCTCGATGATGGTTTGTTTTATCCTTTGTGGATTCATCATGGGCTGGTAACATCTATGGGTCGATGATGATGAACGAGGATCCATCTGAGACCGCCCTTTTTTTACTTGTCGATGATGACGGATCAAGATTCGTCTGAGACGATGTTGCTATGGTTATTCCTGTTGCTATTTAGTTGGCCTGGTTTGTGTAGGTGGCGGTGATGTCGTTGTCACCACGCCCTCTCGGTGGCTATGGTTTGTTTTCCCCTTTGTGGATTCACTATGGGCTGGTAACATCTATGAGTCGATGATGATGGATGAGGATCCGTCTGAGACCGCCTTTTTACTTGTCGATGATGATGGATTTAGATTTGTCTGAGACGATGTTCTTATGGTTATTCCTGTTGCCATGGTTAATTAGTTTATATGGTTGTAGTCAATACGTTTTGATGAGCGTAACGAGTAATTGTATTAAGCTCCCGCGACAACACGCGGGAGAAATTACTAGTTATAATGAAACCATAAGTGCTTTGGGTGGTTTTTTTTAGGATTTGAGTGTCTCTATCAATTTGGATAGTAATTTATTTAGTTATAAATTTGGTTTAAAATAAGATGTCATCCCTTATTATTTCTTGATCATTTCAGTACTTTGGGTTATGTTCCTAGTACTTTTGCACTTTTAGAGCATTCACAGTGAAATCTTTAAAAAGATATGAGTGTGTTTGGTATATTATATGAAATAGTTTTGAGTGGCTGTGAGTAAAGGAGAGTATAAATGTTATTATTTATTGGTATACTAGCTATAGTAAACTCGTGTATTACACGAGTTGAATAATAAATAAGATATTAATATAATAAAACTATTAATTATAAAATGATATTTTAAGATATGATATGACTAAAATTATATATGAGAAATGACTATAAGTAATAAAACAGTTATATTAGTTTTTTAAAAATGTTTTTAAATTTTATTCTTAATTAGAAATAACATTAATAAATAGATCTTTTTTTAATTTATTAAATTTTAAAAAATATTAATACTATTATTAGTAATTAAGGTAATTATTTAATAGGAGAGAGAGACGGAAAAATTTTGGTGAGGATGATTGTTGTGTTGACACGTGTCATTCGAAAATACGTTTTTATTAGAGTATGAAGATATAAAAAATCACTGTTCAATCCTTATAATTTTTTTAATATTTTTAAAAGTGGTTATGAGTGAAGGAGAAAGAAAAAAATTATGATAAGGGTATAAAATATATTATTTAATTAAAAAGAAGAGAGAAAAAATATTAATTTTTAATGTAATTATATGGATAAAGAGAAAAAGCCACTGTGAATGCTCTTAAGTTTCGATAACCAATAAAAACTTGTTTTTCTTCAGATTGTCTATGCATTAATTATTAGCTTTCAAATTTTTACTCTAACATTGTAATGGAAAATAGAATAAACTAAAAAAAGGCTTAAAACCTATAAAAAAAGTTTTAGTGTTAAAACATACACAAATTATTAAAACCCAAAAGTTAGTAAAAAGGAATAAAAAATTAATAAATTGTTAAAAACTAATATTAAGCCTCATGTGTTGCAGCGGGAAGCATAAAACAGGATCAAATAACACCAATAACACACCACCTCCAGTGACCATTAACACTGAAAAAACTCATAATTAAAAAGAAATAAAACCGAACGAAATATATGCGTAAAAACGTTGATCCACATAGGAGGAACTTAAAACACATATGCAATAGGTAAGTCAATTTAGAACCAGTGCGTAATGATGGGATCGTTAAACAGGAAAAAAATAAGAGTAAAAATATTGAACCACACATCCACGTTTTGGTGAGTTACTCGCAAAATTTAAACCAAAATGTAAATGAAAATTTATAGAATATAAAAGTATAGGGGACTAAAGTTGAAAGTAAAAAATGTTAGGGATAAATTATAAAAAAAATATATATAAGTATAGGATTAAACTAAAATAAAAAACTTAAGGATTAAAGAAAAGACAAAAATGAATACAACCCATTTAGCATATTGTACAACCCATTAAACATTACAAAGTTTGTAATTAGCAATATATATAAAGTACTTTTATACTTTTTTTGAAGAGCATGTACCTTTATACTTTAATTGAAATAATGAGAAAGTAGTTGTTTTATAGATTATTTTTATTAAACAAAATTGAAACGGGTGATAAGGTAATATTATTGTTTAAAGGGGCATGTAATTAAAATTTTGAGTTGGATGCGTTTGTAATCGATCAAATACAGGAAAAGAACATATGAAATTAAAATTTGAGGTTGGATAGGTATGTAACTTATTAGGTTTAGGAATGAAATATATGTAATTGATATTTTATGGGTCGAGTACAAGTAATTAATAAGTTTACAAGGAAAAATGCAATACCATATTCCAATATATTCAAATTACAAAGTATTCTATATGCGATTAACTTCGATGGTAAGGGCAGTCGGGTAGAAACATAACAATACTTGTTATGATTTGTTTTTTTCCAAATGTTTTTACAAGTTTAAAATTCATGGTTCATAGTTAAAACAGAACTATGATTAAAGCGATCATTCATTTAGTTAAATCATGAGATGACTTCTGAATATGTTGGCTATTTAAAATTTAAATCATTTCGGGTCAAACGACCGCTAATGGTTTAACAGGCGAATTGATAGAGGCTGAAAATTTAAATTCATATTTGTTCAACTTGTCAACTAATTATGGTTGAATAGATTTATCTTTATCTAAGAATACGAGTTCTTTGTTTCAACTCATGAACATCAAAGAAATTTGCGGACCTAAAGCCAAGGGAGGGAGTGCAGCCTTCCACTTTAATTTGTTTTTCCAATGTTATATATACGTAAAAATCCTGACCGTCCCTCATAAAATTTTACAATCGTTCCTCTTAAACTTCTAAAACTAAAGAAAAAGCAAGATTCTTTCTAACACATTGTTGGGGGCGAAACTAAAATAGGGTTCAAGAAGTCCGGTGATCTTCCGCCAGTCCGATGAACCATATTTTCTCACTAACCCGGTCTATGATTAAATAGATTTTTGAAACTTCACCCTCAAATAATCATGTAGTTAATAGAAAGAAAAAGAAAAAAAGGATTATCAAAATAAATATTTTGACAACAAAACAACCTAATTTTAAAATAGTTTCAATGCATGATCAAATGTTATAATTACTGTCTAATATTGTTTTCAAACATATTAAACATATCACAAATTTAATGAGTATAATTGCTTCAAACATTACATATCATCACTTTCATTAGTATAATTGTTTTAATACAGTTCTTGTTATATATACATACATACATATATATATACATATATATATACATACATATATATATACATACATATATATACATATATATACACTAGTAAGAAACCCGCGCAATGCGGCGGTGACAATGATAATTTACATTATGGTACTCGTTTTCTGTTAGTTTATTAAGCCGCTCACGATAAAATACTTAACTTTCTTTGAACAATCATAAGAAATTTCAAATAAACATTAGAATATGGTTTATTCAAAGGGACTTTAGAGATACAAAAATATAAATACTTTATTTTCTTTGTTATAATTGTAAGAAATCTACATTAGAATATTGTTTTCTAATTAGTTTATTAATCCACTCGTTGTCTGAAATTTTTGTACAGCCAGTTAAATCAACAATTTTGACCCACTTAACGTTTTAATTAGCTTTTCATTTTCGGACATGAAACATGGTATATTCAAAGGGACTTAAGAGATACAAAAACATAAAAATTAAATTGTTACTAACTTGAACAAATCAAAGATTTACATAATTTTCTACACTATTTCAAAGCAAACGAACTTGATGTTGATCACATCTCATGCCCATAGGCCTTGTTGACATAAGAGCTTTAGTTGCCTAGAACATTCTATAAAGATGAAAAAAAACAAAAGATCATCATTGTCAAGCTCCACCATTATAGATTCTATCATCATTTTGTACCAAACAACGACACTTCACCCAAAAATGAGGCTTTACTTAAAACCAAATCTTGGCATCTCTTTTGATCACCTGGGTTCAAAATTGATGAAATACAAACTAAACCACATAATGAAAAGGTTGCACCTGCATTAAAGAAGGAAAATCAAATATATGGATTGATTTGGGATATACCTTATCCCTAATGGTTCAAATGGGTAAATCATATACTCTAGCTATTAAAAGGATGCATGTCGTTAAAAGTTGTCTAACATGTATTTCTAATGCATAAAATCTCCTAAACTAGTTTATTTAAACTCAAAATGAAACCTTCTAGTTCAATAAGCTTGCAAAGTGTATAAATAATGTTTTGATAGATCATAGCAATATTAGCCCACATCACAAATTACTTGGGATGTGAAATCTTAATTCAGAATCACATTTGCTGGAAAAGAGTAATTTGATAACCTCATGCTCCATATATCCCTAAGAACCATAACTTTGAAACTTTTAAGTTTTATCACATACAACTTAATTACCCTGCATTTTGTGTTCATATCTTCCGAAATTTTATCCCATACAATTTCAAAATACATAATAATAGTTAATAATTTAATATACAATTGCCTTCAATAACATGTAATAGGTTAAAGTTCAATTAGGCCAATAAATGAACAATAAGAAACATCCACTAGAAGAAACATCCACCAAAAGAAACATCCACCAATTTAAAACAAAACGTAACCTACAAAAACATAGATAGAAAGATGAAGATTGTGAATACAAATAATAGTACAAAATGTAATCCAACCTTGGTTGCAACCAATAAGAAGGAGATAAACAAAACAAAGACTTGTTTAGATAGCCAATTTGGATTGAACCAGCCATTTACACCATGTTTGGGATTGCTTATTTACATCTCCTTTTGACTTCTCAAAAGAAGTTTTGAGAAGTTAAAATTTTTAACTTATCAAAAACTCCTTTTTCTCCTCACATCTCATCTCCATCCAAACACACTTTCACCTTCTTTCAACTTATCTCCTTTTTAAAAGTTAAAAGGAGTTTTCAATAAGCAATCCCAAACACCCACTATTTAAGCACCAGATGCTTTCACCTGCGACTTGAATTTGAATAGGGAGGTGGAAGACTGTGATTTTATTAAGAGCTAGATCTTTGATTTTGTTAAGAGACTCAACCCTTTTGAATTTTAAATCTGCATTCTCCTCCTTTATTGTTATGAGTATGCTTTAAGTATTATATATTATACTTTAATGGTTGTACATCTCTTAATATTAAGAGTTTTGGGTGAAAAGACTTCATTACCCTTCCTATATGCATATTAATATAGTATAAATACATATATATATATATACATACATATATATATATATATACATATACATATATATATACATACATATATATATACATATATATATACATATAGGGGAGGGATCCTAAGAAAACCAATAAGTTTTAAGAAAACCAATAAGTTTTGAGAAAACCAAGAAAACCAATTTTTAACCAATCAAAAATTTTCATCATTTATATATATTTATTAGTTTCAAAGGGCGTTTTAGTAATTGTCTATGTAAAGTATTTTTAGTAAATAATCATGGTTGACTAAATTTCCTTATTTTACTCCATGTTTAAACAAATAAAGAATAAGTCAACAATGCATCGATCTCCTTCTTCATTCACCAGTTTGATTTTTTTCTAGCAAAACAAAGGATCAATCTTCTTCATCATTCTTCCTAATGTCGTGATTTAATCAATTCGACAAATGCAATTCCTGAAATTCTTTAATCTATTTTAGCGATTTTCTATATTCAAGAAGGTGATGGAGGGTGAGAGGTTAACAAAAGAATGAAGATAAAACCAACAAAATCGATGAAATCAAGTCTTTAATTGGGTTTTAATGAAATCGATTGATGGACGGGTTCACGAGGACATCATTGCTACTCAAGAAACTAACAAAATTGATTGATTATCTTACCGTCATGGATGCTAACAGAAGGAAGAAGATGAATACAGGTTTATGTAACTTAGGTTACATATACGTCACTTCAGATTAGGGCTACTCAAGAACTAAAAGAACGTAGTGACAGGTTACATATACGTAACTTTGTTATATTACGATTTTGTCGTTTGTTCATCTTCATCCTCATATTCGTCGAGTTACATATACATATGCAAGTTTACATATGGCTGCAGATCTATTCAGTGTAATTTCTTTTGATATATTCATTTATGGCTTCTTTTTTCTTTTAGTGTATCACTTACATATATGTAAACAAGTTTACCTACACGTAAATCTACAAGTAAAATTATTTACGTATATGTAAACAAGCATATATGTAAGTATGCCGACATATGCGTAATCAGATATGTTGACATCTTTAAAGTACATATACGTAAACATGTGTACGTCTTGTTTTCATATACATATACGTAAACAAGTTTACTTAAACATATATATACGTGTAAAAATGCTTACATTATGAAATTATATATGTAGACATGTTTACATATATGTAAACATATATGTAACATGTTCAGATATACGTGAACATATATGTAAACATGTTTACGTATATGTAAGCATGTACGTAACTAATATAAATCTGCTGAGAAAACATTCGTTCTTCTAATATATTTTAGGTTTATTTCTCAATGAATTAATTTGATTTGAATTAAACTATTATTCTATTTGGTGAGAGAGAGAGAGGGAGGGAGAGATTTAAGGGATTTCAATTGTTTTAAAATATAAAAATTATAATCTTCCTAATATACCCTTTAATCATTTAGTTAAACTAATTATCTATTAAATATTTCTAAAATTACCATTGATGAATATCAACCATTGATCAATCTTGATCAATGGTTTAAAAATAGTTTTCTTGGTTTTCTTATAAATAGAGGTTTTCTTAGGAACCCTCCCCTATACATATATATATATATACATACATACATACATACATACATACATACATACATACATACATACATACATACATACATACATACATACATACATACATACATACATACATACATACATGCACATACATACATACATACATACATACATACATACATACATACATACATACATACATACATACATACATACATACATACATACATACATACATACATACATACATACATACATAAATACATACATACATACATACATACATACATACATACATACATACATACATACATACATACATACATCATGCATACATGCATCCATGCATCCATGCATCCATGCATCCATGCATCCATGCATCCATGCATCCATGCATCCATGCATCCATGCATCCATGCATCCATGCATCCATGCATCCATGCATGCATGCATGCATGCATAATGCATTCATGCATAATGCATGCATGCATGCATGCATAATGCATGCATGCATAATGCATGCATGCATGCATGCATCCATGCATGCATGCATACATGCATCCATGCATACATGCATGCGTGCATACATGCATACATGCATGCATGCATGCATGCATACATGCATGCATGCATGCATACATACATGCATGCATGCATACACGCATCCATGCATACATGCATACACGCATACATCCATACATCCATACATGCATACACGCATACAGCCATACATCCATACATGCATACATGCATACATACATGCATACATGCATACATGCATACATCCATACATCCATCCATCCATCCATCCATCCATCCATCCATACATACATACATACATACATACATACATACATACATACATACATACATACATACATACATACATACATACATACATACATACATACATACATACATACATACATACATACATACATACATACATACATACATACATACATACATACATACATACGTACATGCATGCATGCATCCATACATACATCCATACATACATACATACATACATACATACATCCATACATACATACATACATACATACATACATACATACATACATACATACATGCATACATACATACGTACATACATACGTACATACATACATACGTACATACATACGTACATACGTACATACATATACGTACATACATACATACGTACATACATACATACGTACATACATACATACGTACATACATACATACGTACATACATACATACATACGTACATACGTACATACATACATACTACGTACGTACGTACGTACGTACTACGTACGTACGTACCTACGTACGTACGTACCTACGTACGTACGTACCTACGTACGTACTACCTACGTACGTACCTACCTACGTACGTACCTACCTACGTACGTACCTACCTACGTACGTACCTACCTACGTACGTACCTACCTACGTACGTACCTACCTACGTACATACCTACATACGTACATACCTACCTACGTACATACCTACATACGTACATACCTACATACATACATACCTACATACATACATACTACATACATACATACATACATACATACATACATACATACATACATACATACATACATACATACATACATACATACATACATACATACATACATACATACATACATACATACATACATACATACATACATACATACATACATACATACATACATACATACATACATACATACATACATACATACATACATACATACATACATACATACATACATACATACATACATACATACATACATACATACATACATACATACATACATACATTATGCATACATGCATGCATGCATGCATGCATACATACGTACATACATACATACATACATACATACATACATACATACATACATACATACATACATACATACATACATACATACATACATACATACATAAATACATACGTACATACATACATACATACATACATACATACATACATACATACATACATACATACATACATACATATACACACACATATGTGCAAATATATGAGTTTGGGAACCGTTTTAATGATTTTTTTCATCAATGAACCGCCCTGACTCGATCTGACTCGAAACGGACCGAACAAAGTATATGTTATATTGCGATATCCAAATGATCCTTAAAAATTATCAACCCCGTTAAAATTTTTGGTCCGTCACTGATCGAAGATAGACAATTTCTGGGAAACGCATCAAAATTGGACTAGTTGTTGTGGATGACCCACATGATGTGGCTTCAACTTACAAAACCTTGATATCCAAGTGCCTCCAACTATTCTAATCATGAATAAAGAACTTTTAGAATGGGATGAATAAAGATTAGCCATTGTTTCTCCTTGTATTAATGAAGAAATATGATCCACTTTCATGATGTCAAGATTTAAAGCAAACGGCAGGAACATCTTTTCTTTTCCAACTCCTACATAAAAAACGATTATAATTTCACTTTAGTGGTCACATGACTTCAAAATCTTGTACTATCATTATGCATTAAGTAATATAATGACAAATATTGACTTCTAATAAAATATACATGTGATGGACTAAACTCCGTAAAACGTAATCTTATTTTATATATTTAAGTTGATTACATTTTATTTTTTTAGTTTAATCTAATCTTTAGAACAAATTGTTTTAAATATGGTTTCAATTTTTTAAATCTATGTATTATAATAAAAGAAGGTTTTGAGTTGGCACATGTCATAATTTTATACATCCTAAATTTTTTTTCTCGTTTCTCTCAACAATTAAATATTTACATTAACTATCAGTTATATTATTAATTATTTTTAGATTAAAATAGTTTTTTAATAAAGTAAGAAAGAGGTAAATGCAATATCTAAGTAAATAATTTTTTGTATAACATAAGTAATTTTTCTAAAATATTAATTTTTTTAAAATACAAAATATTTAAAAGCAATGTTTATAGAAAATAAATTTTTATGAATCATAATAATTAAAATTCAAAGTTATAATAAGATCTGTTTTTATATAATGACATTTTCTTAAAACGGTTGATTTAAAAGAAATTGTTTCAATTTTTTAATAAAAGAAACTAAAGTACAAAAGTTTAAAGGAAATTATATCATTAGTTTATTATTTATAGTCATTACTTATAGGTAATTTTAATCATCTCTTATCTTAAAATATGATCTTATAATTAATAATTTTTTATTACTAACTATTTAATATTTTATTTATTTAACTCGTGTGATATACGATATACTAACCTAGTATCATAATATTATATTAGTTTTTCAAACAAATTAGGATTCAAATCTTTCATAAGTAAAAATCTTAAACAGTTGTTACTGTGAAAAAATAATATTATATTACTCATTAATGTTAAGGAAAAAAAAACTAGCTGACTGTTTTTGAAATAAATAACATAAATGATATTATTACTATGAATTATCTTAACATCTAACATATTTTCTTTTACAAGTAAATACATCTAAGGTTAGATCATTTGAACACAATAAATTTTTTAAGAATCACGAGAACTAATATTAATATATCATACTTTTTAAAGCTTATACATTTTACATACAATTATATATGTTTATATACATTAAAACCATAAAAAAACATAAAACTCAATCAAACTAATGTTTAAGTTTGTTTTTAGAATTTTTATTTGGTTAGCAACACATATATAAATAATACTTGTACATTCGTAAATTACAAATTCATTTATTGTTACAAGATTTAAACTAAGGATATTTGTTATTTGCTATATTGAATATTCAAATCAAATCGGTTTTACCAGAGCATTATCCGCATTCTACAGTAGTTTGTTTCTTCTCTTCCAACGTTTTCGACCACGCAATCACATCTCTTTCAAAAGAGAAATTCCTAGGGATTTCTGCTTCTGTTAACATATTATCTTCAATTTAAGCTTCAATGGAGGTCTCACTGAGAGCTACAGTCCCTCAATTTCATCAATTCAGTCGACCAAAGTGGAAACCTCATCACCATCCAACTGTTTGTTGCTCTGGGTAAGCAATTAATCCATTGTTCGATCAAACTTGCATATTTAGTCTGTTTACATCAATGATGAATGCCCCGTTCACAATTCGATCGAAATGTTTGGATTGTTATGACGGTGATCAGTTGAACCCACTGCATTGGGTCATGTTACGCTGAATCGTATACGAGAATGATCGCAATTGGGGATCCCTAATTGTTAAACCATATATTGGTTTGTTTTTTTAGTTATACGAGCTGCTTGTATTTCAATATTTTATATAAGTTGTTTCCAGTAAAACCCTAATTGATCTTTCGCAAGCAGTTGGATGGTATCTCTCTGTGATAGATGTGTTTTAAGCATCATAACTCATAATTAGGTTATTTGTCTATGTTGCAAATTTTATTATGTTGATGGTATAGGCTCTCAGATGTAAATATCTGATTTTATAGTCTTGATCAATACAGAATACTGCAAAAAGCTTACACTTTATCATGGTATCGAGCCAAAAGTAGGGTTTGATTTACTTGGCCTCTCAAACAACTTTAGCAGTTTAAAACATTCTTGTCTCAAATCAAATCAAGCAACCTTATAAGTTTTCTCCTCAATCATATGCATGTTTCTATCTTGGACCATTAAGGTTCTGGATGTCTTTATTTGATCATCTATAGAGTAATTATCACTTAGCAGTTTAAAACATTCTTGTCTCAAATCAAATCAAGCAACCTTATAATTATTTGATCATCTCGGACCCTCCCCGGACCCTCCCTGGACCCTGCGAAAACGCGGGAGCTCTTTACAGCATCAGGTACGCCCTTTTTATGTTAGCTTTTATGAGGATCACTTTTCCTTCTTGACATTTCACTACTCTCCCTCATCAACGGATAAGGATATATTCTCGATGATGAGCACACCTCTTTTCCCACTCTTATTCCACCGCTAGCCACCGACTTAGCCCCCTACGACATTGGTATCGACACCTGATGGGGTGAGACATCTTGTTCTTATACTGAGTTGTCACCTTCCTGGTGCTTAACCTACATTGTCTTTGATATATACGAAGCACCTTTGATCACTGTCACTGTCTTAACATTTTCACCTTTGTGTGTTGATACATTAGTTGTCTATAAGCGTATAACAATGCGAACTGGGTTTGTTTCCGGATACACTCTGTCTAAATCGGGTATCGTGTCCTTAATGACAATCTTGTTTCCTGGTCTTCAAACTTCAAAGCATCAACATGCTGTGTTAAGGTCAGGTAATGAAGCTAAATATATGGGCGTTTCCATTGCAGTTGGCTCCGCAATCTTCTTCTGGAACCGTCCTTAGTCTAAAGGACCATTGTTATTTTGTGACAAATTTAGTAGTGTTCATCCACTAACTTCGTAAAATATACATATCAAACATGTGATTTTGATTTACATTTTGTTAGAGAAATAGTTGCCTTTGGACATGTCAGTGCTTCATGTACCGTTCGCCCTTAGCATATTTTGTCATTTTTACTAAAGGTTTTCCCTCTCAGTTTTCCTTTTTCATTTAAGATCTGTTTGAGCTGTAGAGAACCTCCCGCCTGGACTGTGGGGCCTATGTTAGATAAAGATCCCAAGTTAGTTAGGTTATTTGTCTCTGTCTCAGGTTTTATTCAGTTAATAATACGTACTCATATGTAAGAACTCTTGATCAATATAGAATGCTGCAAGATGGTTTACACTTTTTCATTGTGTTATCTTATTCTAATAATTGCTTGCCATTTTAATTAAATCAGGTAACTAATTTAAACTCATGTGTCTAATCCAGGTTAGAAAATCACAATAGCATCAAGTTACATCAGGTAACTATCATTTTCTCTTTGCAGCTGAATTTTCTTTTTCTGTGTTTAGAAATAATGAAGTGCTATTATAATATCGTAAGACCGTATGCAGCCCAAAAACGATGAAACTGAAAAAACTCATAATGACATCTGGCGACTTTTCACAGAAGCTCAGAGGAGTGAGTAATTATCCTGACTTTCATATGTAATCTTTTACTTTTTCAATGTTATTGTCTCGAATATTGACTCCGATATAACATTTCATGATAATGTATGTGTATTTGCAGTATATTTAGCTATCTCTATTTGTTTGATGTTTGATCCAGATATCATGTACTTAAACAGACAACGCGTGCAAGCTATAGAAGAGCTACATGAAATGAAAAGAGAACAAAAATCTTTACTTGAAAAAATAGAACAGCTGGAAAGTCAAACATATGCTTCCATTAAAGAAGGTGAATTGAAGGCCTCTACTTTATCATGCCACAGTTAGTTTATGAGTAATTATAAAGCTCTAGACTTTAGAACTGATACCAAGTCTTTAATTTTACCTGTTTTTTTACATGGGTCTTAGATGCTTGCACTAACTTTACATTTCGTAGCAGATCCTTTCTCAATCAGCTCTGAATTGCTGCTTAGAATAGACTCAATGGTGCTGACTGGGGTCCTTGACACTAGAGAAGCTTCTGTCTTTAGAAGTCTGGTCATTAACACAACATCTAGTGTAGCTGATTATTTCGCTGACATCATCTCTAACAGTGATGCTGAAATTTTGGCACAACTTCGTCACTTTTCAAACAAAACCAAAATGTAATGTTCAAAGATTAAAAGAAAATTGATTATAGTAATCACATGTCAATATATTCTTTTCACAGGAAATGTTTTCACATAATCCACATTTGTACTGAAATGGAACCAGTTGCATCTGTTGGATCTTTGGCATCGTATGTCACCTCATTATCTCACGTGCTGCAAAGACATGGAAATTTAGTGGAAGTAATATTACCGATGTAATCATTAAACTTATCATCATTATATTTAATTACCGCTCCTTATTTTCGTGAATAACAGAAGCTATTTTAATGAACAGGTATGCAACTCTAGATCTTGAAAACATCAAATCTTTAAGAGAAATTAAGGGAGAATTTTTTTCATATTTTGATGGTCAATTGCACATGAACAGAATTTGGACTGGGTGAATCTCTTAAGCCCTGATTATATATCAAATATTTTCCATTTAAAATTTTCTTAGATCTCATAGAATGCAGTTTATCATTATTGCAGTGTTGTAAATGGCATAGGAGCTACTTTTATACAGCCTATTTACTACTCATCATTCTTCAACAAGGAGAATATATATGGATACCCAAATGACTTTGAGCGGTTAGTTACTTATCTTGCTTCGCGTTACCTAAGTTTATATAACTTTTGAATCTTTTTAATGATACTTTCTCTCTATATCTTGATTTAATATTTTAACTTGTTTATTTTGATGGTAACAGATTCTCATATTTTTCTCGTGCTGCACTGGACTATATACTTAAATCAGGAAAGCAACCTCATGTGATACATATACACAACTGGGAAACATCAATTATTGGACCACTATTTTGGGAAGTTTTTGTTAATAAGGTGAAATTAATATAGCATTTCTGTTACTTTTTGCAAATTATAGAGCTTTAACTGTGAACCTCTTTTTAATTGCTTGAATATGCAGGGCCTTGCTGCTACTAGAATACTGCTGACTTGCCAGAGCTTTAAATCTCAGGTAAAATTCTAACATCTTTTTGAGACAATCGTTATATAATTTGACAGGGAATAGGATTCCGCATAATTTTTTTCATTTACTTGTGACATAAACTTGTAATTAATATTATTTTGTAGTGCCTTGAGCAACCTGATAAATTGGCACTCTGTGGACTTGATCCGGCTAAATTGCATCGTCATGATCGCTTGCAAGACAACAATAAACCCCATCTTGTAAACATCTTAAAGGTGATTAGTTCCATCAAGTATGCTTGAAATTAGATCAAAAAATTGCTGTTAATAAATGCTCGATTTTGATTTCCTTAAATATTGTTAACAAGCAGGCTGGAGTTGTTTATTCAAACAAAGTCATAATGATGTCATCAATACATTCAAAAGATCAAATAGTTGGTAAACTGAGCCACGGATTGGAATCTGCCTTAGACACTCATAAGTAACTTCTTTTTTTCTGTCTTATCCAGATGTACCATTTCAATGTGATGAGTCAGCATGTGAATATGTGATAATATTTGTTATTGCAGGGGCAAGTTGCTGATTGCTCCATTTGGGTTTGATGACTCATTATGGGATCCTTCACATGACAAGTTTCTTCCACATGGCTATACTGCAGATGATATGAGAGGAAAAGCTGTTTCCAAAATTGCATTACAACAACAGCTAGAATTACCTGGGGTTGTTCCATCTATTCTTGTAAGTGGTTGCACTTGAGTTTTCTTATTAATGGGATTTTAATAGATAATTAATTAATTACCAACTAATTATATATTTAAGATGTTTCATATATCAGGTTGGGTACATGTTTACAGAAGATTCAGATGCTGATTTGGAGAACGTCAAATCACTTGTTAAGGATTCTTCCAAAAGGGGTCTTCAGGTTAGTGCTCAACAACATGGTCATATATGGATGTTGCGTTAAAGAATGCCATCCCAGTTAATGAAAAATGAACACGTTACATAGTATATTTGCTTTCATGTCATTTATAATCATCCGCCTATAGTTTTCAAATTATTTTTTACAATTCTGACTTCATTTTGGGGATGGGTTTAACTGCAGTTTATCTTTGTGGTAATTAGCAAATTATCTGGAACCAACAACAAACTGAAATCTTTTCAGGAAGATCTCAAGGTATGGTTAGAATGACAAAAATCCCAGCATTTTAATTCTTCCATGGCAAATATAATGTGTGGTGTTTTGTGGAAGCGCATAATTATGTTTTTTCAGGATGAAAATGTGAGATTTCTTGAGGAGTATGATGAATCCCTTTTGCATTTGATCTTTGCTGGATCTGATATAATCTTGTGTTCTTTCAGTGATCCAATGCTCCAAATACCAGTATGTCATTCTTTAACAAAAAATATTTGCATAATCCCTTATATCGGATTATCAGGCGCGCTTCAATATTTGCTTACCCATGTAGTTAGGATATCTATATTACTAAAACAGTTATTTTACCACTAATGTAGGTTAAGGCCATAAAATATGGAGCTGTTCCTGTTCCTGTGAATGTCGCCGATGATAGATTAAGGTAAAAGCTAAGAACATTCACAATATTGTCCTTATTGTGTCTCTGTCATTGACATGTCAGTTTTTAACAATCCCTTGTTTCTATGGACAAACCGCAACAATGCATTGGTTCTTATAAAAACATTTTTCACTTGGATCTCACTTTTTACAAAAATATTTTATTACTAAAATTTATCTATTTCCATAAACTATTTAGTTTTTTATATTATGTAAATGAATTCAAGAATTATATTTAATTATATTTAAATATACATAAAAAATTGAATTGCAATTAAATAACCAAAACTCTTTAAGTGACTATAATATTTGTTTCATTTTGTTATTTTAAGTTTGAACTTCACTGCATCAGGAATGTTGTTGATCTTGACACCCAGCGCACCAGATTGTCGGAGTACATTATAAACACCTTTGCAAATGTTTCCTTAAGCCAAGCGATTGATGAATTTGTGGGTATCTTATTTCTTAACAAACTGTTAATTTCTATTAATAAATATCTGAATTTCGTTTTTTTTTAATTTTAATTGGGTTGTAGAAGAACAAGCCATCACATTGGAACAGAAAAATAATGGAGGCAATGTCAAAAGATGTATCATGGGATGCAGAGTGCTATGATATACATGTTTCAGCTTACATGTCCCTAAAGAAATAATATCTTTCAACTGAGGTAAATAATTTGAATTTTATTATTTTATATAATTTGCTTCTCTATGAATCTTGTATATTAGCATACAATTATCCTTGCAGGGTTCCATTTACAAGATGACATGGTATCAAGCATAACTGCTATTGCGGCTGTGATGCCTTGCCCGACATCACCACAACCATTTCGATGTCTTGACCCTAGTGATGTTTTTTTTTTCCATTAAGGTGGCCTGTTGTTCATCCCACTGTAGTCGCCCTTTGCTACTGTTATGTTGCATCTCCTGCATTTGACCCTTCGGAATCAAGCCACCCCATGTTTCTTTATAGTTCGGTTATGTAGCTCCAGTCTCACAAGAGCTTCTGTTGCTGCCACCTACTGCTAACTGCTCGACACTAATGTGTTTCATATATGTGCCGCTACTGGTTTCATTCCCTTTACCTAGGATTTCATTGCACTCGTTAAATTAATTATGTAGACACTTGTAGTATTGATGTTGATACACCAGTAATATATTATTTATCAAGATCATAACATATGTGTTTCGGTTTGAGGTTTATTAACGAAAAAGATGTCTCGGTTTTCCTCGAGTACCATCACTCAAGCTAGACACTCATAGGTCGGCATTGGTTCAAATAAGTTATTGTAAGAATTTGGACTAAAATGTTATAAATTGATTCACAGATGGAGGATGTTTGAAATTTGTGATAATGATTGTATTTCGTATTAAGGTATTACATTTGTATAATTACATAAACTATTATCAGTTATTGTCTAATATATGGTCTAGATATTCTTTCACAAGCTAAGGGCGATGAACAAATTACAGCTCAAAGCATAAAAATGTAAATCTCTGAGTTATCAATGGTTTTGTGAAAGTGCCTGTGGTTTGACTGCATATGAAGCTTTCTTTGTGTAGCTCTTTCTCTAACAAAGTGAAAATTAATTTCAACAGTGTTTTATTCTAACATGAAATACAAGGTTAACAACAAGATTATGGGAGTGGATATCATGGCTATTCTAAGTTGTCTTAGTAGCCTTTAACTAGGTCAGTTTAGCAACAGTATTAGTCAGTGCTTTGTGTTCTTACTATGTGGATGATCAAGAAACTGTATGTTTTTGTAAAGTCTGGAAAATGAGTTAGAGCCTCTAAATAGATAGGAACAATGCAACTTCAACTACTTAATAGAGTTGAAGGCAAGCCCTTGATGATGACAAACCAATCAAACCAGATCATAACAAGAGACAACCCGAAGACAAAATCAAAGAGACTTCGGTTTGTAAACAAGGAGATAAATGGGCAACTTGTGAAAGCGTTGGTTGACATCAGAGCAAGCCACAACTTCATCTCACCTAAAGAGGCTCAAAGACTTGGCTTAAGGATCACAACACAAGAAGGATGGATCAAGTCCGCCTCAAGAGACACCAAACCAATAGAATGAGCCGCATGGGGCGTAAAAACAAAGATTGGTACGTGGACAGGCAAGATGCACTCTTCAGTCATCCCACTAGACGACTATGATATTGTGCTAGGGATGAATTTCTTTCGAAAAGCAAAAGCCTGCCCAGTAACATTCATAAACACCATGTACATCATCAAGGGAGATCAGGTGCACACAATTTCCTTGAAGCCGGATACAAGATGTCGAGGCAAAACCATCTCTATTTTGCAACTCATGCAAATAACTCATTGGGCATCAAGGCAACATGACGAGGACGTCGTTACATTAGGTGGGGGAGAATGTCACGACCCGTTAAAATTGCAGGTTACTACCCATGACTCTGGAAGGTTCTACAACACTTTTCGCGACCCTAGAGCTGACTGGACATCTCCGGAACAGCCCAGACTTTGCAGCACCTGGTTGGGACGTTTTAGATACTCAAACACAGCCTATAAAAGGCCCGGAAGCTGCTGGAACGGGCTGGACGAGGCTGCTAATAGGAGCATAAACGCAGCAACCCCGGAAGTCTCTAGAACGCTCGGGAAAGGATTGGGAATTGGCTGCACTTTGCTAGGTACATCAAGACTTGGTACAAGATTATTCTAGACATGTAATTATTTAGTAATCAAGATCATGATGGCGTCAAGATAGTTCTAGACCATCCCCTCAAAATCTACATACTTGTATAAGAAAATATCTTGTATTAGAATGATCTAGATTAGGAAGAATCTAGATCATATGAACTAGTATAAATAGGTGATGTTTGTAGCTCATTTGCAACCAACCAAGTATTGTATCACTCTATACACACCTGCATACTTTCCTTTGTAATATAAAGGCTTTCTTACTTACGTAAACACAAGCATTTAACATCATCCCATGCTTCTTTTAATCAAACGCTTCCGCATCGTTACTTCTTCGTTAGAAGGCTTACTTAGATCGCATATCTAAGGCCGCACGCGAGTTCAAGAAAATAACTCCGTGACAAGTGGTATCAAAGCAGCGTCGACTCTTTGGGATGACATCTAATCCGGAGAAGAATGTAGTCGCAAGCATTGCCGGAGACGAGACCCGTGGACGAGAGGAGACTCGTAAAGGTGACAAGAGCACCCAAAGCATGTCCAAAGACTTGGTTGCAAGCATGGACAAAAGAGTTGAAGATGTCGAGGTAGCATTGTCTGAACTCAAAAACGAAACGGATGAATTCAAGGCTAAAGTCAATATCTTTAAAACACATACCTATGACTCTTTGCAACATGTTGAGTCATTAGGTAATGACTTTAATAAAATGCGAAACGACCTCAAACTCGCCCTCTCCTTGATAAAGAAAGAGATGGAAGAGGCATTCACAAGGGAGTTGGGTTAACTCAAAGCTAACTTTGAGAGGGAAATCAAAGACTTGCAAACCAAAATAAGTGTTTGCAAGCGCGCACTAGCAACCGGAGGTGACAACATAATCCATGCCTCTACAAAGGTGGACATCCCCATACCATCACCATTCGTTGGTAAACAAGAGGCGAGAGTCGTGGATGACTTTCTTTGGGAGATGGAACAATACTTTAAGGCCATCAATATTGTCGATGATGCCAAGAAAATCAAGACGGTGACTCTTTACTTGAAGGAGATCGTAGCTTTATGGTGGCGACGAAAGCACATGGAGATTGATAAAGGTACGTGCACCATACAAACTTGGACTGATTTCATAAAAGAAATCAAGAAACAATTTTATCCGGAAAACACTGAACACGAAGCAAAGATTCGGCTTTGTAATCTAAAGCAAAATGGCAGCATCAAGGACTACGTCAAAGATTTCACTACCGTTGTGCCAGAAATTCTGGACTTGTCACCAAAGGACTCTCTCATATACTTCATCAATGGCTTACAAACGTGGGCAAGAACCGAACTTGAACGAAGAAATGTTCAAGAATTGTCCTCAACCATCGTTGTTGCCAAAAGCCTGATCGACCATAGTGAAAGGCGATCACAAAAACCCATCGTTACGGAGGATAACGATGAAAAAGGTAGGGGAGGGAGACCCCATAATAATAACCAAAATCAAAATCGAAGAGAAGATAATAGAAGAACCACCGAGATATGGAAAGGAAGTACAAACAATCAAAGGATGTTTCCTTTACGATGGATCACACAATGCGTGAGATTGTCCGAAAAAGGCCAGACTAACAGCCTTGATCAGATCTGATAATGAACCATCAGAACCAGAAGAGGTTCGTCTAGGAACAATACAACTTCAACTACTTAATACGTTAAGTACAGTTGAAGGCAAGCACTTGGTGATGGCAAACCAATCAAAGCAGATCATAACCAGAGACAATCCGAAGACAAAATCAAAGGGACTTCGGTTTGTAAACATGGAGATTCATTTTTAACGATAGCAAATGCTATCTTTCATCACATGTATCTTGACATGTGAAAAAAACAACAACTTCAACTAGCATAAGATTCATTTTTAACGATAACAAATAATAGTGGCAACATGTGGACATTACTCTAATTCACTTAATATGTTAGAAAAATTTCATCAATTATGAACTATTCATATAATAATATAATGTAGACACCTAATAACATAATACAAGAAGCCCTTAGTAAATTTATAAAAGTCTTGGTTCATAGTAGTCATTCGAAACATTAAGTTTGGATGACAAACATGGGAGTTATTCAGAACATTCAAGTATGGATGTCAAAGTTTCATTAGCTTTCTACCTTGTAAAGTGTAATAGAGATTTATTTGTCTTAATAAATTGTAGTTCTATTATTAACTGTACAATGTAATATATTACATTATTTATGACAATTAAATTGTTTTACAAATCTTCTAATCACGTGATTTTGTTTTCATCAACCGTATACTACATGAGTACTAATCTAGTATTTAAATATAATCAAATATGTACAGGATTATTGCCGTCACTTATTTTAGTTAGTCATACATTTTAAGGTATAATTGAAATCGACTCGATACTAGCTTAATCGGGTTTCCTTGGTTCATTCCCGGTATTAATCCCGACTTTGAATAAAAGTGAAAACCGGTTTCTTATATGAGTTAAGAAATTATCAGTTTGAGAATGGATCATTATTAAGTATTCCTGAATCCTGATTATTGCTCACCCCTACATGAATGTTGTTGGACGAGGAGATTTTTGAACCAGATTGTGAGATATTCTCCAAACAAAACCTGTGGAGCAAGAGGTCCTACACTAATTATCATGGAGTGTATTCCCAAATTTATTGTGGCACTTAGACTCTTGCTAAGTTTAGATTTTGACCCAAGAATGATAACCATTCCAACGACTATAACGGAAGTTATAAGCTCATAATATAAATGATGCTTTGTAATGTTTACTAAGAAAAGATTATCAGCATGCTAGTACAAATGCTTAAAAAGATTTGTCTATGTTTATGGGTGCTTCCTAAATGACACCCTTTATGGTTATTTATGCTAGTTAGCCAAGTTCTAGAGTTTTTCTATTTAGAATCATCTAACTAATAATCTAGAAACATCCTACTCTAGATATTTCTCAGAAAGTTGTCTAGTATTTTTCATATCCTTCCATTAAGCTTATTTCCATGTCTTTGCTAGAATTTTATAGTGTTTTATAGACCATTGTAAGCTCTTTCAAGACTAATCTAAATAATTCTTTTTGACAAACTTTTAAGCCACGTTTTATGGGACTTTCAATGGCCTACAAGGTTATTCTAGAACATTCCATGATGCCCCCACATGTCCAGACTTTGGTAAGTTGTTTTGTGATGTTTTCGGTTGTCCTTGATGCTTGTAAAGTGGCACCAAACAACTTGATTTTAGACTTATGTGACATGATACTCTGAACTGACTCTTTTCTTGTAAGTTGTAACTATACCCAAGGAATGGACTTCGTGTGATTCAAGTACATCAATTTATTAATTATGTTTAATAAACAAGGGTCGAGAATTTTCAATATTAACTCTAATTTTGATCTCTTAATCCAAGAATTCAAACTTTTTGAATGAAATTACCCGGTTTTTAATCTGTTGGAAATAAAATATATTTCATATATGCATAAAAAAATTTTGAGTGTGACAAAGTCACAAAACTATAGTAAAAGGCTATTAAGCGTGGACATTGTTTAGAGTCTAGACCCATATTAATTGGTTCCGACCTATTGGGTCTTCATTTAAAACAATTGGGCCTTGTGAAGGAGCAAACTATTTATTGTTTGGATTTTGGAGGCTCAAGATCATTTTTCGAAAGAAAATTCATTAAAATGGTCATAACTTAAACTAAAAGCCTCTATTTTTGTTTGCAACCAGTAGTAACGACTGTTGGACGGAGGAACACATTTTCAGAAACGCCGTAGGCGGTTTGGGTCATTGTTTCGGCCCAAAAACAGTTTATTTTATGAGGTATTTTACTATTTGTCTTATTTTTAGATTTTGTTGGACTTTATTTTTTGCTCGGATTTTGGCCCGTTTATGTTTTGTGGCTCATTCGATTTTTGACTTGCTTTTTATATGCATGTAAGCAATGAAAGAAGTTTAGTTTTTAAAGTTTATAAAAAGTACTTTTTTTCTCTATCACAGTGTGTGTTAGTGTGTGAAACCCTAATTATCAGCATTATTTGTGAATCAACGATAGTTAGAAGAGTTGCCCTGATATTCTCGGTGAATCAACAGGTTCTAATATTATATTTTGCTTCTGTCTACATCAGTAACTGTACAAGTTATATGCGTATAGCATCAACCAAACTACAACATAATCAACATTTGATTAGTGGAGTGGGTATCGTGACCAAAAAAGTGTCGGGGAGTCCTGGCCTGGGTGGGAACTGCACGCCTGGTCCCTGGTTAAGTTTTCTAACTCCCGACCTAGTGAAAATTCAACGGGCATCACCGGTACTCTTTTGTTGTTGTGACATTACCAAATAAGAGAAACGGGGTAACAAACTAACACGGAAACATGAAGACGAACGAATGTAAGTCCCCTTAGACTTGTTAGTTATTATTTAATATTATGTTATTGTGCATCAGCATCTTAAAATTATGAGTAAATTACGCTTTTCGTCCCTGTGGTTTGGTGGTTATAACCATTTTCATCCAATAGTTTAAAAACACCCGGTTTAACCACTATGGTTTGAGATTTGTCACAATCAAGTCCATGCCACTAACGTCCATCCATTTTTTCTGTTAAATAGAAGTAAAAAGACAAATATACCCTTGCCTTTAATAAAAAATTTATGTATATAAATATATACACACTCACACACACTCACACTCTCTCTCCTTGCCCTTACCACCGCCACCATCCCCTTGCCACCGCCACCATCCCCTTGCCACCGCCACCATCCCCTGCCACCGCCGCCATCCCCATGCCACCGCCGCCATCGCCGATGTTTTTCTCTACTCTCACTCTCGATTCTCTCTCCGTGAACCCAAAATCTATGATTTTGGTTAAAGATTTCAAAGATTGGGGTTCTTTGATGGAGTTCGAAGTTCAACAAGGGAAGAAGATTGCGGTTGCGGTCGATGGTGTTGCACAGGTGATTGGCTGTTTGCAGGTGATTGGAGATTCGATTCTGGTTTGTTGGTTCACAGGTGGCTGTCGATTGATGATGTTCGAAGGTGGACCGAAGATGATTATGGTAAGGTGTCGGTTATGGTCGAAGATGGTCGATTGTTGTTGCCGGCGAAGGTGATTTGGGGGTGGAGAGGTGTTCGGTCGACAGGTGATTGGGGTTAAGGTTACGGTCGAGGATGATTCTGCAGGGTGTGTGTCGCCATCGGCTGCCTCCGGTGGCTCTGGCGACAGCGCCACCTGGCCGCCGGCCACCGCCGCAGAGTTTGCCGCCGTCCCCCAACTCTGCCGCCTAGTCCTGGCCGTCTACGAGCTCAACCTCCACCGCCCCAAATTCCCACCCCCCGGCGGTACGATGAAACCCTAGGCCGAATGGATCTTGTCTCCACATGATATCAAAATCATATTATTATTGTTATTAATAATCCTAGATCACCGTTCATATCATCATTTAACATCCTCCGAATCTTGATTTCTTCTTGTTGTCAATCATCGTCTTCACTCCATTGAACCCTCTTGAATTTGCCGTCTGTGGGTCTAATCAACCCACACCCACTTCATCTTTTTCGATTCTCTTCAAACCCTTTTGAGATCGAGTGATAATTTCCCAAGTGGGTTCATGGCCAGTGAGAAGAAAACGTCGCCGGTGTCCGACGTCGGAGCATGGGCCATGAATGTCATAAGCTCTGTTGGAATCATCATGGCCAATAAGCAACTTATGTCCGCTAATGGCTACTCATTCACCTTCGGTTAGTCAATTGGTCCTCAGATCTTGTTAATGGGTGTCTTTAACCGATTCAATTGATGGTTTGGTTAGATCTGATTGTCTGAAACATGTTCTTGATTTATGGGTTTATGATCTTAAAACGCATCTGTGAATTTATCATTGATGGTTTAATGGGTTTGAATTTGATCAATTTATGCTCCGTGTGTAAATATATATATATATATATATATATATATATATATATAGATATGTGTGTATTACAGTAACAGTTTTAGTCCAAGGGTATTTTGGTCTTTCTCTAAAAAATTAACGGAGAAATTGGATGGAGTTAACGGTTTGGACTTAATTGTGACAAATCTTAAACCATAGTGGTTAAATCGGGCGTTTTTAAACTATTGGATGAAAATGGTTATAACCACCAAACCACAGGGACGAAAAGCGTAATTTACTCTAAAATTATTAATTTACACTAGAACCAAATAAAATTTTACCCCTTATAACCCGAATGAGAAAAAAACCGACCAAATATAACTTAAAATAATAATTTTCAAGAGACTCGTTCTTCACTCCACCAAAACCGCTCTTCTGTCTGTTATCAATCCATTCATTCTTTCATATTTTCCGTTTCAAACATATGTTTGATCAAAACCAACAAGACTCTTTGCACATAACCAAAATCTATTCAATTCATCTCTTGTGATATCAACCAAAGATCATCAGAAAACTTAACCATAGAATAGTGATCATGAGGAAAGAAGTGGTGGTTGCAGCAGTGGCGACGGTGTCTACGGTGGTGGTGGCGGGAGTGCTGCTGGTCCGGTGGAAGAAGCGAGACGAGAGGAGGTGGAGGCAGACGCAACGAATGCTGCGAAAATTCGCCAACGACTGCGCTACACCGGTGCCGAAGCTCTGGCACGTTGCGTTTGATTTGGTTTCGGATATGCAAACAAGTCTCTCCGATCAGTCTCAGACGGATTACGTTATGCTTCCGTCGCTTACTTCTTCTCTTCCCGATGGGTATGCTATATACTACTCTTCTTATAACATAACATAACATTAATAAAACAATTGCATTAATTTGTGCTAGATAAATAGGTCTTATTATATATTGTTAGATGTATTAGGATAATTTTAAGTAGAGAATCGTATAAACATATTTACTAGAAGCTAGGTTGGAAATTCCCATGGGAATTTATGAGGAAATTAAAGAAAAGAGCGTGACGGAGATCCTAGAAAATGACATGTGATGAAAATGTGCCGGGAATAGTGAGAACTCCCTTTGGTTTGGTTTTTCTGACTAAACCAGTTTTATTTACAAAGTGTCACTAAAGCCATTTCCTACGCATTTATGAAGAAATTTGAAGTAAAAAAAGACTTAGTTCTCTAGTAGTGATGTGATACATAATTATATAAGTTACATAGTTGTCTGCTTAAAATAAGACGTACTGTAACATGCTTATACAGTTTTTGTAGTTATATGTGTATTGGACTGAACGTGTTATGTTTTGTTTTATATGGTAGTACGGAAGAAGGTTTATATTATGGAGTGAATCTGCGTGAAGATAACTTCTTGATGATGCGTGCGCGACTTAAAGGGAAGCACGACTCGATCACTGATCTGGATAGAGAAGAAGTTGGAATCCCATCCGAAGTGATTTCGGGCACTTATAAAGAACTGTTTGATTACATAGCACTAAAACTAGCAGTTTTTATCTCAATAAACATGAAAACAAACCCGATCACGCCAAAAGGGAAAATGGGCTTCACCGTCTCTTTCCCGCTACATGATGGACCTGCAGCAGCCGGTGCAAATGTGATCAGATGGAAGTCATTTCCTGTTAATGAGGCAGTTGAGTTATCGGTATTTGTATTTACATTTTAGCCCCTCACAGTTTCGAATGTTGATGAAAGCGCACATGCAGGCTGGGAAAGAGTTGGCGAAGGAATTTAACGAGGCGTTGGAAAAGCATGGAATAGATTTACGGGTGTCTGCATTGGTAAGTTTCTTTTATTTCTGGTTACGTTACAACCATTTTGATTGTTACAAATGATTTCCCTAAAGTATAACCCGATAAAAAATGTCACGTGAACTTCTATATATCGCGAATTGCTTAATAATCAGCTAGCCTTGAAATTGAAAATGATCTGGCCAAGCAACCATTCTGATGATGGCATGTTAGCCCTAAACCCAAAAAGACACTCTTTTTAAGGTAAAAAAAACCGATTGAATCTTGTTTAACCAATACGATATTGATACCTTAGCCATAACAATGTCCATTTAATTATGATGCCAAAATTAAAGGTTATGTTTTTATACGATTTATAATCAAAATGACTATTTATTACAAGTACATATATAAACTTTAATAATATTATAGAAAATATGAATGCATTATGGTAGGTAGATGCTACATTAGGGGATCTGGCAGGAGGTCGATATTACAACAGAGATTGTGTAGCAGCAGTTACTTTGGGGTTAGCCACTAATGCTGTTTATGTTGAATCAGCTCAGTTCATCCCCAATGGAGACAAAAATAAATTTGGAGAAATGGTTCTTAAATTCCATCTTAATTTCTTTCTGATTAAAAAACCTTTGATTAAAGAATCCATTGATAACCAATATCAGTATGTACTATTCTGCAGGTTATTGACATGCAATGGGGCAACTTCAATACTTCACATCTTCCTATAACTCAATTTGACTTGGCCCTTGATTCTGAAAGCTCGAATCCAGGATCTCGGGTACAAAACTTATCACTATATGTTTTATGATACATTAGGCAAATCAAATCCGATATTGTTTCGTTCACAACAAGAGATGCTCACCAATGTGTTTTCGGCGCATTGGCTCTGAATAAGATGAGAATTCTTAAGTTAAGGATGAGTGACGTTGTGGAAAGTCTCCAATCACGCATCTAAAAACAAATTTATGAGATCCTTGTGGATAATATTGGTTGGTACGAGGGTGAGATGTTACATGTTTAACATCCATTTTTAATTGGGTCCTTGAGTGAATTGAAAAAAGCTAAAAATTTGTGTAGAAAATACTTTACGTATTAACTCCTAACAAATTGTTATTTCTTCTTTTTAGATCTTTGAAAAGTTGATTGGAGGGAGATATTTAGGAGAGGTGGTGAGAAGAGTGTTACTTAAAATGGCCAAAGAAACTGCATTGTTTGGGGAAACTGTTCCTGCAAAACTTAAAACCCCTTACATATTGAGGTATAATACGACATTGTTTAAATTTTTTTAAAAAAAATCTTGAAAAAAAAAATCAGTTCGGGTTTGGCTCCAAACCCGACTTACTGATTTTTATTATTATGTTGTAATCAGGTCACCAGATATGGCTGCCATGCATCAAGATACTTCAGAAAATCGTGATGCGGTCCAGGAGAAACTTATGGGAGTTTTTGGGGTAAAACCCTAAACCCTAAACCCTAAACTATAAATATAAATAACTGATATCTATACTTGGAGAACAAGAAACCGTGTTTATTGTTAGATGTTAATTTGAAACTGTAGATTACTTACACAAGTCTAGCAGTGAGAGAAATAGTGGCTGAAGTGTGCGACGTAGTGGCAGAAAGAGGAGCTCGTTTGGCAGGCGCATGCATAGTCGGAATAATGAAAAAGCGTGGGCGAATCAACGACAAGAAAAGTCTAGTGATAATCGAAGGTGGATTATATGAGCATTATAGAGTTTTTAGAAACTTGTTGCATAGTAGTATTTGGGAGATGTTGGGAGGTGCATTAGCTGATAATGTGATTGTGGAGCATGCTCATGGTGGATCTGGAGCTGGTGTCATCTTTGTTGCTGCGGCACACTCACAGATCCACCACGATTCCGACACGTCATTGTCTCCACCGAGGCATGGGAATAGTGACCGAATGGATGATTTCAAAGTAGGAAAAGTGAATGATGACGATGATCAAATGGACTTGTTGGAATGGAGGGATGATCAATCGGATTCGACATCTTGGAAAGAGGGTGATCTGATGGACTCCACTCTCGAGACTAGTGATCAATCGGACTCGAGTGATGGTGATGGTGATGGTGATGGTGACGGTTCAAAAAATAACATTTGAATTTCTAAAAGTGTACTTTTGGTTAACATCATTTTGAGACATGGCAATATGGCATCAAGAATTTTTCGTTATAGGTTGGATGTGTGTTAAATTTTATGTTTTATTCTTTCAATTCAATTCTAATAAGTTGTGTTATTGTTTTGTGAGGTTTTCTATTGTTCAAGGGTGGTTTCTGTCATTATTAATAATTTGAAGGACTGCTGTGGTTATTCGGATGTGAAGCTTTTATTCACGGATGTGAAGCTGCTATATGAAGGGGGTCTTCACTTCTTTGGGATTATCGAAGAGTTTCTGGAGTTTTCTTCAAGTTTCATCAAGAGTATTCGTCATCTTCTTTGTAGATCTTCTGGTTGATTTGTAGTAACAAGCAACTCATCGTTGCTTGTTCTGATAGTTCAAATTAACAGTTTTCGTTATTGAAGTTGTACTCTCTTGTCTCTTGATTGTTTCGTTCTTCGTTCACTGATGTTGAGAGATTGTTGTTACTTCTCAGATTTGTTTGATATTGATACCAATATTTGAACTCAGAAAGTTTTCATGGTATCAGAGCCTTGTGCTCTTGATTCTTTCCCTGTTGATTCATTCCCTAAGATTTTGGTCATCTAGGGTTTCGGTGCTCTGGGCTGAGTTCTCATTACTGGTGGTTCTTGATCATAAACGATCTGTCTCCTTCATCGGGAGAGTTTTTGAAGCCTGGTGTTAACTGTGAAGGTGTTTCATCGATCTAGGGTTTCTCTTAACCCTTGGGTGTGTGCGACTCTTCGTTTTTCCGAAGGGAACTCCGCTGTGCAAGGCAGTGCAAGTGCGCGTTGCTGGCTTATGTGTCCGCTCAAAGGTTGAATAGCCCTAAGTGAAGGCTATTCAGGTACTTTCATAAGCAACTGTGTGTTTCCGCTGTGCATCTTGGGTATTATCCCTCTCTCTAGTATTCTTCGTACTGTTGGACCGACTGTAAGGAATTTCTTGTACCCCTATCTCTTGGTTCTTTCAGTTTCTAGGCATATTTGGGCTGGGCTAGATGGACCAGTACTGATTACATTGTTATATGTGTTCTTGTTATCTGCTGCGTTGTCATACGTGTTCTTTTTCTCTGCTGCATTGCATTTCTGTCGTTGAGTGCTTGTAGTGATTATATTTGCATTATCCCTGCTCCTCCTTTTCATACCTGGCCAGTCAATTAATTGACCGGGTATCTGGTTCCTGAAGGAGTTTCGCAGGTTGTGTGCTTGTGTGTTTCATCTAGTTGTGTTCTTCTTTGGTTGGCTGTGTTGATTACTGCCATGGCTGTTGTTGACCCCACTCTGTCTCCTACCCTGATTAGTAATCTTGACTTTGGTAACCCGTTGTATTTACATGCTAGTGATACAGGGGCTCTGACTATTGTGTCCATTAAACTTAAAGGTACAGAAAATTATAATGTTTGGGCTAATGCTATGGAACTTGCTCTTAATGTAAAAAATAAGTTTGGTTTTGTTGATGGTACATGTGTTAAGTCTACCACTGATGAAGTTCTTGGTAGACAATGGGAAAGATGCAACTCTGTAGTTTTGTCTTGGATACTCAATTCTATCTCTGAGGAATTGTTTGTTGGTCAAATTTTTTCTAAACGTGCATCAAGTGTTTGGACTGAGTTAAAAGAAACTTATTCGAAAGTAGATGGGTCTGTTATTTTCAAATTGCATCAACAAATTAACTGCCTAAAACAAAATGGTAATTCGATTTCTGACTATTATCACAAGTTGTCTTCTATGTGGAGACAACTGGATGTTTTATCTGATTTGCCAATCTGTACTTGTGATGCATCTGACAAGGTTTCTAAATTCAATCAGAATCATAGGTTGATGCAATTTTTGATGGGTCTTGATGAAAAATACTTACCTCTGAGATCTGCAATTCTTGCAAAAGATCCTCTTCCCTCAGTTAAAAATGCATTTGCTCTCATATCAAGTGAGGAATCTCATAGAGAAGTATCTTCATCTAATCCATCCCAACCTGCTGCTTTTGTTGCTAAGGCTGGTAACATTAAAAAAGGTTTTTCTAAAAACCAATCTGTAAAGTGTTCTAACTGTAATAAAAATGGTCACACTATAGAAAAGTGTTATGAGATAATTGGGTATCCTTCAAACTATAAAGGGAAGGGGTCTGATAATAAGCCTAAATCTAACAATGTTGTATGTGATTCATCTGCTAGTAAAGGAGAGTCATTCCAGTTAACTGCTGATCAATATGCCCAACTTATGTCTCTCCTTGGTAATCATACTGCTGGGGACCAAGGCACCTCAAATATGGCAGGTACTATCTTCGATGGTAACTGTAACTCTTTCTGTGGTGTCTCTAAGTCTGACTCAGTGTCAAGTAGAGGATGGGTTATTGACTCCGGGGCCAACCAGCACATGGTCCTATCTGAGGTGTCTATGTTTGACTTAATTGATGTGTCTAACTACAATATGACTGTTGGTCATCCTAATGGAACTAAAACAGTCATAAAATCAATAGGCAAACTTAAACTTTCTAATAATGTAACTCTTGTGGATGTGTTGGTTGTTCCTGAGTATAGTGTCAATCTCTTATCTGTGTACAAACTTGCTAGAGATAATAAGCTTGGTTGTTGGTTTGATGAGTTTAATTGTTGGATTCAGGACTTCGCCCGGACGAAGGTTCTTCTGACTGGTAAACAGGTGAATGGCCTGTATTACTTTGGACATTCTGATTCTTACAATTTTGTGTGTCAAAATAGTATCAACACTGATCAATCTGATGTAAATTTGTGGCACTCTAGAATGGGTCATCCTTCTTTTCAAGTATTAAAATCATTGAGTCATGATCTTCAAATTAAAAATATAGATTATAATTTGCCCTGTGAGGTATGTCAAAGAGCAAAACAAACTAGAAAACCTTTTCCCATTAGTGATCACAAGTCCTTCAAAGTTGGCGAACTTGTTCATCTTGACTTATGGGGACCTTTTAAAGTAACCAGTAGGCAAGGATATAGATATTTTTTAACAGTAGTGGATGACTATTCTAGAGCAGTTTGGGTTTATTTGTTGAAGTCAAAAGATGAAGTGTTCTATAATATTCAATGTTTTGTAAAACTTCTTAAAAATCAGTTTGGCTTTGATATAAAATGTTTAAGAACCGATAATGGTACTGAGTTTGTTAACCATCAACTTGATTCATTTCTGAAATCTAATGGTATTCTACATCAGACTTCATGTGTCTATACTCCTCAACAAAATGGTATTGTTGAGCGAAAACATAGACACTTGTTAAATGTGGCTAGGTCATTATTGTTTCAAAGTAATATTGCTCTTAGAATGTGGACTGAGTGTGTCTTGACTGCTACTTATTTGATTAACAGGACTCCCTCCTCTGTTCTAAATGGGAAATCGCCTTTTGAACTTTTGCTTCGAAAAAAACCTTCTCTTTCTCATCTCAGGTCTTTTGGGTGTCTGGCATTTGCTGCAAATTTAAACCCAAATCATAAATTTGATTCTCGATCTATTAAATGTGTCTTTATAGGTTATTCTTTTGAAAAAAAAGGATATAAACTGTTGTCTTTAGATGATAATAATATTTTCTTTTCACGTGATGTAAAATTTTTTGAAAATTGTTTTCCATTAAAAGAAAATCAACCTGAGTCTGTATCGACTGACATAAATCATTTAAATTTTTTTGATAGTTGTTATGACACCCATGAATCTGAGAAAAAATTTTTGCCCGATGATGAAGGGAAGGGTTCCAATGGTCTTACCAGCCAGGGTGGGTTACATGCTGTTCCTAGAGTGTCTCCTGTTGATAGTGTCAATACAGGTTTTACACCTGCTGAGGGTTCTGATGGTGTGTCTTTAGGAGGCATAGACAGCAGTGGTCAAACAGATACTGACTATATTCCTACTGCTGATTCTAGTCTTCCTCAGACCACTGCTGAATCTTCAGGACATAGGAGAAACCTAGTTGAGGAACATGTTGATCTAACCGCAGGTAGACCAAATGCGGATAAGGATAGTGCAGATGTTTCTGCAATCCCTGAGGGCGTTGATGCAACTGTTCTAGGCAATTCTCGTAAATCAGGAAGGGTGGGTTCTTTACCTTCTAAGTTTAGTGATTATGTTATAGAAGGGAAAGTCAAATATGGTGTGGATAAATATGTTAATTTTGCCAATTTGTCTTCTGATAATGTGTCTTTCCTGTCTTTACTTGATAAAAGTGTTGAACCTAAGTCTTATAGTGAAGCATGTAGAGATATAAACTGGGTTACTGCTATGAATAATGAAATTGAGGCTTTGAATAGAAATAAGACTTGGATTATTACAGACTTGCCTAAGGATAGAAAAGCAATTGGCTGTAAGTGGCTTTATAAGATTAAGTATAAATCTAATGGTGAGATAGAAAGGTATAAAGCTAGGTTGGTAGCTAAAGGTTATAGTCAAAAGGAAGGAATTGATTTTGAGGAGACGTTTGCTCCTGTTGTTAAAATGACTACGGTTAGGACTTTAATTGCTGTTGCTGTTCAGTATGGATGGAAATTGTTTCAACTTGATATAAATAATGCTTTTTTGTATGGTGACTTGTATGAGGATATATATATGTCTATTCCTGAAGGTTTTGGGTCAAAAACTAACAATGGTAAAGTTTGTAAGCTTGTAAAGTCTTTATATGGACTTAAACAAGCTCCAAGACAGTGGAATGAGAAACTTACATATACTCTTAAGTCTATAGGTTTTACTCAAAGCATGAATGATGTGTCTTTGTTTGTTAAGTCTTGTGAATCTAAAATTGTGATGCTTCTTGTGTATGTTGATGATATAGTTATAACTGGAAATTGTGAGGATGAAATTACAAGAGTTAAACAAATGTTGAATCAAAGTTTTCTAATTAAAGATTTGGGTATTTTAAAATATTTTCTTGGAATTGAGGTTGTTGAAACTTCACAAGGGTTATGTTTAAATCAAAGAAAATATTGTTTGGAGTTATTAAAAGAATTTGGAATGCTTGCTTGCAAACCTGTTGCTATTCCTATGGAACAGAATCTTGTAGTTCCTGATGGGTCTAATATAGAAGCTGGTGATTCTGTTCTTGAAAACATTACTGTGTATCAAACTTTAATTGGAAAACTAATTTATTTAACTCTTACTCGTCCAGATATTTCCTATACTGTTCAGTGTCTAAGTCAATATATGCATAAACCTCTTCAGTCTCATTTTAAGATTGCTTTACGGCTCTTGAGGTATTTGAAATTGAATCCCGGTCAGGGGATATTTTTTAAAAAACAGTCTGAGTTTCTTTTACGAGGCTTCTCTGATTCTGATTGGGGAAAATGTCTGTCTACTCGTCGCTGTGTTTCTGGTTTTTGTGTTTACTTGGGAGGTAGTCTCATTTCATGGAAAAGTAAAAAACAAAATACTGTTTCTCGATCTTCTGCTGAAGCAGAATATCGAGCTATGTGTTCAACTGGCTGTGAATTAATATGGATTCGAAAGCTTCTTGAGGATATGAAGGTAAGCTGTCCTATTCCTATTGAAATTTCATGTGATAGTAGTGCTGCTATTCTTATGACTGCTAATCCTGTGTTCCATGAAAGAACAAAGCATTTTGAAATAGATTTGTTCTTTTTAAGAGAAAAGGTTTTAGCAGGGGTTTTCAAAATTGTTAAAATAAATACACTTGATCAACCTGCTGATGTGTTTACTAAAAGTCTTGGTGTTGGTCAACATAAGTTTCTATGTGAGAAATTGGGTCTTGTTGATTTGTTTTAGTATTGAATTGAGGGTGGGTGTTAAATTTTATGTTTTATTCTTTCAATTCAATTCTAATAAGTTGTGTTATTGTTTTGTGAGGTTTTCTATTGTTCAAGGGTGGTTTCTGTCATTATTAATAATTTGAAGGACTGCTGTGGTTATTCGGATGTGAAGCTTTTATTCACGGATGTGAAGCTGCTATATGAAGGGGGTCTTCACTTCTTTGGGATTATCGAAGAGTTTCTGGAGTTTTCTTCAAGTTTCATCAAGAGTATTCGTCATCTTCTTTGTAGATCTTCTGGTTGATTTGTAGTAACAAGCAACTCATCGTTGCTTGTTCTGATAGTTCAAATTAACAGTTTTCGTTATTGAAGTTGTACTCTCTTGTCTCTTGATTGTTTCGTTCTTCGTTCACTGATGTTGAGAGATTGTTGTTACTTCTCAGATTTGTTTGATATTGATACCAATATTTGAACTCAGAAAGTTTTCAATGTGCATTTGGGCCTTAATATTGGGTCATTGGTCTTCTGGAGAGATGGTGTATGCTTGTTTCAATGAGCCCATTAGTTTGTCACCAAGATTGCAATGGTGAGACATGTTAGGCGATAACATATATTGGATTACAATTTTGTTGTTTCAGTGACACTGACTCCATTGATTTTTGTTTATAAACATCATAACTCAACCACATGAAAGTTGAAACACTTTGAACTCTTAAGTTTTTAGATATCATTAGGTAAAATGCTATGTATTATTATTGTTCGGGATGTTTACGGTTTGTTTGGTTTAAAACAAAAAAAAAAACTAAATCAGACGTTAGTGTGGTTTCATGTTTGGTTATTTTTTTTAGGTTTCAATCGGTCGGCTTGAAAATTTTCATAATAATCAAACAGTTTAGTTTAGGATTTAGATCGAAAGTGTCAATATTTATACATGTATCATCTTATTAATAAACCGACAAGTGACATAACTTTTATAAACTAAAAAGTCAAGTATCATTTTGGTGTTGGATAATATGGCATTGAAAGAGGAGAGTCCCGTTACAGAGCGAGCACAAATAAGGTTGTGGCGCGGAAGTCTTAGAGATAGGAGTCTCGACGCATATTATACTTTTTAGTGAAATCAATAGTTTATTATTCTACAAATTGTCTGTTGTATTACTATGGCTAAATCTAACATCCAAGATATTTATACAAGCATCCATCTATTTAAGTAATTGCTGATCGAAAAGGCAAACTGTAAAATCAAACCGTTACTAAGTGTATTTTTTTATGTAAGTTTTATGTAATTTATACAAGTTTATACAAGTGACGGTTTCATTTGGTTCAGCTTTTAAGGTTTAATGCTTTGGTTTGGTTGAATCATAACTATGAATTGTTTGGTTTTGGTTTATAATGATAAAGAGTGTTACTAATGTTTAGTGTAAAAACCCTTAAAACCGGATCATGACACCTAATTTTTAGCTTCTATTAATTGATAGAAGACAAAGGTCATATAATGACTTTTAAGAGCACATGACTTAAACGCTAGACGGAAAACATTACCAAAACCATTTACTCTTGAAATGTAAGCAACACTACTTCTTTACAAGTTTTTTTCTTTTTGCGCATGATACTAAAATATCAACTATCCAATCAAAGCACGTTTATTTTACATGGATAAGTATATACGCAGTTTCAAAGCTATCTATCTTTCAATAACGATAACAGAAGTTACAAAAGGCATGAAAGATCAAAAGTAGATGCCAAAGTAACATATTATTCGAATCAACTCAATACAATGGAACTTATGTGTTAAATATGAAGCTGCTTCCGAAGCTTATTGTATTACTTCCGAAGCTTTGGGTGTAGTGTTGGTGCTGATTTCTCATTGTTAATAGTGCAGGGACTGTTTTGTCATTTTTCATTATTTGTTTGTTAAGTGGTTGTTAAGCTAATTGGGGGGAATTAACGACAATCTCGATTAGCTATATATCTTTGGGAATTCATTGATTTTGAGTATCCATTGTAATTGAGTTTCTTTCACAATTCAAGGATCAATTTCCGATTGAGGGTTGTTATTCTTTTCTTTGATTCATTGGTGTGTTCTTCACAATTGGTATCAGAGCCTCGTTTACGGCTCGTCTCAGTGAATCAAACAAATAGAAGCTGTCGATTGAAGCCTTCGACATCATTCCTGTGATCGATTAAAGACCTGATCAATCTGCAATCAATCAGGTGGAACGATGGTGTCAACAAAGTTTGAAATCGAGAAGTTCGATGGAAAGAATGACTTCGGTCTGTGGCGTGTGAAGATGCGTGCGTTGCTAGTGCATCAAGGAGTAGTTTCTGCATTGGCAGAAGTAGCACCAGTTCCTCACGCAGGGGCAACAGACAAAGAGAAGACCGATCTTGAGGTGAAGTGGAAAGATACACTGGACAAGGCTCACAGCGCGATTATCCTAAGTTTAGGGGATCGTGTCTTGAGGGAGGTTTCGAAAGAAACAACAGCAGCAGGGATTTGGTCTAAGCTGGAGGGGCTGTACATGACCAAATCATTGGCTAACAGGCTATACCTAAAGAAGAGGTTATACACATTCCACATGTCTGCTGGTAAGAATCTTGAAGACCATATTGATGAATTCAATAAGCTTGTTCTAGACCTTGAAAACATAGAAGTAAGGCAGTTATATTCCTGACCTCTCTTCCCCAATCATTTGAACACTTTGTTGACACCCTAATGTACGGAAGAGAAACCTTAACCATGGAAGAGGTTCGGCTGCCCTAAACTCTAAAGAATTGAAGAAACGGTCAGATGATAGAGATGAATCAGGAGATGGACTAGTTGTGAGGGGCGGGTCAGAGAGAAGAAGCACAAGTTTCAAAGGTAAATTAGGATCAAGATCCAAGTCAAGAACTAAGAGAAGATGTTACATTTTTAACTCTGAGAAACACTTAAAAAGAGAATGTCCAGAGAGAAGAAAGAAGAAGAGTGATGAATACACCTTCAAGGGACAAGGAAATGTGTCACAAGAAGAATCTAATGATGGGTATGAAAGTGCTGATATGCTGGTAGTGTCAAGAACAAGGGCTGCTAATCACAATGATTGGATTCTTGACTCAGGGTGCTCATACCATATGACACCTTATAAAGAGCACTTTAAGAGTATCAAGTTTGATAATCTTGGAGTGGTGCAGTTGGGTGATGATAGACCCTGTGAAATCCTTGGTTTGGGGAATGTTTCATTGAGGCTAGATAATGGAACATGTGTTGAACTTGAGAATGTAAGGTACATACCAAAGTTGACTAGAAATCTGATCTCATTGGGCATATTTAAGAAAGAAGGGTAGGTGTTAGTCTCAAGAATAGAAAGGCCAAGGTGATAAAGGGGTCATTGGTGGTGATCACAGGAACAAGGGGAGATAACAACATCTACTTGTTAGATGGTTGTGTAACAGATGCAGTCAATACATCTGTGAGTTCAAATCATAAACAGGAAGTTGTCCAATGGCATAGAAGATTGGGCCACATCAGTAGTCAAGGGCTAATAGAGCTTGTCAAGCAGCAATTAATTGACATTAAAGCAGTTGATGTAGGATTCTGTGAGCATTGTGTAATGGGAAAGGCTCATAGAGTAAAGTTTACAAAGAGTGTACATACCACTAGAGGCATATTGGACTATATACACTCTGACATGTGGGGGCCAGCCAAACCAGAAACACTTGGTGGTGCAAGGTATTTCTTATCCCTAATTGATGATTATTCCTGGAGGGTGTGGGTTTATGTGCTTAAAAGTAAGGTTGAAGCATTTGATAAATTCAAAGAATGGAAATCAATGGTTGAAAATCAAACTGAAAGGATTAAGAAGCTTAGAACAGACAATGGACTTGAGTTTTGCCATACTCATTTCAATCAATTTTGTAAAACTCATGGTATTGTTAGACACCTAACTGTTCCTGGCACCCCTCAGCAAAATGGGTTAGCTGAGAGGATGAACAGGACTTTATTGAATAAAGTAAGGTGTATGTTGTTGAGTTCTGGGTTACCTAAGTCTTTTTGGGGAGAAGTTGTGTCAACTGCTGCTTACCTAGTGAATAGATCTCCTTCTAGTGCACTCAATATGAAAACACCCTTAAAAGTTTGGTCAGGGAAGAAGACAGATTATTCTGATCTTAGGGTGTTTGGCACTCTAGCTTATGCTCATATAAAGCAAGGTAAGCTAGATGCTAGAGCACAAAAGTGTATAGTGGTTGGCTATCCTGAAGGTACAAAGGGGTACAGGTTATGGAGGTTTGGGAATGTAAGTCCCAAAGTTATAACTAGTAGAGATGTCACATTTGTAGAAGACACCTACTACAAAGATATGATAGGTAAGAGTCTTGAAAGTGATATTGAGAAAATTGGTGGTGAGAAGGAATTTCAACTTGAGGTGGAGCTTGACAGTCATGAGCATCATAGTTCTCATCCTGCACAGCCTGATAATGCCCATTCAGGTGATAGTTCTGATGGCCATACCGAAGGAACTACACAGCAGGAGCCTTCTAGTACCAGTTCATATAGCCTTGCTAAGAACAGGACTAGAAGACAAGTCAAGCCACCATTAAGGTTTAGAGAAATTGAAGAAGAGAGTTCAGCAAACTTGTCAGCATTTGCATTTGTTACTGCTGAACATGAAGACACAAATGAACCACTTAGTTTTCATGAAGCCATTACATCACCTGATAGAGAGAAGTGGATAGCTGCTATGAAAGAAGAAATGAATTCTTTGCTTAAAAATGAGACCTGGGTATTGGTAGACAGACCTAAGGACCATAAGGTAGTTCCTTGCAAATGGTTGTATAAGTTGAAAGAAGGTATACCTGGGGTTGAGAAGCCTAGATATAAAGCAAGGTTAGTGGCTAAAGGGTTTAAACAAAGAGAGGGGATAGACTATCATGAGATCTTTTCACCAGTCGTAAGACATACATCTATAAGGGTGATATTAGCATTAACTGCTTCTATGAACATGGAGTTAGAACAGTTAGATGTTAAGACAGCCTTTTTGTATGGTAGATTAGATGAAAAAATCTATATGACTCAACCTCTTGGATTTGAAGAATCTGAAGATAAGGTGTGTCTATTGCAGAGATCCTTATATGGTTTGAAACAATCACCAAGGCAGTGGTATAAGAGATTTGATGATTTCATCCTATCTCATGGGTTCTGCAGAAGTGATTATGACTCTTGTGTGTACATGAGAAAGGGAAACACAGAAAATCATCTTTATCTATTACTCTATATAGATGACATGTTGTTAGCATGTCAAGACATGAGGGAGATAAGAGATGTTAAAGACCTTCTCATGAGTGAATTTGAAATGAAAGAGTTAGGTCCTGCTAAAAAGATCCTAGGTATGGAGATTAACAGGAGAAGGGAGTTAAAAGAACTTAGATTGACTCAAACTTCATATATAAAGAAGATACTTACTAAGTTTGGCATGATGGATTGTAAATCTGTTAATACTCCATTGGCATCTCATTTCAAGTTGTCTGCATAAGATAGTCCTAATTCTGATCAAGAAATTGAATATATAAAGAAAGTTCCTTATGCTAATGCAGTAGGAAGCCTCATGTACTTAATGGTATGCACACGCCCAGGTATCAGTTATGGTGTAAGCTTGGTTAGTAGGTATATTGCCAATCCAGGGAAAGGTCATTGGGATGCAGTGAAGTGGATATTGAGATATCTTAAAGGGTCAATTGAAACTGGATTAATGGTTGGTGGCAATATAGATGATAGTCAAATGGTTCAAGGTTATGTGGATGCTGACTTTGCTAAAGACATGGATAGGGGAAGATCCATTACTGGGTATTTGTTCAAAGTAATGGGAAGTTTGGTGAGTTGGAAAGCATCTCTTCAATCTGTTGTAGCTTTGTCAAGCACAGAAGCAGAATACATTGCATTGACTGAATCAGTCAAGGAAGCATTGTGGTTAAAAGGATTTGTTGATGAACTTAGAGTGGATTCAAGTAATACTTGTGTGTTTTGTGATAATACTGGTGCTATACAGTTGGCTAAGCACAGTGCATTTCATGAGCGAACAAAACACATAAGGGTTAAATTTCATTTTATTCGAGATGTTGTGAACACTAAAGAGGTCAAAATTGAGTATGTATGCACTGAAGATAATGCTGCTGATGTTGGCATCTCATTTCAAGTTGTCTGCACAAGATAGTCCTAATTCTGATCAAGAAGTTGAATATATGAAGAAAGTTCCTTATGCTAATGCAGTAGGAAGCCTCATGTACTTAATGGTATGCACACGCCCAGATATCAGTTATGGTGTAAGCTTGGTTAGTAGGTATATTGCCAATCCAGTGAAAGGTCATTGGGATGCAGTGAAGTGGATATTGAGATATCTTAAAGGGTCAATTGAAACTGGATTAATGTTTGGTGGCAATATAGATGATAGTCAAATTGTTCAAGGTTATGTGGATGCTGACTTTGCTAAAGACATGGATAGGGGAAGATCCATTACTGGGTATTTGTTCAAAGTAATGGGAAGTTTGGTGAGTTGGAAAGCATCTCTTCAATCTGTTGTAGCTTTGTCAAGCACAGAAGCAGAATGCATTGCATTGACTGAATCAGTCAAGGAAGCATTATGGTTAAAAGGATTTGTTGATGAACTTGGAGTTGATTCAAGTAATACTTGTGTGTTTTGTGATAATACTGGTGCTATACAGTTGGCTAAGCACAGTGCATTTCATGAGCGAACAAAATACATAAGGGTTAAATTTTATTTTATTCAAGATGTTGTGAACACTAAAGAGGTCAAAATTGAGTATGTATGCACTGAAGATAATGTTGCTGATGTTGGCATCTCATGTCAAGTTGTCTGCACAAGATAGTCCTAATTCTGATCAAGAAGTTGAATATATGAAGAAAGTTCCTTATGCTAATGCAGTAGGAAGCCTCATGTACTTAATGGTATGCACACGCCCAGATATCAGTTATGGTGTAAGCTTGGTTAGTAGGTATATTGCCAATCCAGAGAAAGGTCATTGGGATGCAGTGAAGTGGATATTGAGATATCTTAAAGGGTCAATTGAAACTGGATTAATATTTGGTGGTAATATAGATGATAGTCAAATGGTTCAAGGTTATGTGGATGCTGACTTTGCTAAAGACATGGATAGGGGAAGATCAATTACTGGGTATTTGTTCAAAGTAATGGGAAGTTTGGTGAGTTGGAAAGCATCTCTTCAATCTGTTGTAGCTTTGTCAAGCAAAGAAGCAGAATACATTGCATTGACTGAATCAGTCAAGGAAGCATTGTGGTTAAAAGGATTTGTTGATGAACTTGGAGTTGATTCAAGTAATACTTGTGTGTTTTGTGATAATACTGGTGCTATACAGTTGGCTAAGCATAGTGCATTTCATGAGCGAACAAAACACATAAGGGTTAAATTTCATTTTATTCGAGATGTTGTGAACACTAAAGAGGTCAAAATTGAGTATGTATGCACTGAAGATAATGCTGCTGATGTTGGCATCTCATTTCAAGTTGTCTGCACAAGATAATCCTAATTCTGATCAAGAAGTTGAATATATGAAGAAAGTTCCTTATGCTAATGCAGTAGGAAGCCTCATGTACTTAATGGTATGCACACGCCTAGATATCAGTTATGATGTAAGCTTGGTTAGTAGGTATATTGCCAATACAGAGAAAGGTCATTGGGATACAGTGAAGTGGATATTGAGATATCTTAAAGGGTCAATTGAAACTGGATTAATGTTTGGTGGCAATATAGATGATAGTCAAATGGTTCAAGGTTATGTGGATGCTGACTTTGCTAAAGACATGGATAGGGGAAGATCCATTACTGGGTATTTGTTCAAAGTAATGGGAAGTTTGGTGAGTTGAAAAACATCTCTTCAATCTGTTGTAGCTTTGTCAAGCACAGAAGCAGAATACATTGCATTGACTGAATCAGTCAAGGAAGCATTGTGGTTAAAAGGATTTGTTGATGAACTTGGAGTTGATTCAAGTAATACTTGTGTGTTTTGTGATAATACTGGTGCTATACAGTTGGCTAAGCACAGTGCATTTCATGAGCGAACAAAACACATAAGGGTTAAATTTTATTTTATTCGAGATGTTATGAACACTAAAGAGGTCAAAATTGAGTATGTATGCACTGAAGATAATGTTGCTGATGTTTTGACTAAAACATTACCTGTTGGGAAGTTTCAAAAGTGTTTGAAGGTTATGAAGGTGAGTTAATCTTGGTTAACTGTGTTTGATAGAGAAATGCAGCCCAAAGGTGGAGATTGTTAAATATGAAGCTGCTTCCGAAGCTTATTGTATTACTTCTGAAGCTTTGGGTGTAGTGTTGGTGCTAATTTCTCATTGTTAATAGTGCAGGGACTGTTTTGTCATTTTTCATTGTTTGTTTGTTAAGTGGTTGTTAAGGCTAATTGGAGGGAATTAACGATATTCTCGATTAGCTATATATCTTTGGGAATTCATTGATTTTGAGTATCCATTGTAATTGAGTTTCTTTCACAATTCAAGATCAATTTCCGATTGAGGGTTGTTATTCTTTTCGTTGATTCGTTGGTGTGTTCTTCACATTATGTTTGGTAGATTTTGGGTTAGTTTGAAGCTTGTAAGCAAAGGGATGTGTTCTCTTTTGAATAAAGACTTGGAACCCATGAAAAGGACATGCATATAAAGTTGAACATGATAAAAGCCCCTACACTTTGTTCAATAAGCTTTGTCACATGCATTGTTTAATTGACCCCTATCATCCCAACATCACTATGATATTATATCTATGGGTAACACTACAAGAAAATGGGTCTATAGCAACGAAAAGTGAGACCCTATAGGGACGACATGTCGTCGCTATAGACTATTTTAATCTATAGCGACGACATATCGTCGCTATAGATGTTGTCCCAAAAAGTTAGTAGTTATAAGTTAAAATGTCGTCGGGATAGAAGTCGTCGGCATAAATTTAGCAATAGCAACGACATGTCGACCCTATAACAGTCGAGGTTTCTGAAATTGACGAATAAAAAAAATAAAAAAATATATATGTATATTATCTATAGCGACGACATGTCGTCGCTAAAGATGATATTTATTTTTTTTATATTATCTATAGCGACGACATGTCGTTCCTATAAATAATATATATTTTTTTATGTTATCTATAGCGACGACTTGTCGTCCCTAGAGATAATATATATTTTTTTTTAAAAAAAAAAGATAACATTCTATAGCGACGACATGTCGTCGCTATAGACTGTTATTTATTTATTTATTTTTTTGGAACCTGCTTTTATTATAAAAATTAAACAAACACATAATTGATGCAAATTTAACAAACATATAATGAGTGCAAATCACATTCAAGTTTAACACACAAATAGTTCATATAATTTTAAAGTAGTTTAAAGTTCTATAAAATCTAATAAAAATATAAACTCTAATTGCCTCCAGGTGGTCGTTGCTGCTGGAAGTGACGCATCATTTCCATCTGCTCTTGGATCAGTCGTTGCATCTCTTCTATTTGTTGTTGTTGTTGTTGTTGTTGTGATTGTCTAAGCTCTGCAACTTCATCTTGCAAATGTTGTGTTGGAGGTTGTGAGCTAGAAAAATCAGGGGTGGGATGTCTCACCACGCGACCAACACCTCGTATATGTCCTCGCCTTTGACCTAAGGCGCGCTCAATGCATTGAATCTCATCAACAGCAGATGAGTCTCCACCAGTCTCGCTAGAGGATCTCACATACTCCTCTTGAATTCGTTCCTGCATTAAACATATTAAAAATATTAATTCAAATGGGTCATTTTGACCTAAACACACTTAAACATGCTATAATCAATCAAAGTTAGTCCAAATGGGTCATTTTGACCCAAACACACTTAAACATGCTTGAATCAATCAAAAGATAGTTCAAATGGGTCATTTTGGCCCAAACACATTTAAACATACTAGAATCAATCAAAAGTTAGTACAAATGGGTCATTTTGACCCAAACACACTTAAACATGCTAGAATCAATCAAAAGATAGTTCAAATGGGTCATTTTGGCCTAAACACACTTAAACATGCTAGAATCAATCAAAAGTTAGTTCAAATGAGCAATTTTGACCCAAACACACTTAAACATGCTAGAATCAATCAAAAGTTAATCCAAATGGGTCATTTTGACCCAAACACACTTAAACATACTAGAATTGCTTAAAATGAGCCATTTTAACCCAAACACACTTAAACATGCTAGAATCAATCAAAAGTTAGTCCAAATGGGTCATTTTGACCCAAACACACTTAAACATGATATAATCAATCAAAAGATAGTTCAAATGGGTCATTTTGGCCCAAACACACTTAAACATGCTAGAATCAATCAAAAGTTAGTTCAAATGAGCAATTTTGACCCAAACACACTTAAACATGCTAGAATCAATCAAAAGTTAGTCCAAATGGGTCATTTTGACCCAAACACACTTAAACATACTAGAATTGCTTAAAATGAGCCATTTTAACCCAAACACACTTAAACATGCTAGAATCAATCAAAAGTTAGTCCAAATGGGTCATTTTGACCCAAACACACTTAAACATACTAGAATTGCTTAAAATGAGCCATTTTAACCCAAACACACTTAAACATGCTAGAATCAATCAAAAGTTAGTCCAAATGGGTCATTTTGACCCAAACACACTTAAACATGATAGAATCAATCAAAAGATAGTTCAAATGGGTCATTTTGGCCCAAACACACTTAAACATGCTAGAATCAATCAAAAGTTAGTTCAAATGAGCAATTTTGACCCATACACACTTAAACATGCTAGAATCAATCAAAAGTTAGTCCAAATGGGTCATTTTGACCCAAACACACTTAAACATACTAGAATTGCTTAAAATGAGCCATTTTAACCCAAACACACTTAAACATGCTAGAATCAATCAAAAGTTAGTCCAAATGGGTCATTTTGACCCAAACACACTTAAACATGCTAGAATCAATCAAAAGTTAGTCCAAATGGGTCATTTTGACCCAAACACACTTAAACATGCTTGAATCAATCAAAAGATAGTTCAAATGGGTCATTTTGGCCCAAACACATTTAAACATACTAGAATCAATCAAAAGTTAGTACAAATGGGTCATTTTGACCCAAACACACTTAAACATGCTAGAATCAATCAAAAGATAGTTCAAATGGGTCATTTTGGCCTAAACACACTTAAACATGCTAGAATCAATCAAAAGTTAGTTCAAATGAGCAATTTTGACCCAAACACACTTAAACATGCTAGAATCAATCAAAAGTTAGTCCAAATGGGTCATTTTGACCCAAACACACTTAAACATACTAGAATTGCTTAAAATGAGCCATTTTAACCCAAACACACTTAAACATGCTAGAATCAATTAAAAGTTAGTCCAAATGGGTCATTTTGACCCAAACACACTTAAACATGATAGAATCAATCAAAAGATAGTTCAAATGGGTCATTTTGACCCAAACACACTTAAACATGCTAGAATCAATCAAAAGTTAGTTCAAATGGTCATTTTGACCCAAACACACTTAAACATACTAGAATTGCTTAAAATGGGTCATTTTGACCCAAACACATGTAAACATACTAGATTCACACAATGTTAGTTTAAACTTACCCAGTCCGATTCTACGCTTTCATTCACCCATCCCGTACCTTCTTTGAAATGCATCTTCTGAAAGAGATCAATCGGACGACTCCCCTATGAATAATAAAAATTCTTAGAAATGAATCTTTCGACATTTAATACTTATTTTTATACTAACAATTATACTTTTACCTCCATATGTCTCTTCTGTGCATATGATTGGCTCCCATGAAAACTCGGATAACGTTGTTTACCTCTATTTAATTTGTTTGCTTCAGATCGGCTCCTATAAGCGGGATCTAAGAACAACTCATTAATCACCCGAGCCCATGATTGCGGGTCAGTTCCCTCAGGAGGACAAGTCAATGTTGTTTCCACATCATCATAACCACCCACATCATCAAAATGAGATTTTAGAACTTGCTTTCGATCTTTATAGGCTCTTTGACACTCGGCAGTGATTCCGAGCCTTATGCCTTCCCACTGTTCGCTTTCCCTCCATCTAGCAAGATCAAAATATTCCTGCAAAGCATGTAATTAGAAAACATGTAACACTTATATAATTAAAATATAATAAAAACATAACATTGTATACTTACAAAAAGTGTGGGATATATGGCTCTTTTAAATTCATCAGGAACAGCTTGCCAACTGGGATAATGGAAAGGAATAACCTTACTAATCTCATTAGAGATTAACCTTATAAAATCCGAGTTGTTCTCTCCAACAAACTTATATTGGCCCCCCTTGCTTTTAACTTCAATCGGTAATGGTTGGCCTTTATTTTGCTCAAATTTTTTAAATAATTTAATGTTTTTTCCTTTTGATCTTCTTTTTCTTGCGGGTTGTGCTACATTAATATATGCAATTGAAAAGTCAGGAAACAGAGATTATATATGTTCAACATAAAGATGTATTTTTAACTCTAACAAATAACTTACAAGACTCGCAACCTGTTGGAATCCTATTTGGATCCCCATGCGGAGGTAGATCCCCGCCATCCCCACCATGTCCTCGAGCAATATATGTTGACATGCTTCAACAAAAATAGACAATAAACATTAACAATATACCTATGCAAAGATAATAAACATTAATAATAAACACATGCAAAAATAAATATGTTGTAAATATATAATATAAACATAAACCATAAACATAAACAAAAATAATAAACATACTTTCAATCGGAATCATCACTACAATAAAGGGTGTCTACTAGATCATCTTCTTCGTCGTTTTCGTTATCATCATTTATATCATCTTCCTCATCAGAATTGTATTCGTCTTCATCTTCATCTTCTTCATTATCATCAATAAAATTTTCATCATCATTGAATTGTGCACTTGATTCACCAACATCTAAAGTTGATTTCATGGGCAAGTAGCCTAAGTCGACTACCAATTTACCAAATCTATCTGATTGCGCGTATTGCAAGACATTTGTGTCATCATCAATGAATTGTGCACTTGATTCACCAACTTCATAACCTGAATCGACAACCAAGTTATAATCTGATGATTGTGTGTCGTGCAATATATCTATCTCGTTAACAACACTCATGGTGGGATGATCCCAAAGTTTTCGATGGTGAACGTCTTCAACAACCCTCCAATTGTCAGTGGTTCGAGAAGGATCTTCAAGATAAAACACCTGTTTAGCTTGTGCGGCTAAAATGTACTGATCATCATCATACCATGTGTCGCTGATGTTGATAACAGTGACATTGTTTTGCTTGATTAACCTCTTACCAGATGTTTTGAACCATTTACAACGAAATAGTACAACCGAGTAACCATCTATGTAGTTCAACTCTAAGATCTCCTCTAGCTGACCATAAAATGGAGTATCGTCTTCTCCTATTGAAACAACACCACTGTTTTGAGTTGTGTGTCGAACATCACGACTATGAACCACAAATCTAACACCATTGACTATGCAAGCAGTGTAAGAATATGCGTTTAAAGGACCATGTGCCAATGCCTTTAATTCTTTGATACCCCCTTGAGACAAAGAAGATGATGCTGCTAATGATGATGTATTAGCTTTATACTTTAACCATGAAGAAAATTCTGTTTTCATACTACATCCAGGAAATTTTGATTCAAATTCCGATTTGTAGTCACTAATTTCATTGCAATTGTTTAGTACAAACCAATGTAATGATTTGTAGTTATCTTCACATATCGCAATGATTTTCTTTTTAGACATTGGTCGACATTGTGATGAAAACACATGGAATTGTCTTTTTGGGATGCCAGCATCTGCATTTCTATCGGGTCGGTTGAATTTGGTTTGCATACCTTCAAGATACATAGAGCAGAATGTCAATGCCTCATCTGCAACATAACCTTCTGCTATTGAGCCTTCAGGTCTAGCTTTGTTTCTAACATATGCTTTGAGCTTTTTCATGTATCTTTCAAAAGGATACATCCATCTCATATAAACGGGACCACCAAGAATAGCTTCTTCAGGTAAATGAAGAACTAAATGAACCATTATATCAAAAAATGATGGAGGATATATCAATTCCAAATTGCATAATATCTTTACTACTTCCTTATTTGTTTTGTACATGTCACTCACATTTACTGATCTTGCACAGATTTTCTGAAAAAATGTACAAAGGTCAATGATTACTGTGGACACATTTTTTGGGAGACCAACTTTCACCCCGATTGGTAGCAATCGTTGCATTAGGATGTGATAATCATGAGACTTTAACCCAATTATGTTTGAATAATTAGAAAGCACTTTATTTTTAAAGTTTGAACCAAAACCATCAGGTAGTCTCACTCCTTTAACGAATTGACAAAAACGTTCACGATCACCGGGTGTGAAAGAATAAGAAGCATGTGGTTGGTAGACCTTGTTGTTTTTCTTTACTAGCCATAAATCAGGTCGAATACCCATATTTTGCAAGTCTTGTCTTGCTTTGTGCGTGTCTTTTGATTTTTCATTCATTAACAAAGTACCCAACAAGTTCTCACAAACATTTTTCTCTACATGCATGACATCAAGATTGTGTTTTAAAATGAGTGAAGACCAATATTCCAGCTCAAAGAAGATACTCCGTTTGGTCCAATTCAACTCGGTTGCAGCACGCTTTCTTTTCACACCTCCATGCGTAGGATGTTTCCCTGGAACACGACCCGGGAGGCTTTTTAGTTGTTTTAAGATTTGTGCATTACTCAAACGTCTAGGAGGATCTCTTGTCTCTTTTTTGCCATTGAACAAAAGATCATCTCTCATACTATGTTTTTTTGTCAAGAATCGTCTATGACCAGTAAAGGCTATTTTATTTGTTATAGGGCACGAGGGTGTGTCTACGTTACAAGTAGGGCATGCCATATAACCTTGACCACTCCATCCAGACATATAGCTACGAGCAGGATAATCGTTTATAGTCCATAATAGAGCTGCATGCATCCTGAATACAGTTTTGGTTGATGCATCTCTCATTTGAACTCCTTCGACCCATAACATTTTCAACTCATCTATTAAAGGCCTTAGGAAAACATCAATGTCCTTTCCAGGAGATTTAGGCCCGGGAATAAGCAAGGTCAACATAAAAGAAGACACTTTCATACATAACCATGGTGGTGTGTTATATGTTGTTAACACCACTGGCCACATACTGTAAGATTGACTCATGTTACCGAATGGATTAAAACCATCCGCAGCCAAACCCAAACGTACATTTCGGGGTTCTTTAGCAAAATCAGGAAATTTTTCATCAAAGTCTTGCCATGCCTTCCCATCAACAGGATGACGCATCATACCATCCGTTGAGCGTCCAGTATAATGCCATGTCATTTCTTTTGCTGTGAATCTTGAGCTGTAGATTCGTCGAAGTCGGGAAGTTAAAGGAAAGTAGCGTAACACTTTTTGAGGTACTTTCTTCCCCTTTGTGTTTTTGTCAACCCATCTACTCTCGTTACAAATCGGACAATTTTGCATCAACTCATTTTCTTTCCAAAACAGAGCACAATCGTTAATGCAAGCATGGATAGATTCATATCCTAACCCAATCTTTCTTAATCTCTTCTTAGCTTCATAGTATGAGGTTGGAATTTGATTTTCTTTAGGGAATGCAACTCTCAAAAACTCTAAAAGTTGGTTAAATGAACTATCCGTCCATTTGTTGATAACCTTGATATGCATCAATTTTGCTAAAAAGTTTAAAGAAGACATCCAACTGCAACCGGGGTATAACTCGGTATTCAGCTCCTTAAATAATGCATCAAACTCCGGGTCAAAACCGGTTCCATCTTCGTCTACATTTTCTTCGTTAACATTCTGCTCCGCCATAACATCATCGATTGCATCAAACATCTCATTATTTGTTGCTGGAATAGATTTTCTTGGAGCAAAAAGGTCTTCTATTTCTGAAGCATGTGGATATTTCTCACCATGATAAGTCCACGTCTTATATGATTGTAGAAACCCATTGTCATGTATGTGGGCATAAATAATATCCAGATCCTGCCGGCACCCATTGCAGCATCGTTTACATGGACAAAAAGATTTTCCTAAACTGTCAACATGGTTCTTGGCAATTTCTAGAAAGCTACGAAGACCTTTTATAAATTCCGGAGAACTCCGATTTCGCAATTTAATCCAACTCTTATCAATTGTCATATCTATGGTGTTATAAAACATGGAAATACAACTTTATCAATTAACATATTCACAAAGATATACTAACATTAAAGTCATATACACTTACATATACATACATACAAGCATAATCACAACACAACCACTTACAAGTGTACAAACATACAAATATACAACATACTTACATACATAATTATAAAACTACAAACATACTTACATGCAAGTATAAAACATACTTACATACACACTTACAACTATACAAAAAGCATACAAGTATACAACATACTTACTACACAATTATAAAAAAACAAACATATAATATACTAATGAATAAACATATAAACATAAATACATACAAACATTCACATACAGAATTAACATAATTACATACATATAAACATACACATAAACAACTAAACACATAAAACCATATACATATAAAATAACACATATAAAAATGCATACAAACTTAAAACCATGAAAATATATGTGGTGACATTTCATCAAACACTTGGTGGGCATAACCTAATCTAACATCAAACCCATATACCTAATCTAACATCAAACCCATATATATTTACATATATATACAATTTTCCAATCATATAAACCTAATCACATACATATTCACCAAACAACACTTAAATCATAAGCTATAAACGAATTTCATACCTTGAAAATCTTCAAATCCTTTAATTTCAAGCTTTAAACTTTAATCTCACCTAAAACATAAAAATTTAAATAAAACTTATAAAAACAAGATTATATAACTTCATTATAGTAAAAGAAACATCAATCTTACCTTAAAACACTTCAATTTGGTTGAAACCGAGATGAACCGAGATGAAGTCGGGAGAAAAAATGGGGTTTTTTGGTTGAAAAATGGGGCAGAAGGTCGAAACTGCGATTTAAGGGGTCTGCACTCTATAGCGACGACATGTCGTCGCTATAGATTAAAAAAAGTCGTCCCTATAGATGATAAAAATAATAATTTTTTTATTTTTCACCTATACCGACGATATGTCGTCGGTAAAAGTAAAAATATTTTTTATTTTTATTTTTCTTACACGAATGTTTAAATAAAGAAAAGAAATAAGTTTAATATTTGTCTTTCCCGACGACGTGTCGTCGGGACAGAGGATGCATTTTTTTTTAATTTTATTTTCTTAAGCTAAAAGGTTTTAAAAAAAGATAAAATAAAATATTTTTTTCTTCAGAAACGACTTGTCGTCGGGACAGAGTTTTTTCTCATACCGCCTTTTTTTTGGCAGCCCGCGCAACTCTATACCAACGACATGTCGTCGGTATAGAGTCAAAGTGTTGAATTTTTTATTTTTATCTGTACCGAGGACATGTCGTCGGTACAGAGTGTTCTGTACCAACGACTTTTGTCGTCGCTATAGCCTTTGTCGGTATAGAGTGAAATTGTTGTAGTGTAACTGGATGTTGCTTTCCAATATCAATGCATCTTGTAAAGATTTGTCTGAAAAATTAATTAGATGATATATCATATAGCACATTTTTAATAACTTTAGTAAAAATCTTGTTAGTATGACTTGTAAAAATCAATAAATAAGAAAGAATGCATGCAAACCTAAGGACTATATATAACTTCAAGTCATAATAATCTAACATGTACCGTATATCAAACTACCCTCTAAATGTTTCTTACATTGGGATTACTTATGAATCATACAATAATGCTGTCACAATGCTTTTTAGACCTTATTCTCCTGCATAGAGATAGCTAAGATGTTTACCATTTTATATAAAAACGGTAATAATTATCTCAATCTAGATTTCCAAGGACAAAGTGTCTGCAAATGTAATTTATATTACAAATCATAATCTTATTTAATCTACTTTCAAACTCATATTCTGATGTTACAAACTTTGACTTGGTTACCTATATAATATTAGTTAGCAGGATTTTTTTAAATATTTCTCTAGCGATAATGGTCTCATGTTGAAATTAATAATTTGTTCAAAGAAAATGGGCTTGACTTGAAAATTGGTGTCGTTAGAGAAGATGATGAGTAGTAAAAGATGAGTGGAGAAGAATTATCAGTGACAAACCATCTATCATAAGTCATTTATATCAAAACGGTTGTGACACTAAAGTTTGTTGTATTAATAGCTACAGGTGAGTAGAAAAACTAAACACCTAAGCCATAACCAACGTAATTGAAAATCTTATGGTTCGGTTATATGTTTTTAATAACCAACTTCATGATTCGAAACAAATATTTAAATTTTTATTATTTATAATAAATAATATGTTACATGTTGTAAAGATTTTCTTAAACTTCTTTTATAAATATCATAGTAACAGTTCATTCTTTTATAAATTTAAGTGACTGTTATTATATTATTTGACATGAAATATAATAAGATATGTTAATTGTAATTAGCTTAAATCCACACACGTCTAAAGCCCTTGGTTAACCGATTAACCGTACCATTTTCTTCAATAACCAAATTAACCGAGTCATTTGTAACCGAAACCGATAGGTTCATTTTTAATCTAAAACCAAGGTGACCCATGCTCCCTAAGTATTAGGTAGGAATTGTGGATCGGTTTTTGATTAATGCTAAAAACGACCTCTAATGCTCGTACTCTCCTTACTCTTGGTTATCAAAATATGGGCCAAATTTAATATTGGGCTATGTGGTTGGGCTTTGCAGTGTGCTTAACTTTTAGCCCACATAATTAAGATCAGAGATGAAAAAACCGTTCTATAAACCGGTTTGGGTTGAAAAGCAATTTCTTTTGGTCGATGAAAAGTTGAAGCCTGGTTGAGCTCAAATTGATTCGGGTTGAAACCGTCTTTTAGTTTTATCCGGTTAAAAACCGTTTGGTTTAGGTTAAACCGGTTGCAATGAAGGAGATTGTAAACCGTCTCTAACGTACGGTTTTTGTTTGCTCCAAGTTGGTTTCAGTTGGTTTGGGTTTGGGTTTCGGTTCACTAACCGGTTTTTGACCACTAATCATTGTTTTGTGTATTTAATGCATTCAATATTTTTTTCTATAGGCTTTCGTATTTAATATTATGCAAATTGGATTTTATTAATTTATATTATTATAAATTGGCCGATAATAATTCTTGCTTATAATTTTACGGGTGATTCTTTCAACTTTCACATTTATTATCATTTATCAAAAACAGTCCCAATTACAAAATTATCAAATATTTACACTAGATTGTACTCGATTTTGCTCACAATAATAGTTATGAATGAAATTAAAAAAACACACACAAGCGGAATCAAACTGAAAATAAATACAAATCAACTGTAAATTTATGATAATTATGCTATTAGTATTATTATTGATAATAAAATTGAAATTTGAAAGTCTCATACATTATATTTTATGGATAATTATCTAGCAATAACCCTAATTTGAAATAAGATTTTATGAAAAAAAAAAACGAAACTCGGATTTCTTATCAAGACACGAAATATTTGGACTTTTGGCATACTATGAACGCGCTATCAGTAAGTAAGAATTAAATGTTGAATTTCCAAAGTAAATATATTTTCTGTTTTAATTAATAAATAATGACTTCTTTGCCCGATATGACGAGAATTTAAGCTAAAAGAAAACGAAAGGAACGCAAAATTAAACCAAAATGTCGTGCATGTAAAAACAAAAAACTGTGACTTGCAAGATTATATAGTTGCTAAAATGAGCGGCAAGGGTACAAATTGAAATTAGAAGTAAAAAAAGTAAAAAATATATTATCTTTTGATACAACTACAACTCGGTTTTGAAACTACAAATAATGTACACACGTCACACTGGTATATTAGAAATTTAAGAAAACATATATTTTAATACCATAACAAAAAGATATATAAATATGTATAAACTAATTATAAAATTAAAATAATATTACTAATCATAAAACATAATAGGTTAATATGTATAAACTAATTTTATTTATCTAATAGCGACTGAGTACATGTATCAAAAACTTAGAGAAGTAAGGTTCACAAGACTCCTTATTAATAGTAACTAGGAATTTATGTGCCGCGCTCTCCGTCGGCATCGTACTTAATGTGATAAATTAAGTATGTACCACAAAAGACCCGACTCATTTATAAACCAAATTTACGTTAAAACGTAAAATAACTCGAATTTATACCGTTAAATGAAAACATATTATATTTTTAGTTGACTATTTTCCATTCGCCCCAACTATCTGATTTCCGAACTAAATTATGTCAAAACCAATGTTCTCAGAACCGGATCGGACGTCGAACCGGACGCCTTACTGGTTTGGTGGTCGGACCGGTCGGACCGGATGGACCGGATTTAACTATATTTTAATTATATTTATATATGTAATTAAATATAAGTAATTTATATATGATTTATACATATATTTTATAGTTATATATAAAACTTAACTATATTTGTATATCTTACGTACTAATTTATGGTTTAACACCCCGTTTTTACCCACTAAAAGCAAAAAAAAAAAAAAAAAATCAGAAAACCGGTCAAAACCGGTCCGGTTCGCCGGTCCAACCGCCGGTTCGGTTCGGACCGGCCGGTTCAAATGGCCAAAAACGATCCACCCTCGACCGGACCGGACCAGCCACCGATTCGCGGTCGAACCAGTCGGACCGGCCGGTCCGATCCGGTCCTAACAACATTGGTCAAAACAGTCAAAACATAGAGTAACTCGGACTTGTACCGTCAGAAGAAAATATATTATATTTAACCCGAAACGTTTCTAAACAAAATTTACGTCCAAACGTAGACTAACTCAAAGTATACATAAAAATAATCACGGAAATGCTTTTTATTTGTCCCAATTCGCACCGATACGTACATAGAAATAAAAACATAAGAAATTAGTGTTTTTACTAAAATTGTACGGGGTAAACCTGAAATTTAAAACTTGAGGTGATTACATTTCATAAAAATTTTAAAAAATGTCACAGGATGAAGGTGTAAAAGTTGAAGTTAAAGTTATATTATGGTATTTTTTACCCTCTGAATATTGGGAATGGTTCGAATGTAATTACAACTATACAACTTAACGTCCACTTTCTTTTTAACTTTTAAATTTAGGCATGAAATACTCAACTTCAAGTTATGATGATAATATATTCGAGATACCTCTTGGTCAAAATGCAAAACTAATTGTGGTCATTTGAGAAATTCTAAAACCTATTATTTCTGTCCTTTGTAAATTAATAGGTAGTATGTAAATTACTTAGAGTATGTGCAGATTTGAAAACACGCAAATGTGGTTGTGATATAATTGTTGACATGTACAATCAAAGATTATCAATTTTCACAGTACCGACCGGACATGCAATTCTAGTTTTTACTGTTTAGTCACTAAAAAGGACATATTCAGTCACTAACATAGGTATGATACAATTAAGAGGCTGTTTGGTTGGGTCTGACCGAGCCTGGTCAGACGTGAGCGTCTGACTCGGTCAGACCTGGGGTGTTTGGTTGCTTGCCTCTTACCGGAGATCACGTCTGACCGGAGCTCCTACCCGGTCAGACCTCAACCATAGTCTGACCCGTGGTCAGACGTGAAGGTGGAGTGACAGGCGGTGGTGCTTGCGGTGGTGGTCGGCGACGGGCGGTGGTTCAGATCTGTGGTGGTCGGCGATTGGCGGTGGTGCTTGTGGTGGTGCTTGCGGTGGCGGTGGTGCTTGCGGTGGTGCTTGCGGCGGCGGTGGTGCTTGCGGTGGTGGTCGGCGGTGGTGCTTGCGGTGGTGGTCGGCGGTGGTGCTTGCGGCGGTGGTGCTTGCGGTGGTGGTGCTTGCGGTGGTGGTCGGCGGTGGTGCTTGTGGTCGGCGGTGGTGCTTGCGGTGGCGAGAACCGAGAGGAGAGAACCGAGATGTGAGGGAGAAGAAAGTGAGAGGGAGAAGAACCGGTGGCGGTGGTGCTTGCTTGCGGTGGTGCTTGCGATGATGATGATGATTGTGGTTGTGGTGTTTGTATAAATCAGAGAGAGAAGAAAGTGAGAGAGAGACGAAAGTGAGGGTGGTGGTTGTGATGTTTGCGGTTTGAGATGGTGGTGATTGGGTTTTTATTTTAAAAACTTTTCTTTTTACAACCAAACACAATTATTTGTTCAGACCTCTTACTGGTTCAGACGTCTTACTGGTTCAGACCCTCTTATTCATTCAGCACTTATTCAATCAGATGTTGCCAAACAGCCCCTAAATACTTTACATACAGATGTACATAATATATATTATTATAGTAGAGCATCAATATATTACACTTATGATTTAATACAATATAGCATCTCATATAATGTTTATAAGAGAATATGTTTTTTAATTGTAACATCATCTATTTTGTCTTTGGAAAAATTGGATTGTAAAATATTACATAAGCGTATATCTAGTACTAGCTATAGTAACTCGTGTGTTACACGGGTTGAATGAATAAAAAATTAATATAACAAAATTTATTAATTATAAAATAATATTTTAAGATATAATTTCACTAAAATTATGTATTAAAAATGACTGTAAGTTATAAAATAGTGATATCAACTTTTTAAAACTTTATTTTTTTCAAAAAAAAAAAACGTTTTGTTCTAAAACAAACCGTATAAAATTGTCATTTTTAAAAATTTCTTATTATAACTCTTAAATTTAATTATTTTTGGTTTTAAAAAAATAACTTTTTAAAAATACTAATTTTAAATATTTCATATTTTTAAAAAAAGTCTTATGCTTTAAATAAATTTATTATTTTATAAAAAAATTATTTATTTAGAAATAACATTAATAAATAGATCTCTTTATTAATTTATTAAATCAAAAAAGTGTTAAATAGTATTATTAGTAATTAAGGTAATTATTTAATAGGAGAGAGGGCCGGAAAAATTTTGGTGAGAGTGATTGTGGTGTTGACACGTGTCATCCCATATACCATTTTATTAGAGTAGGAATTAGTTAAACAAAATTACAAATAAAATAGTCGTTTATGTAGAATAACTTAATCCTAGTAAATAAAAATTCTGGACGAGAAAAATAAATAATAGAAGAAACTCCTGATGTGCAAACGTAAATGATATTAGATTTCATTTTATTTGGCATCGATGATTACATGATAACAGTAAGAAAAGATAATGACAGGTAAAAATAATAAATTTAATAAAACTAAAGATGGACTAAAAGAATTAACCTAAATTATAATCGTTGTCAATTTTTTAAAAGTTCATAGAACTTGTAACTTATAAGGAGAGACCAAAATTCTACGTTACCTATTTTATCATAAACAAAAAGAAGAGATAGTGTTAGCTCAAATATTTTCCGACGCTTGCTTAAAATTTCAATTTTTATTTAATCCTCTATGTGTTTATAAAATGTCACATTCCTGTAAAAAGCACTAAAATTTTTAGAACTTTTTGGAATTTCAAAATTTTAAAAGTGAGCCTCCTTTTTAGCCTTAGGACCAGTTTGATAGAGATTATTTTATTAGGAGATAATTTTGCTATTAACATAAAATTGTGCCATATTCATTGCTAAATATTTTTATGTTTTGCATAAAAACACTTACGCATCAATCTGATCAAGTCATGGGAACAACCACTTACACAAAGCGTAAGGTAAGATTGGCTCTTAAGAACTATGCAAATTGGAATCTAAGTCAAGCGCCGAGACAATGACTCAAAGGTGAGTACATGTATTAATAATGGAATGCACGATATGAAATATCGTGGCATGATCCTAGCAATCGTAAAACATGTTTTATTTAGCTGATATATAGTGTACGAATGAGTGAATAAACTAATATGTATACAGATATTGTATTACCAATTAATATAACGTCTTCACTAGCTAGTGATCAAATTCCGATATGCCGTGATCAAATTCCGATATGCCGTGTACAAATGTTAACGGCTAAAATACAACCGTGTAAAAGAATTTTAATCAACAAAATCCAAAAATTTTCAAAGTCTTAGTAGTTATCTTTTTAACTTAACCCTATATAAGAAACTTTACACTTTTGTTTATGTCCTTTGACAGGGCCATAAAAGAGTAATGTTAAATGACTCTAAATAGTTGAAAGCTACAAAACCCCCATACCCACTTTCAAATATAAACATAAGTGTTAAAAGAATTCAATGCATGTTATGGTTGGAAGATCCAATATAATATCTTAGATTTGAATTACTAGTTGTATACAACTTGTGGATAAAGGCTAGAAAACAACTAAACCTATAGACCACAACAAAAAGTTAGGACCATGTCTGACATATCCCACTACTCTTGGTTATTGTAACGTTTTGTCAATCAAAAGTCACTATATATCGTAACAAAATAAACTTCATCTTTTACAGTTTTTGTAATATAACAAGCAACTTTTAATATACTAAATAGCAACACACTTTCAAGGAGCTTGGGGCCAAGGCCCGCCAACAACTACAATGGAACAAGGCATGCAATGGACACCAAGTGAGTCCAACGACAACAATGCGTCTAGCGAGCTCAAGGTCGTTTTCCATCATTTCGTTCTTCTGTGTGCCACTATAGCTAGCCCTATTCTATGGGCCGGAGAACATTTTTGTTAGTTAAAACCGTCAGTATTGCCACTCGGTAACAAGACCGTGGTTATAGGCAAAGAGACTGCGTAATCCAACTCCACCGTCCTTATTGGACTCTGGAATGGATTTTCACATGACCTTGAGCCTATTTTATCTGTTTCATAATAGCATCAAGGTAAAATTATAAGTTGTAGCAAAAGATAAAATAAGATTTAAAAAAGAAATAAAATAAGTATCAACAAATGGTTAACAGGAAATGATTTTGTAAAAAACCAGTTCTCGTGATATATAAAACGTAAACTTAGCAATATATATTGTGTACAAATATAAAATATGTCATTAGGATAGTTTGGTATTTAAAGTTAGTATGAGACTTGATCAATACTTTTGTGACCATGGCCTATGAAACAAAGAGTCAAAGATTCATTACACCAGAAATAATATATAAAAACGATAATATAGTTGGTTTTTGCTTTTGTTTTTAAGCAGCCTATTTGGATTCTAACTAATGTTTTAAGGTGATTAGATGGTGGGAATAATGGCTAATGACACTCACAAGAAGACAAATTCCAAATAGAAACTCGGGATTCCCATTAAACCCCTAATGCTCGTTTCTATACTTGTCCATATTACTTGGGTTCAAGAGATTTGAGTCACTTTTTTTATTGTTACTATTACTGCGTATTTGCTTAATTTATTTGGTATTCTACAGATGTTTTGATGTATTACACATTATGACATAGTTCGTATCAAACATATTACATTATAAAGCATTGTATCAAAATTTGCGTCGTATTTGCATCTGCAACAATCGAACAAAACAATAATCAAATTTGGCTAAGCCTACGTGATTGTTATGATTTTCTCAATATATTTTGCGACTACTCATGTCTATCTTATGTGCATTGTCGAAGATTAACTCACTAATCTAAGATAGACTTGTCGAGATGTTTTGTTTTTACAAAAAAAAATTAAAAAAAAAAAGAAAAAGATAAGGTACATTCTTGCTAACTAAGAAGAGACCATGGTGTGTTAGTTTTAAGAAATGAATCAAACATGTACGAAGGTCTTCACTTGTCATACTTTATTCCAAGTCGATCACGGGACATCTAAAATTCTAAATAAAATGAATCAAAGAACGGAGTTTATTTTGTAGCTAAAATAAAATAAAATAAATGTGAATGGCTTTTGGTCACAATTGAATGTTTAATAACATTTAAAAACGGTATTTTCTTTAACGAAGAAAAAGTTATGTACCGTAAATTTGGCTCAAGAACCGACTTTAAATATTTCCATACCATTTTTCATATATTTTTTTGGAATTATATAATATTAAAATATATCAAATTTTGATTCGGATAAACTGTTTGTCAACCCGGCAGTTCAGTTTGTGTAATTCCATTTCGGGTTTCTCTGATTTGTCGTCATTGAGTATTCAAACAAATAACGAACCATATAGATATGTATATTTCCAAGTTATTTGGTTCAGGTTTATCCTTAATCGTGTTCGGCTCGATTTGGTTTGGGTTCAGTAAAATCGTGTAGAAAATAGTGAAACCCTAAATAGCAATATGATGTGTTTTACATTGAAAATTAAGTGAATTTACAAGCCGCAACTTGTTTTTGTGTTAGTTAATTTATTATTTTGTTAAAAGCAATGAAGCCTTTTATTGTAAGACATATAATCATTCAAATGTGTGTCAAACTAAGTATAAATTACACATAAGGTTCACAAATCACTTCTTTATAACCATAGTTTTTAAAGGGAACCTGGGTTTAGTTCAGGTTGTGTAGTTGGGTTTCAAGTTTTTTGGGTTGGGTTTCTCTGGTTTTAGTCATTGAACTAAATACCGAGTCATATAAATATGCATAAACGGTTTTTGGTATTTTTGGTTGGGTTAAATTAGGTTTTGGGTAGGGTTATAGTATAAAGAGTATTTAATCTAAAAGGCCTAAAAGAGATTACGAGCTTGACACGTATCGTTCTATTATTTTAGTGGATGACATTTTGGTCATTGTGTCAAATACGTTAGCTCATTGTGTGCGATAAGTTCATTGTTTCAATTATCAGTTTATTATATCAAATATTTTGTATCATTAGTTATATATATTCATTATTGTATTTATTTTTTAAAATATTTTGTGTTTTTAAAAGAGATTACGGGCTTGACATGTATCGTTCTATTTTTTCATTTGTTATATAAACTTGTTTTCTATCATTGTGTTTTACAACTAGATGTACACAAACACATATTGATGCTATTTCTCAATGTATTTTTTCAAAACTCATAATTTTTAAAATAATATAATGTGTTATTTTTTATATTTTTTTATAGTTCATTTATACTTATTGTTATATGTTATTATGTTTTTAGTTATAAGTATACTATTTGTTATTTTATCAATTTATTTTTTTAAATAGTGTTTAAGATAATACAATATATTATTTTTAACATTGTTTTTATAAAGGATATAAACTTGTTATATGTATTGAATTTTAATTAAAAGCACATAATCAAGTTATTTCATCATCTTAGTTTTCAAAACTCATAGTGTTCAAGATAACATATTGACAATCAAAAACACAATAAGATATTTATCATTGTATTTTACGTTTTATATATTATTTTGTGTTATTTTTTATTTTTTTAATGTATTAAATTAATCTGTTGTTGATTTATCATTATGTATACAAAAAATACACAACAATGTAAATTCTTAGAATTCATCATTTTAACTACACAATAATTAGCAAAATACACAATGAACTAACTATAGAGACAATGACGAGTATAAATCATATGAGCTTAAAATCGTAAAAAGAATTATTGTCTTCATATATAACGAAAATGTATTCGTTTTAGAGATAAAAATGCTCGTTTTTATGTTGTAAAGTTTATAAAAAAGTGATGTTGTATATAAAAGTAATAAATATTAAAAAATATGAAAACTTGAAAAAAATCAATAAAAGTAACTAGGCCCAAAATATCATTTTAATAAACTTTTTGACTAGAAATAATCTCAACCACTGCTTAATATTATTAATGATTGAAATCACTTATTACTTTTTTTTATCTAAATACTGAATCCTATAAATATTAGTAACGGTTTTCGGGTTATTTGGTCGGGTTAAATTGGGTTTGGGTTTGGGTTTGGATTTGGGTTTGGATTTGGGTTTTGGCTAATTATGTTTGGGTTCAGTTAATAAACACACTCATATAATGCCATACTTATCCAAGGAGTTTTTTCCCCAAAAGGGTGTTGAAGGAAAAAATATTTACCAAAATAGGTGATTTGAAAAGTAATTACCAAAATAGGTGTTTTTTCATTACTTCTTTATTTTCAACTAATCAGTTATGATTTTTTTTAGTTTTTATTCAGTCAATCATTATTATTATTATTTATATTTTCTTCAATCAGCACGTTATAATATATTCATGTTTTTAACTTTTACATATGTATTTAAACATATAATATAATAAAAATAAGTTTAATTAACATTTGCTTTTTCTCTTAATTCGTACCTTTATATCCTCATAGGAAAAAAATTACTAGTAAAAATTACGATTGTTTTAAACATATAAAAAATTATATGGTTGCTATTTTTAATTAATTCAACCAAATAGAGTTTTTTTAATTAAAATGGTACTTTAAATTTTATTATAGTCAAATTTATACCTAAAAGGTTTATTAAAATAATAAAATAGGCTTTTAAATTTTACAGGTCATGACAAGATATGTTTGGAGGAAATTTATTAAAATATATAACTCATAATTTTTAAAGTGTTATCTTAGTAAAATTATAAACGCGGATGAAATAGAAGCAATATACCATTTTCTAGTAATAAATATTAAATTTAATTCTATTTATGTATTTGAAAATTTTGATTATATTTTTGATCCTCTTACTGTAGTTGTAAAGTCTCTAATAGATTTATTAATTATAAAAAATTAAATGAGTTAATTGAGAAAAAAATATATAAAATAACAATAAGTTGATTGAATAAAAATTAAATAAAAAAATATAATAGGTTTGTCAAAATAAAAAAAAAAGTAAGAAAAACACCCATTTTGATAAATATTTTTCAAATCATCCATTTTGATAAATACTTTTACCCACTACACTCTTTTGGGAAAAAACACCTTATCAGCCTATAAAATTTATAGAAGACTATAACTAATCTTCTATCCAATCCTTTACCAAAATATCCGTTTCAAATATTTTGGGTTTTGAGTTTACCGATTGAATATATTTTCTTTTGCTATTCTTAGAGCATATTAATAAGTAATTGTAGTTATCATTTATGTCATTGTAGTCCAGTAGTATTGTAATTGTCTCATACTATAATTTTATGGGTTTAACTTATTGCAAGTGAAAAGAGTTAAAAGCCAACTGATATATGATATGAGAGAGGAAAACAAATAATGTTACGAAAAAAAAAGTATTAGTAATTATCGAATTTTTATTTAGCAAATAGTTAACGACATACATGAAAATACAAATTTTACAATTAAGTGGATCCTGATTGAAATTTTGGGAATTGGGAAACCTTGGCTTTAATTTATATATAATACCCCAAAAACAATTTAGAAACTATTTTTTGTTGTTGTCGTCATGACAAATGTTATTATCGATGTATTGGTGAGCTAAACACTACGTGCCCTCTAAGCATAATCCATAATCTATATCTTTAAATATTAGAAACTTTTTGTTTATAAGTTATATAAACTGATGTGGACTAACTTATATCGTTGATTCAATGTTTATTGTAAATCAACAATCATGTTAGCTAAAAATAGTTTACAAGTAAAATACAATATAAACTTGACAAATGTTTATCAAATAAACAACTTCACATAAGGATGCGTATGAATTAGTTCACTTTGGTATGGTTTAAAATGAACGTGAAACAAAGTTTTAGTTTTTTTGTCTTTATAGCCTATTGGTATCGGTTATTAAAAATAATGGTTTTGTTAACTCAATTATTGAGAAACATGGCCTGGTTAAATCAAGGCCGGTTTAACGTTTTATGGGGCCACAATCGAACTAAGAAATTTAGGCTTTTTTTCAAAAACGTAATTTAAACATAATTAAGCAACCTAATCAAATTTCATTGAATAAAAACAATAAATCACAGAAAATTTTGTATATTAACCTTTAGTCATTGATAATTGATTTCTTTAAAAAAAGGGCTAGTCGATCATTAAAATTTTCATCTGTACTCAACTATTAAGTGTTATTCACACTATAAATTTTTATTGGCTTATATAATACCAAAACCCAATATATTTTTTTATAAATAGGAGCCCTTATTCTTTAAGGGCCCCAAGCCCAATGCGTCACAAATCACACTATAGAGGCGGCCCTGGATTAAATGAGTTCAATGTCGGCTTCGGATGTGTGTAAATTTACACTAATTTTACTAAACAAATCCAATTATATCTTAAATAAAATAAATTATTAACAATTATATGTTATATAAACATTAAAAGAAAATTTTTGCCATGTTACGTATTATTAATAAAAATATAAAAGTTGTGTTCGTTCTCGGTCTATTCAGTTTTTTAGAGCATTCACATCCCATTCCTTATCTTTATATATATAATTACACTAAAAATCACTACTTCTTCTCTCTCCTTTCAATTAAATAATATATTTTTATACATTTTTCATTACCTTTTCTTTCTCATTCACTCACAACCACTTTCAAAAATATTAAAAATTTATAAGGGTTGAACAGCGAATCCTTAAATTTACAGATGAACAGTAACATTTTCTCTATTCTCCACTCACAACCACTCAAAACTATCACATACAATTTAAGGACTCACACTCACATAATTATAAGGCATGGGTTGTGAATGCTCTTATACATATATGATTTTAACTGAATTATGAAAATGAGTTTAAAGAAAATCATAACGAAATCATAAGTGTCTCATCAGGTTATTTTAGTCATAGTTAGTTCATCGTTTATATGGCTTTGCTCTTCCCTAATGCCTTTGCAAACAAATAATCTTCTTCACTAACATTAACAGATTGTTAGGAAAAAATTACTTCACTAATTGATTTAAATAATTTATAAAAATAGATAGTAATTAAATAAGTCATAAATATAGATTTCCTCTGGATATTAATCCAATATTAAATAATTATGAACACTAAAACAAGGATTCAGAAACCACCAAATTAAGATGCTTTTATTGATCTCATATGTCGCTACATTTTGGTTTAGTCATGACTAGTCGAGTCTGTGACTAATTTAAGATGATTTTATCATTATAATTAATAGTTTGTTGCGAGTTATTATACATTTTTTAAGAAACTGTTGCAACAACCATCCAACAACAATAACAAAACAAAATTATATTGTTTGACAAAATTATTATTAATGATAGAACAAGATTCGCTGTATAATATTATTTCATGAAACTATAAGGTTCTAGATTATAAATTCTTAATATTATGTTTTCCTTTTCTACCAATAGTGTGACAGGTTATGTGTCCTTTATTAATACACGAAATTACATGATATGTCCTTTAGTTTTAATAATTACATCCAATGTCCTTTTTTAAAAATATGTGCACACCTATTGTTCTTTACACTAACTTTCAGTTAAATATACAGTTAGCTCTGTTATGTATCTATCACATGATGTGCATTTTTATTATTTTCTTTTCATATCTGATATATTAAACAAATAAAAAATTAATTATTTTATATGAAAAATAAAATGAAAAATATATCAGACCATTGGGTAAGTCAGTGAACTCGCGTTCCTCTTATTCAATACCATTAAATCCATCATTCCTCTCTATTTGTAGCCCAATACCGGTCATCTTCACCACGTACAACATCTCACACACCATTGAAAACCCTTGAACTCGAACAAACAACGATGGTAAGATTAAAATCTCTAATTCACTTTTTGAATTTTGTTGATCTTTGAATTTCTGCTTATTTTGCCGTGTGATTAACGAGCGACTCCTAGGTCATTTTCTTGCTTTTGCAATCATATAAGCAATTCAAAGAACCACATATAATCTCCATGTTTGTATTCCTTATTGATTTTTCATTATTTGTTGCTGTGAGTACTTTATAAATTATTTACGTGTATTTTTTTGTGTTTATTGTTGATTTTCTGATCTTTTAAATGATTTGTGACTTATAATTCTTATTTTAGTCATGTTATTGGAGATTGTTGTTATTAAAAGTTTTGACGAATTGTCGAATGAACACACACCAAAAGTGATTGGTTTTACTGACTTACCTAATGGGCCGATATCTTTTAGTTTTCCTTTTTCATTTAAAATTTTTATTTTTATAAAAATTTTAATACATTAGACGTGAAAAAAATGATAAAAATACCCTCATGTGAGGGGGCATATAACTGAGTTAACTGTACATTTAGATGATAGTTAGTGTAAAGGACAATATGTGTGCAAATCTTTTAATAAAAGGACATTGTATGTAATTACTAAAACTAAAGGACAGACCATGTAATTTCATATATTAATAAAGGACACAATTTATAATTTACTCTTTAATTAACTTATATATTCTCTCTGGTCTATGCTACAACTTGAAATACGTGTTACATGAATCACAATAAAAAAACTATAACGCTCATCATTGTGGTCACCACATCTTCATAGCTTAAGCATCCTACTCATGATTCAAGAACTCTCAACTTTTGGCCTCGTTTGCCTTTGTAGTGTAAAGAGCCCTTTAATTGATATTTTTGCATATAGTAAAACACACTTGACAAATTTCAACTTCAATCCTATTTAGTATAGCAATTATTAATAAGAGTTAATAGCTTTGGCAGAGTATTTGAGGTTCGATTTACAAAATAAGATTCTTTTTCTTTTTATAAATTATGAATTCATTCAATTCATTTCTTTTTATAAATTACTCTTCTGATTCCAGTATTTCTTGAATTATAACACATTTGATCTTTATCATTATAACACGTTTAATTCTTATCATCAAGAAATATTTTTCAGACATAAATCCGTTTATAATAACTCGGTTACGGTTGACAATTGGTTGTCTGTAATAATGCGATTGTTTTTTATCTTTTAGATTACTACTAGCAACTCAAGTTGCTACTGATCCTGGCTACCATTGATGACTAGTAACACTATTGACAATCGATTACCATTATTAATTAATTTTCGACTTACACCATTTATTGCTTACCACAAAGTTACTGTTAATCGGTAATAATCTATTTTTGATAATCTAGTTGCTACCGATCAATCATCGCCCACTGATCATCACATGTGCTTCCGTGAACCCTGCCAAAGGGCTTTGTACCTTTAATCGCTTCATGTTTGTTGGTGTTTGAAATTATAATGGTCTTGATCAAGGATACAAACATCCTGGCTTGTATTGTTATATATTATAAGGAAAATGTTTAAATACAAAGTCTTTTACAACTAACAAGTATAAGAAGTATTAAGAGGTTGACATGTGTACTTTTGATTAAAATTAGGTTGAGTGTAAAATTGATAATGTTTTTCCTTCTCAAGTTTCTTATTTTGTTAAAACATTCATAACTTTTACAAACGATATTTTTTTTTGAAAAAATCACACCATTAAAATGAGTATTTTTTAATCTTTAAAACGTGTATTGTGTTGGTATAAAAATAAAGTTTTTAACTCATTGTGTAATCTTTTGAATTGATAAGAATTACACAATTATCTGATTAGGAATACAAAATGAACTTGAAACATAAAAAGTTTACATTTCTTATAATTGTGTTATTCAAAAATCATTATTTAAAAAACACAATGCATTACACAATGGTCAACATTAGACACAATGAGTAACATAATGATCATCACCAGACTCGATGATTAGCAATATACATATTGAATTGCTTGATGAGAATTACACAATAACATGACCAGGATTACATAATGAACTGTAAAACGTAAAATAAATACATTTTCAGCATTGTGTTTGAAAATCACCATTTAAAAAACACAATGGTTAAGATTAAACACAATGGGTAATACCATGACTAACATTAGACTCGATGATTAGCATTACATACAATGAGCTACTTAATAAGGATTACACAATGACCTAATCATCATTATACAATAAACTGAAAAACGTAAAAAAAATCACATTTTAGCATGTGTTATTTGAAATCATCATTTTTGAAAAACATATTGCATAACAAAGTGACATTAACGACAATGGATAACACAAGGACCAACACTAGACTCGATAATTAGCAATAGGTATAATGAGCTGCTTGACGATGATCACACAATAACCTGAAAATGATTACACAATTAACTGGAAACAACGTAAAAAAGTAATTTTCAACATTATTTTATATGAAAATCACCAATTTAAATAACATAATGGTTAACATTGGACACAATGGGTAACATAATGACTCATTAGATTTGATGATTAGCAGTAGACATAATAAGCTACTTGTTGAGGATTAAACATTACCCGATTATGATTACACAATGAATTGTAAAAACGTAACATTTTTAGCATTGTGTTATTTGAAAATCATCATGTTTAAAAAACATAATGTATAAAAAAATGGTCAACATTAACCATATTGATTTGATAAATATTATATAATGACCTGATATTTCACAATAAGCTGACGAATTGAAATAAGCGTTTTTTACATATCAAAATTATAGGCATTTTAAATAACGTAAAAAAATTGTTTTTTATAAATCAAAATTATAGGTGTTTTAAAGATTAAAAAAGGCTTGTTTATGGAATAATTTTTGTAAAACAATAATATTATATATAAAAGTTATGAGCGTTTAAAAAAAGATGGAACTTGAAATTATGGTTAACACTAAAATACTCTTGGCATATCATTTAAAGTTTCAATTATCTACCATTATAGCACCAGATTTTCTTAGTTATTAGATCTAAGATCTAATGAATAATAATTGTTCTCACCTTTTTTAGTTTTTACTTCATTTTTACAATATTATAATTGCACTTTACTTTCAGATAAATCTCATTATACTGAATGGAGATGACTTTAAAACTACTAACAATACGTTGAGAATTTCACGAATACCCTATTTGTTTATTGTTTTTAAGTCAAGCTCAAATGTTAAGAATTCTCGTATTCTAATTACAGGGGCGCAATAAAATAACTAAACTAGCTTTAGGAAACTTGTATAATACATGGGTTGGATAAATAAAAAATAAAAAAAATTAATTTATTAATTATAAAATAATATTTTAAGATAAGATATGATTGAAGTCTTTCTTAGTATATAAATAGAATAATTTTTTTAAATACAAATGTTAAGAAAATATAAATTTTTAGAACTTTCTTATTATAACTCCTAATGTTAATTATTTTTTTTGTTTATAAAATTTTACTTTCTCGAAACCTATTATAAAATATTTCGTATTTTAAAAAAATTGATATTTTAGAAAAATATATATGTAATATAGATTTTTTATAAATAATATTAGTAAAAAGATCTCTTTCTAAATTAACTAAAAACTATTTTAATCTAAAAAATTAAATAATATTATTAATAATTAATGTAATTATTTAATATGAGAAAAAAATAAAAAAAATTAATAAGGAGTAACAAGATTATATCACGTGTTTTGCTAGTTACCATTTTATTACATTAGTAAAATAAATCTAACTGTATAATCATTTGAGGTCTAAATAATTAAATGTATAATCAAAACTAGGCCATATTACATTATTTAATACACATAAATCTGAATTATTCAGGGGATCCCATCCTTTACTTTAGACTATAAATGCAAAAAGCGAGATTGATATTTTGAGTTTTTATTTTTGAAAGATACAATGTTATTATCATAATAAAAAAAACTGTTTCATACACAATGTTCCCTTCTCATATACCATGTGCAAGTCGCTATATCAATTATACTCATATCTCACGTCTAAACAGTGACGGGTGAGGAAGGGACCGGCCGCTATGGTTCATTTGACCCTCCAAAACACGAAGCTCTTAAATACTATTAACCACCACTACTGGTATCAGGACGTCTATAATTAAAAAAAAAATCTTTCATCTTAGGCACGTCCTAAAATATTTTTAAGGATTATAATTCCGATGTTGTTACTTTGGTTCATTTATTTAGTCCGTGTGTTTGGAGGTTTTGAATTTAATAAACATCAAACAAATATTTATAGTTAAAATTAGAGTTCATATAAACAAAAATCAATAATATCAACATTAGATGCTAGATGTTTGGTTCAAAACTTAAGTTAGTTTAAATATTATATTCTTTTGTACCATCAGTATGAATTTTTTTTCACTTTTGTTAGTTGTTTCTAATAAATTCTTGATACAAAGTGAAGTCTACAGCGTCACACATAACGAAAACAAAGAAGAGGTTGGAAGGGTGCGGTGATCTCTTGCCGATGTGAAGACCAAGATGTCGCGGCAACACCGCCCCTTTGTTTGGTGATAGCGGTGGTGTGGGGGCGCGGCATAACCACTAGTTTATTCGGATCGGTTTATTTGAATTTGAAAATAGTATGACACTATCCGAAATTCAATCCGATCCGAACAAAGAATATATTTATCCGATCCGAATCTATCCAAATTCAATTCGGATTGGATTTAGGTAAATCCGATGTATTTGAATAAACCGAATAATTTTTTTTTGATATTATGTTTCTATTTTTTGTACTTTGTACTTTTTATTAGTTTAGAATCAAAATAAAACATATATACCAGAAAAATACAAAATAGTCTTGAACACAAATTCAATATTCAAACATAATGGGTAGTTGTTTGAGACAGAAAGATTAGAATATCTATTTTAGAATAACAATCATTCTTGTGTATTTGTTTAGGACTGGATACCTAGAAGGTGTAAAAACTTGAGTATTGAACTGATAACATAATGAGTAGTTAAGTAATAAGTATTACTATCAACACAATAGACTTCTTATTTAGATTAATTGGATATATAAATAATCCAAATAAAAAAATTTTGATATCCAAAATCCTGAATAAGGAATCGAAATCGGATGAGATCCGATCTGAAAACACTACAAGAAATGTAGTTTTTTGCGACTAACTTTTTTGCGGCGATACATATTTCGTCGCAAAAAAGTCACAAAACGACAAAAAGATATAACTTTTTTGACTTTTCAAGTCAAAATATTTTTTGCGGCGATCTTTCGTCGCAAAAAAGGATAATAAATTATTTTTTTTTAATATCAAGGTTCCTTTTTCTAAGGGCGGGAAAAATCCCGCTTCATTATTTGCGGCGATATTTCGTCGCAAAAAGAAGATTATATTTTAAATAAACAATTCTTTATAACGTCTCGCCGCAATTGATCAATTGCGGCGATATATCGCCGCAAAAATCCAATCACAGGTTTAAGTCGGGATTCTTTTTGTTTCAGGCTCATTTACAAAAATCCAACCACAACACCACCGCAGCACCCCACCCCGCACCACCACTACGCACCGGCCCCCTCTACCGCTCGAGAAACCATCGGTCGGCCCCTCCACCGCTCGAGAAACCGTCGGTCGATCGGCCCTTCCACCGTTGGATCCACAGTCGGCCGGCCCCCTTCCCCACGCGCGTACCACCGTTGCTACTCCACGTCCACCGCCGCTGTTCCTCCTCCTTCAACGCCTCTTTTGCACCATAGTCACCACCACCGCTTCTGATTTCAAGTAATAACCTCAATTGTTTCCAATTTGGTGTTACTTTGTAGTTAATATTTTAAAATTAGGGATTTTGTGTTCATTTTGCCTAATTTGTAGTTTTTATGGTTATGAAAATGGATGTTTAGCTTAGTTAAGATCAAGTAATATGTGTGTATGTATGTATTTAACAATGTATATTTAAGTGTGTTAATTTTGTGTTAATATGTGGTTCTTGTTTAAGAAAAAATATGTGTATGTTTATGTATGTGGTTATGAAATTAGGGTTAGAAAGTTTATGAAATTGTTAATAAAGTTTAAGAAAAAATGTGTTTAAGAAAAAAGTCTAAGAAATTAGGGTTAGAAAGTTTATGAAATTGGTTCTTGTTTAGAAAGTTGTATGTGTTTAATATGAAAGTTTATGTATGTGTGTATGTTTATGTATGTGGTTATGTATGTGTTAATATGTATGTTTATGAAAAAATATGAAATAACATGTGTGTATGTATTTTAATCATGGATGTTGAACTTAGTTGAGTTGAAATAATATTGTGTTAATTTGTAGTTATTTGCGGTTTTGAAGTTTATATTGTTTTGAAATCATGGATGTTGAACTTAGTTAAGTTGAAATCATGGATGTTGAACTTAGTTGAGTTGAAATAAGATGTATATGTGTATTTATGACCAATTTTTTATACTATTATCTTTTAAAATGAAATATATAATTTACATAGAATTTTTATACTATTATCAATTTGCAGGACAAGGCAAGCGTGGAAAGACCACACTTCAAGGTATACGAAAGAGAAATCCACAAGGAAATTTGCTCACAATTGAATTTGAGCAAGGTACGCATGACACCTACAAACCTGTGGGTGTCAATCAGGCGACCTTTGCTTCACTGGTTGGCACAATCGTTGACAGATTTCCTCAAACTACAAGAGCTGGAGAAAGATACCTGCGGATTTGAAGGCGACTATCTGGGCTGACTTACAGGTTAAGTTTTTGATAATTAAATTCAGTGATTAAATATATATACACTAAGCTATTTGTTTTCATAATTTGCAGATGTATTTTGATATGACTCCCCACGAAGGCCTGAGGGCAGGCATTGAGAAATATGCTGCAAACCGGTATAAAGATCACAAATACCGGTTCAAGCAAAAGCATTTTAGCAAAATAGGCGGGGAGGACAGGGTTGATATTTCTGATGTTGTGCCACCTGATATGCAAGAATCTGAATGGAAAGGCTATGTGGATTACTACACTTCTCCTGAAGTCAAGGCTCGGTCTGCAACCAACAAGTCCAACAAAGGGAAGCAGACGATCAAGGGACATGGCGGTCGGACATCTTTAGCCCAATGTCGTTATATGTTTGTAAGTTATTTTAATCTAATGTGTTTATAACTTGTTTTATGTGTTTGTAAGTTACTTTTATATTATTATATAACTATAAAATGTGTTTACAGCGGGAAGATGGTTCTGATGAATCTGGGAGTGCCATATTAGCATATCGTCGCTTCTATACCGATTCAAGCGGTAATTTCTATCAACCTGAACCCGCTGCATACTATGTAAGTAATGTACACGTCTTACAATTTTATAAAAATAAAGTAATATATAAAATCACCATATATATAACATTGTTTATTTTTTTTGTAAACTATAAAGGAGCAAATGGTCGCGCTTCAACAACAACATCCAGAAATGTCAGAGAAACAGATCATGCGCCAGGTGTGTATGGATTTGTGTATGTATATTAGAATGTATGTATATTTGTGTATGGATGTATCTGTTCTCAATTCTTATTTGTTATACAAATATATTTCTGGTTATATAAAATGGATTAATATGTATATTTGTGCATATGTATATGGGTATTTGTGTATGAATATGTATGTGTATATATTAGAATGTATGTATATGTGTGTATGAATGTATATGGGTATTGAGATTAAAATGAATATATATTTGTGTATGAATGTATATGGGTATTGAGATTAAAATAGATTTATATGTATATTTGTGTATGAATGTATATGGGTATTTGTGTATGAATGTGTATGTGTATATATTAGAATGTATGTATATGTGTGTATGGATGTATATATGTATTTATGTATGGATATATATGTGCATGTGTATGGATGTATATATGTATTTATGTATGGATGTATATGTATATGTGTATGAATGTATATGTGTATTTATGTATGGATGTATATGTGTATGTGTATATGTATGTTGAATTGTGATTAAAATAGATGTATATGCGTATTTGTGTATGGATGTATATGTGTATTTGTGTATGGATGTATATGTGTATTTGTGTATGGATGTATATGTGTATTTGTGTATGGATGTATGGATGTAAAATTGATGTACATGCGTATTTGTGTACAGGTGTTGGGGGAGCGGCCCGGGTGGGAACGTGGCATCGGTCCAATACCGAGCGTGCCTTCACAACCCCCACCGCCACCTCATAGAACAGATCAGCGGATGTTCTCACAATCTGAGGTTGAGGAGATAGTAGCAGCGAGACTGGCCAGAGAGCAAGAACAGATGATGGCTAATATGATGGCACAAATGCAAAGTCAAATCCAAAGCCAAGTCCAGAGCGCGTTGAGGAGAAGTGGTCATTCTCAAGAAGATGAAGAAGATGAAGATGATGAAGGTGGGTCGTCATAGGATGGTTTGATGGTTTTTAGTGATTGTAATGACTATTTTAAAACATTTGTTTGTGTAACTTTTAACTTGTTAAATTGGGACAATTTTTTGTTTATATGCTATGTTTTGCGATTGGTTTGATAGTTTTGATAGTGTGTAATGATTTGGAACAGCAGGTTTGGTCTGGGACCCAGAAAAATCTGGGTGGATTGCTGCAAATGCAGCCAAATTATTAAAAAAAAAATTCTTTTTTGCGGCGATATGTCGTCGCAAAAAAGAGTAAAATATATTGATAAGGATCGCCGCAAAAAAGATTTTGGTCAAAAATTTGCGGCGATATATCGCCGCAAAAAGAATAACTCGTCGCAAAAAACATCGTCGCAAAAGATTTATCTCTGAATTTCATTTTTTTTAAAATAAGTGGGGCCCACAAAAGAAATCGTCGCAAATTTCGTCGCAAATAACATTTTGCGACCACTTTGTTACGGCGACTGATTTGCGACGACATTTTCGTCGCAAATAATATTTTGCGACGAAATTACAGTTTTTTGCGACGATATTTATCGCCGCAAAAAAGTCTCTTTCTTGTAGTGAAAGGATTAGAATCAGTTTTTTTGGATTCGAATACCGATCTATAGGGGCGGTCTCGAGAATTCTCAAGAGACATTGGGCCTGGGGCAAGAATAAAAAATGAGCCCCTATAAAACGACGTATAAAAAATCTAAACCGGATAAAATGTATATAAAAATTTTATAATATAATGATAATTGTTATAACAGTAAACAAAACGAAATTATTGTATCAAAATAATCTATTTTACTAGGCGAATCGATAAGTTCTTTTAACATTTTTTTAAAACAAAGTTCTTGATCAAGTTTTCATATTAAATTGAGTTTGGATTGAGTAAATGGTATTGTGTTAAACTATTTAAAATGTTAATGAGTTTTAAGATAAGGAGTAATTTGTTAGGATAATTAAAATGTTATTGGGTCTTTTAATGGGTTTATTAACAGTTTATAATTTTTATAAAAAATTCATATACACAGACACATATATTGGGAAAGTTTACAATACAAAGCCTATAATTCGTGTGAAGGGTACGGAGTAACGATAACCATTGATTTAAGAGATGAACGGTTCATATTTAAGATCGAATAATCACGTAAAAAATATGTCTGGGAGGTAGAATTGGAAATAGACTACAATTGTTGATTTTTTTAAATTCCTCCTTATTTTTTAAACACATATAACTTTTTCATATGACATTATTCTTTTAATACCCCATACAAACAAGCATTTTATCCTCTTTAATACAAGTATAGTATTGTTATATTTTTCTAAACCAACATTTTTTTAAAAAACGTCTACGTGTTGTTCGTATAACTGACGTGATTATTCACTGCGTAATTATCAATATAACTGGCGTAGTTATCAATATTGTCACAACTCTCATTAAACCTAACATTCTTTAATTTGGGTTTGTTTCGGAAATCTCGGAAACCCTATCATAAGAGAGCTTATGACCTCCTATTATTTCTGTTAAATCTAGCGTTCTGTGTTAAGCTGATGATCTATGTTCTAATTTTCGGGATGAAAATTTCTTCAACAAGGGGATGATGTGACAACCCGTGTTTCCGGGTTATTATCGTTTTCCTAATCAAATTTATATATTATTATTATTATTATTATTAAGTAAGAATTATAATTATTACAATTAATACTAACAATTAACTAGCATTTCATTAAACCAAAGTAATAACTTTCAAAACCTAAGACAACTATGTAATCTTGAAGGACCAAATATGTAAATTCACTAAGCAAATTCTTATTTATCTACCCAAACCCCCGTAACCGACTCCATACATCTTCTTCTCGGTTTTTCCTTATTCGCAAACCCTGAAGAAACCTTAGCTAAACTCCTCTCTCGACGGCAGTCATCCTCCCTCCACGAACGACCCACTTCGGCAAACACCCGACGGCGGCAACCCCTCCTTTGATACCGGACACCTTTGGCGATTCTTCCGCTTGCAACCAATCAACCGCGACAGCCCTGATTCATTCGGTAAGAGAATTACTTTGCTACGTATGTATGTTACAACACGATTTCGCGTTCGGTGTCGTATCGTAGAGGTGTGCGTTGACGTTCTATTAACGAATGCTTGGGGGGTGATCTTTGATTACGGGTGCGCTGCCATATATGTGATTGTATGCCTTTCGTGTGTGCCTATGTGGGTGTGTACAGGTATATATATATATGGATGTGTTGTATGCATGTATGTCAGCCATGAATGCAGTGTGTGAATGCATGCTTTTGCGACCGTACATGTGTGTTGTGTGTGTGTTCTTGAGTCATGAGTGTGTGGGTTGTGTCGAGTATGTTCGGCTGTGAATTTTACAGCTTATATTTTATGTATATGTGCCTATATGTATGGGTATTGCATGTGTGTATATGTATAGGATGTTTGATGTGATAATGCAACGATGTGCGTGTTTCCTGTGTGAAATTAAGAGCATGTTCCTATGTATATTGTGTGATGACAGTAGTGGGGGTGTATATGCTTTTATATATATTTTATGTGTTGATAATGTGAGTGTGTGTGTGATGATACGGATATGTGTGTGTGATGAATGCATGTGTGTGTGTTATGCATTAGGCATGTGTGTGTGTTATGCATTAGGCATGTGTGTGTTATGCATTATGCATGTGTGTGTTCTACTAGTGTATGAATGCATGCATATGTATTGTGTGAATGAATATATTTTGAGAGTATGAATGCATGCATATGTATTGTGTGAATATATATATATTTTGAGTGTATGAGTGCATACCTATGTATTGTGTGAATATATATATATAATATAAATATATGATCATTGTTGGATGTATGTGGTTATCAAGCATAATTGAGAAGGTAATTATGTTTAATTCTGCTTGCGTGTGCATGGGTGAATTGGGACGGTTGACCTGAGACCGAGTTATGAAACGCGAAACCGTACGATCGTTATATTTATATTTAATAATTTAAAATTAATATTATATATTAATTGAAATCCAGGTTGAGCGGAGACCACTAGTACAGAACTGGTTTGTTAGGGCGGTGATTTTAAATTGTTAGGGCGGTTTCACACCGCCCTTAAAAACCTCGCCCTAAAAAATGGTTTATTTTATGGGGCGGTTATTTTATAGGGCGGTTTTTATTTTTAGGGCGGTTTCACCTATTTTTTAGGGCGGTGTTTTTTAGGTGTGAATTTTACAGCTTATATTTTAGTGTGTGTTGTGTGTGTGTTCTTGAGTCATGAGTGTGTGGGTTGTGTCGAGTATGTTCGGCTGTGAATTTTACAGCTTATATTTTATGTATATGTGCCTATATGTATGGGTATTGCATGTGTGTATATGTATAGGATGTTTGATGTGATAATGCAACGATGTGCGTGTTTCCTGTGTGAAATTAAGAGCATGTTCCTATGTATATTGTGTGATGACAGTAGTGGGGGTGTATATGCTTTTATATATATTTTATGTGTTGATAATGTGAGTGTGTGTGTGATGATACGGATATGTGTGTGTGATGAATGCATGTGTGTGTGTTATGCATTAGGCATGTGTGTGTGTTATGCATTAGGCATGTGTGTGTTATGCATTATGCATGTGTGTGTTCTACTAGTGTATGAATGCATGCATATGTATTGTGTGAATGAATATATTTTGAGAGTATGAATGCATGCATATGTATTGTGTGAATATATATATATTTTGAGTGTATGAGTGCATACCTATGTATTGTGTGAATATATATATATAATATAAATATATGATCATTGTTGGATGTATGTGGTTATCAAGCATAATTGAGAAGGTAATTATGTTTAATTCTGCTTGCGTGTGCATGGGTGAATTGGGACGGTTGACCTGAGACCGAGTTATGAAACGCGAAACCGTACGATCGTTATATTTATATTTAATAATTTAAAATTAATATTATATATTAATTGAAATCCAGGTTGAGCGGAGACCACTAGTACAGAACTGGTTTGTTAGGGCGGTGATTTTAAATTGTTAGGGCGGTTTCACACCGCCCTTAAAAACCTCGCCCTAAAAAATGGTTTATTTTATGGGGCGGTTATTTTATAGGGCGGTTTTTATTTTTTAGGGCGGTTTCACCTATTTTTTAGGGCGGTGTTTTTTAGGGCGGTTCGCCCGAAACCGCCCTAAAAAATCATTGAGTTTTTTTTATTTATATGGTTTCGTATGTTGAAGAATTATAGTTGATTATTATTTTTTTATATGATTATTATTATTTACGGTTTGTTATATAGTTGTTAATATTAATTTTTTATTTTTAAAGTTTTTATAGTTGATTATTATTATTTATATGGAAAATAAATAAAACAATTAACAAAAAAAGTAATAAATTAAAAAATAAAATCATCAAACTTTTAAATAAATTAACCAAATAACCGAATGCGTCTTCTTTTCACAATACTTCACTATCCTGCATAAAATAAAATGATATTAATTATTCAATTATAAAATGATATTAATTATTCAAAAGAAGAAGATGAATACCTTGTAAGAAAGGATTTAGATTTCAAGAAAAAATATATACCAAGACTGCCTTGTAACTAATACTAGATACTCGCTTAGAGAGAGATATATATATCAATTGTAATGTTGTTTCAACAATTCAAAAGCCCTTAAAAACTTGAACTTGAAGCCGATGGTGGAGATACAACATCAACAAAAGCACCTACAACATCAACAAAATGCATCAATAATAGTATAATATAGCGATTTGAGTTCCAAGATAATGTATATTCCATAGAGGTTTGTGGAGAAAGCGACGAGAAGCCGACGGTGGCTTCGGGAAGCCGATGGTGGAGATAATGGTTGCGACAGAGAAGACGACTATGGCTCCGGTTTGTGGTGAAGAGTAGCCAACGGTCGTGATGGAGAAGGCGGCGGTTGAAAGGTAGACTGGATGTGGCTTGCAGGTTTGTGTTGAGAGGAAGAAGAGGTTGCAAATGCAGGTACCGAAAGGGTTTGGGGCGGGATTGCAAATATTTTAGGGGTTTCTTAGGGCGGGATTGGAGGGAAAACCGCCCTAAAAAAAGATAACTAACCGTCCTAAAAAGAATATCGATTTTTTAGGGCGGTTCATAAACAGAACCGCCCTAAAAAATAATAAAACCGCCCTAAAAAATGGCAAAAAAACCGCCCATTTTTTGAGGCGATTTACGTTTGAACCGCCCTAACAAATCAGTTAGGACCGCCCTAACAAACCAGTTCTGTACTAGTGGACCCTAAACGTTTGTGCTTTCGTTTATTAATTGTTGTGCATTTAAGGTGAGTTCTCAGCCCCCCTTTTAACTATTTTCTTGGGGTGAAAGAAACGTGGAAACAAATTCATTTTCATTGATCAGTATTACTATAGTATCGCTTGTTTACTAGTGTGATACGACTTAAGTCCTCATTCTCGAACCGTTAATTTATGTAGTATAGCGAGGTAATTCTAAGTAGATCTACTAGGTTTGACAAACCCCACCCGGGCTAGTCGCGCTAGCACAACGTTCATCAAACGGGTGTTTAATTGACCTAATTTCTGTTGCTGTGACCTGGTATTCACAGCCGAGGCGTTCATTTACATCGTCAGCTTCGGTTGCGAACTTCATACACATAGTAACTGGTTAAGTAGACTAGCTATCTACTGATATTACTTTGTTTACTGTATCGGTTTATTTTATGTTCTGTTTATCAAAACCTGTGAACTCATCAACCTTGTGTTGACACTTTAGCATGTTTCTTTCATGTTCACAAGATGCGCACGCTTAGAAGCATTTCATTCATGCATTTATCATCTCACGTGACTTATTTAACATTTTTCGATAAATTTCATTTATTCGGTTTGCGCGTGTTGCGCTGTTTAAACAATTAAGATTTACTATGCTTCCGCAACTTCAGTTATGTTTATGTTAAAAACTTAGTCTTTGGTAATATCAAACTTTAAAATTAAATTATGTTTTATAAATAACGTGTTGTTTGGTGTAACTAGTGGCTGAGATACTGGAAGTCACACGCCTAACGGTAATACCCCGTTTGTGGAAATTGAGGGTGTGACAAATATAACTTGAGTAATTATCATATAACTTGCGTAATTATAAATATAACTTGCATAATTATTCTTATAACGTGAGTAATTTTACTTTGCGTGATATCAAATATATCTTGCATAATAATACATATAACTTGAATGATTATGCATATAATTTGCGTAATTATGTACATTATATTGCTTAATTGTGATGCGAATGAAACTACCCATCCGTCAAAAAACATGTGTCGCGTCCTTGTAACTTTTTACGCTTCGTAAAAAATTACACTTTGTATAGTAACCGATCCCTATATATAATATAACTTTTTTTAAAAATTCCAAGCCCCTGAGTTCGGGCCAGGAACAGTCCTCCCCTCCCCCTCAGGGCCGGCCATGCAGATCGAAATACGATTTTTTTGAATTTTGGTTTTTTAACACCTTTACTACGCACAACTTAAGTGAGGTTAATATTAATTATACCAAGAGGAAGGGGAAAGTATCAAGGAAAGAACAAGTGTAGGGCGTCAGTAGGGACATTGCAACGTGTTTTGTTGGCTCTATTATCCTAATTATAATTACTATTTATTGTATTGAAATATCTCACCCCTTTAAAATAATTAGAAGATCTTGTTAAATGTTGCTTAAAATAAATTTATTCTTTATATATTAGTAACCAATAACTCCTTTTGCAATTTTGATTTCCGTGATTAAGTTCAATACTGTTATTAATTTATGTGATATATGACTCATTTTGAAGCGAAAAATTAACCTACGCGATATTATTTGCGCTTTATTATAACTCATCACTTGAAAATAATATTTCATAGCATTATTTCATGAATTATCTGTTATAGCATTCTAATTATCCATTTTCACTGGATTTGTAATTAACAACATATTAGGTTAATTTTACGTAATAGTAACCAAATTTTAAAACTGTTTCAGTTAAATCATTTAATTTAAAAAAAATATTCTGGTTAAGTTAGTTGGATTTCATGTTTATTTAAGAGTCCTAATGGAGACACCGCTGGGTTTTTTGGGGTAGGCCGGACCAAAAGGTCACCGTTAGGACTAAAGGTCATGTTTCGTTACCTAACCGTGACCGCAAGGTCTTGCGGTCACGGTTTCTGTGCCTGTCTTCTGACACCTCCTGACAACAAAACGACAAATGACCTGATAAAATTGAAAACCGGTCACCAAACCGTGACGGTTTGGCCTAACCGTGACCTCTAGGGTATGAGGTTCAGTTTTAAGGTATGAGGTAGACTGTGATGTTGATAAAAGGGTCGAGATTCGTGCTTCGAACCGTCACGTGGAGGCCAAACCGTGACCTCTTGTGCACCAGATTTTCATCATAAATGCCTTTGAGCTTTCACCCTTCGTCCAACGGTAACACTCGAGATTTTTTCATCATAAATACCTTTGAGCTTTCATTCATCCAACACTCAAGATTTTTCAGCCTTCGTCATTCCAAATACACGTTAATTCGAAAACAATGTCGGGTTCGGGAGATGATTATCAAAAGCCGAAGCTTCCAGATTTGAATGAGGTGCCACATATCGAAGATTCGAACCAGGTTGAAGTAGTATATGTTTTATTATAACTTATTATTTGAAATATCTAACCATTATCTTTTTTTAGAAATATTACGTATACGTGAGTCACCCTCCGTGGGGGGAAGAGGAAACCAACCCGTCGAACACATTTGCTCAAGAGGCGTACAACTCTTTATTTGGACCCACAGGGGACGGTGAAGGGTGCAGATATCCCCCTTGCAATTCTTACGGGCATGCCCCGAACACGTACCACTCACAAACAGAGCTGGATTACAGACATCCCCCGTACCAGTCAGAACTAGAAATTACACATATGTCAGATACTTTTAATGGGAATAACACAGATGAGAGTGACGGTTCGGTTCACCTTAAAGAAAACCATGGGGACACCGCGGAGCATGATGGGGATGAGGATCGGATAAGAAAGGCTACGGTTTCTTATAAACCGATAAAGTACGAAGAGTTTTATTCTTTTGTTTATTTTATTTTTTATTTGTTTTATATATTGTTTTTTATGTATAGCTTTATCATTTTTTCAGTATTTTGATTCTCGTGAGGACTTGGAGAAGTGGACTAAAATGAGAAGACGCGAGCATGGGTGCGTCATTGCGGTGGGTCGATCACGAAAAAAGGATGTTGAACTATTACGCAATCGTAGTGGTGAACCTAAATTCACTGGCACAAGTAAGCATACTGGGAGCATAAAGAAAGGATGTCCCTTTAAACTCGTAGGGAAGTACGTAGGAAAGAGTGACAATTGGATGTTAGAGGTGAGAAACGAGATGCATAACCACGACCCTGTTGTGTACGAGGAGGGCCACGCGCATCTTAGGAAGATGACCGCCGAAGAAATTGATCTTGTCGAGAAGTTACACAGGCAGCACGTGCGGCCACGACATATCCATTCAGCCGTAAGGGAGCACTTTCCCCACAGCGTCTGTGTTGTTCAAGACATATACAATCTGACGTCGAAGTTTAGGGCTGAGGGGAGAAAAGACATGACACCAATGCAGGAACTTGAAAACCTGCTACAATCTAAAGAGTTCGTGTATGAAACACGAACGAATGCAACTACTAAGGCCGTGGAAGATGTTTTCTTTTGTCATCCTACTTCGTATAAAATGTGGCGCGCATTCCCGCACGTGATGTTGATAGACACGACGTACAAGACCAACATGTACAACATTCCGTTTGTTCAGGTTATTGGCGTTACGTCGACGTCGAAGTCTTTTTGTATTGCGCATGCATTTATATCGAGGGAACGACAGAACAACTTCACATGGGTATTAGAGCGAATCAGAGATATGCTCGATGGGTGTGTGGAGCCCCGCGTTATTGTCACAGACAGGGACCTGGCCCTGATGAGCGCGTGTGACACAGTGTTCCCGAGTGCTACTAAAAACCTATGCAGGTGGCACGTTAGGGAGAATATCAAAAGACGGTGGAATATCCTTTTCAAAACCGACATGTGGAAGGATTTTTCATACTGGTGAAAAACCTTGTGTTCATCTCCCACAGAGGCATTGTACGATTACAATTGCAGGAAGATATAAGAAAAGTTAAATGAAGATGGTAAACGTGGTAAGAATTTCATAGTTATTGTTACTCTAATAATTTATTTGTTCAGTTTTATAAAATTTGTTATTTCTTTCAGAGATATGGGAATATATTTGGAATAATTAGTTGGTGCCGTACAAAGAGAAAATTGTTACTTGTTGGATCTACGACCGCCTTAACTTTGGTGAATTTACAACTAATAGGGTTGAGGGCCAACATGCCAACTTCAAGAGTTACCTCACAGGGACCAATAATACGTTGCACACACTTGTCGAATATGTTTGTGACCTCGTGAGTGGCCAGGAGATTGAAATTTGTAAAACATTCGAGGTGTCTCGTGTGAAAATTAAAAAAGACCATCGACTGCCATTGTTTTCAAAATTGCATTATAAAGTATCTATTTTTTGCCTTAGCCTCCTTGAATCAGAGTTGACGAAAATGAAAATGATTCAGGAGTCTGGGGGTTCATGTGGACACCAATTGTCCACGTCCATGGGCTTGCCATGTGTTTGTCGTTTGGAGAAATACATCCGAGAAGGTAATATTTATCTTAATACATTTTTTTATTATTGTCACACGATTACATATTTTTCACTAATAATTTAACCTTTAAATCCAGTCACAAGTATTCCACTCAATGCGGTAGATCCACACCGGAGGAAGCTTGATTTCGAGCCAGCGTACGTCGCGCCGCCTGAACCCGACTACGATGTGAAATTTGATGACTTGAAACAAAAGGTTATGTCGTCTCCCAATCCTCAAGTAAAGAAAAAATTGTTTAACAATGTATTTGACTCTTTGTTTAAGAGCAAGTCAAAAGTTAAAGAACCTGAGGTGCGTCATGACCGACGTGGTCGTCCAAATATTAAGGAGCAACAAAGAAGAGTGGACTCCAATACATCACAGTATGAGACAGCTAGACACAAATCCTATACTTTCTCATAACAAACTATGCCTGACCTGACGAGGCATAGCTCATATACCCCTCAGTTTAAAATGCCAAACGATCATTTTAATCGGGCAAAGGCTGCTTCAAATGTACCGATTACGGGAGCTGCCCTAGGGTTTCCTTTAATATTGAAACCAAAGGACGTGATAATAGTTATGAAGTTTAAGGATCAGCTGCCCTAATGGATTCACCGGTATGTTTCGATTATAAAAGATGTGCGGTTTGATGGTAACTGTGGTTTTCGGGCGATCGCGGTGGCTTTAGGGAAAAAGCAAAAAGAATGGGAATGGGTTAGGCGTCAAATGTTGTCGGAGATGGACAAAAACATATGGTATTGGCGGAGCAATTTGAACCGCGAGATGCCTGGCTATTATGATTCTGTTCGTAATAGCTTAAATTGGTTTGGCCAGACTCAACCCGCACCCGATACCCATTGGCTAACTTTTCCGGCCCATGGACTCGTAATTGCGGAAACATTCACTTGTATTGTGCATCTTATTTCTTCATTTGGCAGCCAGACATGGTTCCCGCCGAGAACAGTCCCAGAGCCATTATTCACCTATCCAGTTGTCGCACTTGCTAATATTAACCAAGATCACTTTATTTGCATACAATTGGAAGGAGATTACCCAATGCCCAGTGTGGGCTATCATTGGCCGAGATTTGCATATCAACAAGCACTAGAATGGCAAAATATGTATCAGGATCGTATAAACAATTACGTTAGAATAATGGATCGTCAAAGAGGCACTAATGCCCCCTGTAAGTTATCAATCTCTGATACTTTATCATATTAATGAAGATCCCTTTATTTGATGATGATGATGATGATGATGATGATGATGATGATGATGATGATGATAAAATAATAGTACAAATAATAGAAATAATAGAAATAATAATAATATAATAATAATAATACTACAATAGTAACAACAATAATAATAATAGTAATAAAAATAATAATAATAGTAATAGTAATGATAATAGTAATAATAATAGTAATAATAATTGTAATAATAGAAATAATAATAATAATAATAATAGTAATAATAATAATAATAATAATAATAATAGTAAGTATAATAATAATAATAATAATAATAGTAATAATAGAAACTAGTTAATTAGCGCCGCGCGATGCCGCGGCAATGCTATTTTATGAATTTTTATGTTATGCTGTTTGATAAAAGTTGTAAACAGTAAATTTCTAGATTCCAAACATTAATTTGTGACATGAGACAGTTATAGGACTATACAAAAGGTTTTTGTTATGTTATGGGCATGAGATAGTTATAGGACTATACAAAAGGTTTAGAATGTGCAGGTGGTTGTCTAGTCTGTTACATCCAAAATCCAACGTTGAACGACATTATCCATTGGGTGTCTTGCAAAATGAGGTCGTGCTTGTAGAACGTCACTACTTGTGGAAGTCCTTCATTACAAAAGCCAGCCCTATGTCCAGAATTGTAGCAAAAGGGGGGTGTCATGCAAAATGAGTTTGGTGCTTGTGAAAGTCCTTTATTGCAAAAGTCGGCTGCTTGCACGTTGTCACTGTTATTTGGCTTTCTGTTTATGTCTCGCTTCTGCATTTGTAAGTAAGTCATGTTTTCGTGTATAAGCTAAAATGTTAATGCGGTAATTAATGTTCATGGTTAGTGCCTATTGTACCTTGTTCCCGTGTTCTTTTTGGGGTTTAACAGATGGAGTTGCAGGTGCAGTTGTAGATGTGGTAGTTGCCTCTGTTTCGGACGGTGGCGCCTCAAAAGCGTTGTTGACTGTAATCGCTTCACTTTGGTTATCATTCTTCACATGGACTTCAAAGATAAATGGCTTGTTGATTAGGTCTTCTAGCTGTGGTGGCAATTGTTTGGGGTCGTTGCTGGTTTGGGAGGTTACCAGATCAAAGCAGGTTTTTCCGACCAGTGTTGTTACAACAGCATCAAAGAAGACTGCATCTTCTGTGTAGCTGTCGTCAGCTAGTGTTGCAACAAATTTATAACTGCATATGTAAAAATAAGTAGTACCGGTATGAGTGTTATATGTAAAAATAACACTGGTATGTAAAAATAAGACTGCATATGTAAAATAAGACTGCATATGTAGTACCGGTATGAGTATTCTATAACAACTTCCTATTCATTCATTATTATATCTATAAGGAAACAATAACACTGCACGTTTTTTTTAGAAATTATTTCAGTATTACTTAGGTTGACCCATACCATTTGTTAACCATTTTGACCCATAACCGATATGAATATTCTATTCATTAACTTAGTAAGACAGCATCAAACGGGTCGGGTCCAGCGGCCACAAAAACCAGATGACTACCTTCAAAATCTTTTACAGCAGGATCTCCTACAAATTAACACAAATTCATATTCTATAAAAACACATTTGAACATGAACCATCTTCTGCACAACTTTCCAAACAAATCTAGACAACACTATATCATTCATCCAGTAATTTGGTAAAAAGACAATAAGACTTACAAGAGTTTTCTCCATTTGAATATCATATAAAATAAATTTTCAAGAAAGAGACAAATATAAAAATGAAATTATATACGAAAGAATGCTGAGGTCATATAATAAGAAAATGATGATACATGTGCAAACTTCAAAGATTAATGATGCAGAACAAATAACAATGCAATAGCAAAGACTAGAAATCTACTGATAATGGCAAGAAAATGCGAAAGATTTCATCTAACTATAATAAAAAAGATTTCAATTTACTTTTCTGCCACTCGAGATCCCATCTGAATACAATAACATTGTCTTGGGCTGCTCCTGAACAGATCTAACCGAAACCTAATGCCTGAAATAGTTTTAACTGTCCCTTAACCACATTTCTGTATCTTATGATTCTTATCAGGCCCATGCGTTGCGGGCCATGCAGGATACCTTCTCAAGATTAACCTTAGTTGTGCAGCCAACTGTAATAACAGTCATCTGAGTGGAAATGTCGAGCAGAAATCGATGAAACAGGTAAATCATACATCAACAATTAATCAACAAAGTATAGCACCCCAAGTTTTTACTTTCTATGCAGATAGTAAACATCACTTAACCGAACTCCATATAGTGTTTGTTTTTTAGAAGTGATTTCAATTACTCAGAAACTTCCCCACTATTACACGGTCTGCATGATGTTAGGGATCAATCACCCAAAAATGTAATCCTCTAAAGAGACACTGAATCAAACACTTAGGGTTCATTACTATAGATGCATTAGCCTTGTGACGCTAGCTCATGTGTCACATTCCACATCTCAATCATACTTAATCAATTAAAACCAACCCACATGTTAATTTCATAAAGAACAATGAATTATTGACAAACTAACACATGTAGCCAAAATCGCCATACATAAAATCCACCTAGCGGCCAGCACCAACAGCCAATAATTACATTCAAACAAATTCTAAACAAACAATTAATCATATTGAATGGCAATTAAAGTCGCATAGACGACTTCGAATATCATTATATCAAGTTATAACTTTTAAATCGACAACCGTACCATCATCAAGAAAGATCTGCTAATTAGCATTAAACTGAAACAATTACCGTGAAATCACACAATTTTCATACCCAACTGAATCAATTCATTATCTACTCCGATTCAACATCAATTTCTAACAGAATGGATGATATTACCATGAATCTAGAGAAAACCGACATAAAGATTGAAAAATTAGACCAAATTACATGGGGAAAAAGAGAATTAAAAGAGGGAATCGTATACCCTTTTGAGTTGACTGTATACAGAGCAGATTGATGCGCTCAACCCCCTGCATTTCCCCATACATATACACACTCAACTCTCAGCAATTCAGTGAGAAATTCTCAATTGTAGTAGGGTTGATGGGCTCAAAGGTGATTCAGTGAAGCTTTTTATTAAACAGTTAGTGTGCAAGAAGCGATTTTTATAGATTCAACCCCAATTAATCCATGTATGCGCACATCGCAAAACAAAAATCAAAACCATATCTAAGCTTTCATAGCACAGATCCAGCAACAAAAAGAAACCCAAAGAAGAAAAAACCCCAAATCAAGAACTCAACCAAACATGCATGACCTAAAATCGAAAAAATGAACCCAAAGATACACACATCAGACGAAAATGAAAGCCACAGGCGGAAGAAGCACCACCGAAAGGGAGCGACGAAAAAAGGCAACAAATTTAAAAATACATACCTTAAGCAAGGAAACAACATAAATTCTAATCAGCAAAGCAGCAAAGCGCGAAGTGGAGGAAGCAAAGCGGGAACTGAAGGAAGAAGAAGAAGAACGACGTATATAAGGAAACACAGCGGAAGGTACACGTGTCCAAAAGAACCCACCAAATGAACCCGGCCCAGAAATCTCGACCCGCAAGGGCACCGACCAATGTATTAAATAGAATAGATAATAATAATAATAATAATAATAATAATAATAATAATAATAATAATAGAAATAATAATAATAATAGAAATAATAGTAACAATAATAACCTAAATGTCACGGTTTGCCTTAAAGGTCACGGTTAGGAGCCCAAAAGGTGACGGTTAGGCCTAACCGTCACGGTTAGGGTTCTGACAAAAGTTTGATGACACTTTTTGTCATCAAACTGTCACAGCTGAACAAAGGGGTCACGGTTTGCCCAAACCGTGACCTTTAGGTCACCACGTGACACTTTGTGTCATCAAACTGTCACAGCTTCATTCCACATCGCCACATGTGAACAAAGGGGTCACGGTTTGCCCAAACCGTGACCTTTTGGTCCAGTTTAGTTTAAAAGAATTTGTTTTCATTACCACTCAGCGAACCACTCCCGTCCTGACCGGTTTAGACGGTAGGGCAACAAGAGAGTGGTGTGGGTTCAAACCCACTACCACCTGTTCATGGAGGTATTTTTTATAAAAATATTTACTTAGCAAAATTTTAAAAAATAAGGCAAAAGGTCACGGTTTGGGAAAAATTTTAACTTATTTTTTAAAATTTTGCTAAGTAAATATTTTTATAAAAAATACCTCCATGAACAGGTGGTAGTGGGTTTCGAGCCCACACCACTCCCCTGTTGTTGTACCGTCTTAACCGGTCGGGACGGGAGTGGTTCGCTGAAAGGTATTGAATACAAATTCTTTTAAACTAAACTAGACCAAAAGGTCACGGTTTGGGCAAACCGTGACCCCTTTGTTCGCATGTGGTGTTGTGGAATGAAGCTGTGACAGTTTGATGACACAAAGTGTCACGTGGTGACCTAAATGTCACACTTTGTTGATAAAAGAGGTCACGGTTCGGTCTAACTGTGACCTTTTGGGGTCCCCTAAACCCACACATTAACCGTTTATGATCATTTACGTATA